>CAUYUJ010000101.1:69715-109715 GCA_963575745.1 Prorocentrum cordatum | reverse complement strand
AGCAACGGCTCCCGCCTGAGACCTCCTCACAACTTACTCAGCAATCACGCTCTCGCTCGAGATGCGATTGCAGTTCGCTTGACGTTCGTGCTCTGGCTTGACACTCCCTCACCAGTTCTGAAGTGTTTGCTGCCTCGCCTTTCGGGAATCGTGCTCTCTCTCGACCGAGACTGCCTTACGTACTCTTTACTCAGGCATCGCGCCCTCGCCACTCAGGACTTGCACTTTCGCCCATGGCTTCCACACGATTTGCCGATGACTCGCACCTTCGCCCGAAACTCCTCACGATCGATCTATTCGCGAATCGCGCTTTGATGTCCCGCCTGGCTGGTCCGCCAGGCCAGCCTGTGGGTCCAGCCGCCCGACCGGCCCGCGAGAAGGGCCACGACGCCCCAAGATAGCGCCACGGGTTCCCCAAGAGTCTGCAGGATTTCTCCGCGCAGGGCTCTCTGCAGGCGACAATCGTCAAACTCCTTTTGAGGTGTTCGTGTCTTCTCTGTGTTCCCCACTCTTCGTCTACAGATCATTCCCTGGGCGATCCGCGCGGCTCCCCGGAAGCCTCAGAAGCTCACCCGAGGGCCCCCTGAAGAATCCAGACGCGCCCGAGATATCCCGAGATGGCCCCCGATGGTCCTTAAGTCGGGTCGGATGAAACGGGGGGATAAGGAAGGGTGTTTACGATATCTGCCGCGTGCAACTGGTTTCGGCCCCGCCGCCGTTGGCTATCCTTGATGCATTGGCGCCTCCAGCGCCGGGAGGCCCCTTTCGTCTGACGCGACCAGGGCGGCCGCCGGACGGCTTCACGACAGCCCAGGATCATCCCAAGATGGCCCCGAAGCCCTTCCCAGACGTCCCAAGGGCACCGCGGAGAGCTCCGCCAGGCACTGAAGCACTCTGAGCTGCGGCCCCCAGGCCCCCAGAAGAGCCGCACTAGACCCCAGCGAGCCCCAGGATGGTTGCAAGATGACCCCGAGAGGCCCTCAAGGGGGGATGGGCTCGCATGGGGGGACGCATCGACCCACCAATCGCCCATTCATCGCCGATAGGGGCCCGACAGCCCACCCCGCCCAGGAACCTGCGGCTTCTCCATCGGAGGCCTGTCGCCGATCAATCGGCGATGCATCGCCGATTCCAGCTCGATGTTCCCCCCCTGGAGATGCCCCCCTCTACAGTGGAGGCCCATGCCAAGAAACACCCTGCTTGGCTCCAGGGTGCCCTTGGCTTCTTGGGTTTCGCTGGTTATGCTGTGGAAGGCGTGACGTTCCCGCACCAAAAATCAGGGGACGTCCTGGGGTCTCACTCAGGGGTGGGTTTCTTGCGGAAGGTTTCTTGTGGTCGGGCCCCTGCTGTAACGTTCCTCCTCGGGTCCCTCGAGGGCCTCGATGGGGCTCGCCGACGGCGCCGTCGGAGAACGAGACGGAGGGTGCCGAGGCTGCGAGCCCGCCCGCCCGCGTCGGCGCTGTGCGCGGGGCCCGCGGCGAACATGAGCACGGCGGATACGTAGGCCTCTATTGCAGGAGAGCGCTCGTTCATGAGGCAGCGGTGTAGAGGGGACGCGAGGATGCGGCCCCCCCCCTGGTGGGCTCCCCCGGAGGCCTGACATGTCTTCCCAAGAGGCCCCAAGGAGCCCTTCGGAGGTGCAGCAGTGCCGCAGAAGACGCCCCCCGAGAGGCCCATCAGGGCCTCTGCGGGGCCCCTGGGGGCCCACAAGAGGCCCAGCACCAGCCAAAAAGCAAGCAGCCTTACTAGGTCTCAGCGAGTGGCGCCATCAGCGCCAGGCATGGAAAAAAAGCCGCGCCCTGCACTTCGTGGGACAGCCCATGGCGCGGGAGGAGTGCCTCGAAGTCCCCTGCCGAAGGGAGGCTGTGCTGCTGCACGTCGCGAACTCGTTCATGCAAATGCTGCCCAGGCAGCGCCGCCTACGATCCGATTCGATGCGACTCGATTCGCCAGCCAGGTCCGCGATTCCGATTCGCTTCGATTCGATTCGGCTTGATTCACCGACCCAGGGCCAGCCAGAGCGAGGCGCAGCGATCCGATCTCGATTCGATTCGGGACGATCCGCTGGAGATGCGACCCGTTCCCGATGCGATCCGACTCGGTGCTTCGATCCAGCGCAGGGCCTGCCCGGAGGCTCGACCAGGCCCAGCTGCTTTTCCGCGCTCCCCCGCCCTCCTCCCGCCCGTCCGCGTTGCCCTGCCTTCCTTGGTGTCTCTGCCCACCCCGCACCTCCGTCGTCCTCCTTGATCCTCCTCGATCCTCCTCGATCCTCCTCCTCCTCCTCCTCCTCCTCCTCCTCCTCCTCGATCCTCCTCCTTCTCCTCCTCCTCGTCCTCCTTGATCCTCCTCCTCGATCCTCCTCGATCCTCCTCCCCATCCTCCTCCTCCTCCTCCTCCTCCTCCTCCTCCTCCTCCTCCTCCTCGTCGAGGAGCAGGCCTCCCGCAGCAGGAGCGCCGCCCGGCCGCCCGGCTTCTTGGCGGCGAGGGGAGATGCACGAGCCCTCCGCGCGCGGCCGCGGCGGCAGGCGGGGAGGGCCGCACGGCCTCCTCGGCACGCGGCGCCCCCGCACGGCCTCCTCGGCACCGCGAGCGGCGGCACGGCCCCCGCCGGCCGGCAGCCGCACCGAGCGGCGCGGGCGCGCCGCCGCGCGAAAAGCGGGCCCCGCGCGGCCGGCCGGCCGGCCGCGCCCTTGGCAGCCGGCAGCCGCAGAGGACGGGCGCCGCGGGCTCGCGGGCGAGGGGGAGCGCGGCCCTGCACGCGCCGGGGGCTCGGCCCGCGGGGGCGCTGCGCCCGCCGTTTTTTTTTTTTTTTTTTTTTTTTTTTTTTTTTTTTTTTTTTTTTTTTTTTTTTTTTTTTGTTGTATATATATATATATATTCAGCTACAACGCCGGGATCAGCGCGTGCGAGAAGAGCGAGCAGTGGCAGCGGGCCCTGGCGCTGCTCGGCGAGGTGCTGGCGGCGAAGCTGGAGCCCGACGTCGTCTCCAGTCGTTCGCGGGGAGGGCGGGATGTGCGTGCCCCCGGCCTTCCCATCAGAGGCCCCGACAAGGCTCCGGAGGGGAGGCTGGAGCCCAGCGCCAGTCTGCTCCAGCAGCTCCCGGGGCCCAGCGCGTGCCGGCAGGGCTGGCGGCCCCAGACATCCGAGTCGGAGTCGGCATCGGAGTCGGAGTCGGAGTCGGAGGAGGAGGAGGAGTAGGAGGAGGAGGAGGAGGAGGAGGAGCAGGAGGAGGAGGAGGAGGAGGAAGACCCAGACATCCCACGAAGCGTTTTGTCGATTTGCGGCCCCAGAGATCCCGACCCCTTCCCCAGGATCAGCTCTCTTCTCCCCAGATCCATTTCGGAAGGGCACGGGGCCATGGGCCTGATGACGGGCCAGGATGCCTAAACCGAGGAAGAGCGCAGGGATTGAACAGATCATACGTTGGGGGCCTTCTTTCAGGAATGTGCCGAGGAGGCCTCAGACCCTGGAGTATTCCTGCTCTGATGAGGGCGGCGGTGATATCCATGGCCAAGCCGCGAGCCTCCAGACCCTGGATTCCTTACCTAAGGTTCCCAATCTCGAAGAAGAGAATCGGAATCAACAACAACTTTTTGATGTCCGCGTGGACTTCTTGGATCCGCGCTGGACCCCCTCCCTGGCGCGCAGAGTGCGCCGGTGGCGGCGCCAGATGCGCCGCCAGGGGGGTCCAGCGCAGATGCAAGAAATCCGCGCGGACCTCCAAAGTTTCTGCTGATGCCGTTTTTGTCTTCCTCTAAAATCCAATGCCCTGACCGTTCTGCGGCGAGCCTGGGGGGAAGTGACAAGGGGCGGGCCTTCTCAGAAGGCTCGGAAGTTCCCCGGCCTTCTGAGACGGTTTCCGAGCCTTCCCTGAAGACACGGCGCGCTCCCTCAGAAGGCCAGAGGGCTTCTGAGACGCCCCGCCGCCTTCGGAGATGGTGCCCGCGGCGGGGGTCGATGTAGGGCTGTCGGCGGGGGTGACGCCCCCCCGACGCTTATGAAGAGACTCGGAGCACGTAGACTAAACACCAGCATTATGTCGGGCATGCCCCTCTACAGGAGGAATATCTAAACATGGTAGACAAGTAGCCCGGGGGACGATTCTTCGGCTGTCTTTGATAACCTTTGTCATATCTTTGGACTCTTTTCTGTTCGTCGAAGATCCGCCTGTAAGGGGGACATGCCCGACCCAAACGTAGCAGCAGGCAGCGGGCAGCAGCACGCACCGTGCAGAGTTGACCATCAGCAGCATCCGGCAGCCAGCACCAGCAGCAGCGGCAAGCATTGCCAGCAGCACGCCAGAGCGGCAGCAGGCAGCATCGCAGTAGCATGTTCTGAATGCGAAGCTCGAGCCCCACGTCATCATGTCAGTCTTTCGGAAGCTTGTCCACAAACTCATGCCAGCTCGTGACGTTTTCGTGCGCGTGTCAGCCCTTGTCAGCTACAACGCTGGGATCAGCGCGTGCGAGAAGGGCGCTCGGTGGGAGCGGGCTTTGGCTCTGCTCTTCGAGATGTGGCAGGTGAAACTGGAAGCCAATATCATCAGCTACAGCGCTGGGATGAGCGCGTGCGAGAAAGTCTGGCAGTGGCAGTGGGCTCTGGCGCTGCTCGGCGAGATGCGGGAGGCGAAGCTGGAGCCCGACCACATCAACTACAACGCTGGGATCAGCGCGTGCGAGAAAGGCAAGCAGTGGCAGCGGGCTCTGGCGCTGCTCAGCGAGATGTGGGAGGCAAAGTTGAAGCCCGACCATATCTATACTACAATGCCAGGCAGCGCGCGTGCCAGAAGGGCCACTCGCTACCGCGGCGCTGCCAGGGCGGCTCCGCTTCGGGACTTCCTGGGCCCTCAGACGTCTCCTGGATTGTCTCTCTTCGGCGTAGGAGGTCCCCTGCCGAGCAACAGAGCACGTAAACCATTGTAAATTACGCTTCGCTACCACGTTGCACAAACCACCACATCCACATCCTGTCCCCACCAAGGTTTGAAAGGAGAAGGAAACGAGCAACTGGGCCGAACTTATCATTCGCCGCTAACCCCATGCAGCAAGAAGAAAGAGTAGTAGTAGTAGTCGTCGTCGTCGTCGTCGTAGTAGTAGTAGTAGTAGTAGTAGTAGTAGTAGTAGTAGTAGTAGTAGTAGTAGTGGTAGTAGTAGTAGTAGTAGTAGTAGTAGTAGTAGTAGTAGTAGTAGTAGTAGTAGCAGTATTATTAGTAGTAGTAGTAGTAGTAGTAGTAGTAGTAGTAGTGTAGTAGTAGTAGTAGTAGTAGTAGTAGTAGTAGCTAGTAGTAGTAGTAGTAGTAGTAGTAGTAGTAGTAGTAGTAGTAGTAGTAGTAGTAGTGGTAGTAGTAGTAGTAGTAGTAGTAGTAGTAGTAGTAGTAGTAGTAGTAGTAGTAGTAGTAGTAGTAGTAGTAGTAGTAGTAGTAGTAGTAGTAGTAGTCGTGCTAGTGCCAGTAGTAGCAGCAGTTGTATTATTATTCGTAGTGGTAGTAGCAGTGGTTGTAGTAGTAGTAGTAGTAGTAGTAGTAATAGTAGTAGTAGTAGTCGTAGTAGAAGTAGTAGTATTAGGAGTATAAGCTCGTGAGGCCGACGTTTATGTAGCGGACGGTCGTCCACGGTTCAGCCCCAGTCAGCTACAATGCTGGGATGAGCGCGTGCGAGAGCGAGCAGTGGCAGTGGGCTCTGGCACTGCTGAGCAAGATGCGGGAGGCGAAGCTAGAGCCCGATGTCTTCAGTTACAGCGCCTGCACCAGCGCGTGCGAAAAGGGCGAGCAGTGGCAGAGGGCTCTGTCCCTGCTGAGCGAGATGCGGGAGGCGAGGCTGCAGCCTAACGTCGTCATCTATGCCGCTGGGATCATAGCGTGCGGGAGAGGCGACCAGTGGCAGCATGCTCTTGCGCTGATCAGCGATCTGAGGGAGGCGAAACTGAATCCTGACAGGACGATATACAGCGCTGGTGCCAGTGCGTGCGAGACAGGCGAACAGTGCCTCCGGGCTCTTGAGCTGTTCAGTGACATGTGGGAGACAACATGGGGGCTCGACGCATTCAGCTGCAGTGCTCGGACCATTGCGCGCGAGCAGTGACAGCGGGCTTTGGTGCACAGCCGTAGTGAGCTACATCGCTGGGGCCAGCGCGTGCGAGAAAATCAAGTCGTGGCAGCAGGCTCTGGCACTGCTCGGCCAGATGTGGGAGATCACGTCGGAGCCCACCATAGTCAGCGACGGCGCCGGGAATCTCCTGGTCCTTTGCTCCGCACCCCTGGCCACTCGTCCCTCGCTTCTCCCTTCTCGCTCCTTCCCTTTTCTCTCGCTCCTATCTCCTGGCCCTTCGCTGCTTGCTCCTCCCTTCTCACTTCTTGCCCCTCCCTCTTCCCTCCTCGCCCCTCTCGCCTCGACCGTCGCTTTGAACTCCTCCTTTCCCTCCTTCCTCCTCGCTCCTGTCTCCTCCATCCACCGCTCTTGTTTCCTCGCTGCCCGCTCCGTGCTTTTCCCCCGATTCTAATCGCCTCTTCCTCCCACCTCTGCTTTTCTGGCTCCTATCTCCTCGCATCATCCTCCTTGTTCCTCAGTCTTCGCTCCCTCTCGTAGATAATCTCTCCTTGCTGCTTGCTTCTTGTTCCACCTTCTTCGCCTATCGCATGGCGCTCCTCAGTTCCGGCCTTTCTGCACACGCAAACGAGCACTGGCTCACGCAAGCTGGAATAAGCACCTGCTGGCACCAGCAACCATCTACTATTAACATCAGACTTAATCCGCCATGTAACGATCCACCCCCAGGTTTCCTTTCATTTTCGAGGGCTTCACGACTTTCCATGCTGCAGCGCCAAGCGCTGGAACCAGCATGCAGCATGCAAGGCCAAGCAACAGCATGTGGCAACGAACGGGCGAACGAGACAAGTCAAACAGGCAACCAGGCAGGGCCAGCACGCTGGAGCACGCAGGCAGGCAGTACGCAGCCAATCAAGCAGGCAGCAGGTCCTCACGCTTGCATGCGAGTGAGCTTGCGTGGACGCTGTGTCACGGAGCAGCCCTGGTCAGCTACGGCGCTGCTACAAGGGCGTGCGAGAAAGGCGCACGTGCGGAAGGCGCCGCCAGAGACCGACGTCTTCAGCCTCAGCGCTGCGCCACCAGTGCGTGCGAGAAGAGTGAGCAGTGGCAGAGGGCTCTGTCGCTGCGGAGCCAGACGCGGGCAGGAGTCGGCGCGCGCAGGAAAGTGGGGCATCATGCTATGCGGGTGCTGTCGCTGCTCCGCGAGCGGCGGGAGAGCCGACGCGGGAGCCGAGGGCCGTCATCCATCCGCTGCGGAAGCGCCTGGCGGTCACGGCCGCTGCTCTGCGACTGCGGCACTCGTGGGGTCGGGGTGGGTTGCGAAGCCGGCCGGATCCCAGTGGCATGGGCTGTGTATCAGAGGAGCAGAAGGGTACCGATAGCGGTGCCCTTTTTCCGCCGCCACGGCTGGACTCACTTCCAGATTATGGTCTACAGGCACCCCGAGAGCGGTCTGGGGAGTGGCGGCAGCGGTGTCTTCTTGTCCTTCCACGGCGTGCCGACGGGAGGCAGCGTCGAAGTAGAGCGCGAATGGGGGGGGCGATGTAGGAGGAGCCAGAGCTGGAGCCGAGCGTGACGTCGGCGGGAGCCCGTCGGCACCTGCCCGCGAGGAGGGCGGAGAGTTCGTGGCAGCAGTCACCGCTCTTGAGATCTCGGATGCTGGTGATCACCCGCAGCAGAGCTGAGCCATCGGCACGTGCGCGTGCTGTTCGAGACAAGCGAGAGGGCATGCACTAGCTGAGAAAGACTTTGCCCTCGGAGGGGGGAGAGAGGGGGAGGAAGGAAGGGGAGGAGCAGAAGGATGATGAAGAGGGAGGGATACGTGCAGCAGGGAGGACTCGGCAGGAGTGCCCCCCCCCGCCTATACTGCCTGCCACCCGGTGTCCCTGTTCTCCTCCTCACGCTCCTCCTCCTCGCTACCCCTCTCTCCTTTCCGTCCTCCTCCGCCCTCGGTCCTCCTCCCTCCTCCTCCTCCTTTGTGCGTCCTCGTCCTCGTCCTTCGTTCTTCCTTCCTCCCCCTCTTTCTCCTGTTCCGTCTCGATTTCTCTTCTCCTGCTGCTATTGAGCAGCGCTCTGCAGCGAACCCACGTCCGCGCCGCCGCCCCCCGCGCCGACGGGCGCGCCGCGGGCGGTGGGCTCGGGGCCTCCCCCCAGATCTCCTGAGGACCCTGTTTCCGCTTACGAGCTTTCTCCCGCGGCCGCCCCTCTTCTTCCCCTGGAGGGGTTCTCCGCAGGGCTCAGGTGATCTGTCCTCCTCCTCTCTCCTCCTTTTCCTCCTGTCCTCCTCCTCCTCCTCCTCTCCTCCTCCTCCTTTTCCTCCCCCTCCTCCTCCTCCTCCTCTCCTCCTCCTCCTCTCCTCCTCCTCCTCCTCCTCCTCCTCCTCACCTCCTCTCTCCTCTCCTCCTCATCTCTCCTCCTCCTCCTCCCTCCTCTCCCTCTTCCATCTCCTCCGCCCACCCCTCCCTCCTCCTCCTCCTCCTCCTCCTCCTCCCCCTCCTCCTCCTCCTCCTCCTCCTCCTCCTCCTCCTCCTCCTCGGGTCGCCTACGGCCCCTTGGGAAGCCGGTCACTTCTTACCTTCTCCTCTTGCATTCGGGACAGTTCGCAACGCCGTCTCCTGGCCTGCGGAACGCGCGTGCGGACTGACCCTGCCGCGCTGCGACGTAGAACATGTTTCCGCCCAAGAGGGGGGAGGGGAAGGAGGCCGCCTGTCCGTCCTACGTCCTGAGGCTCGTACGAAGGAGGAGGAGGGATGGGGAAAGGATGCGGCTGACCGGCGAGGCTACTCACTAGCGAATGCTATGCGTTGTCGCCCGCCGGTAGCGCTGTACACGGCATACCTTGTCGGCAGAGCAGTCCTCGAAGTTGGGTCATATCCAATTTGCCCATCATGCATGTCCTGCAGCTCTGTAAGCAATTTGACGTAGTAGCCTCTGGCTAACCCAAGTGGAAGATTACAAGCTGTTGTGCCCGAGGTCGTCCATGTTGCAGTTCAGCGCCCGTCACTGGGGCTGCGAAGGCCACGGGGGTGCTTCGTATCTCCCTCGATGTGGTCGGTATGCCTGCGCTGGTTGTGCATCGCCACTCGGGGCAGCAATCTGTTCTCCCTGCAGTAGTCGTCCGTGATTTGATCTCCTGACTGGTCGAGCATCTCACTGTGGTATTTCGTGCCGCCAGTGGAAGCAGGCTGATAGTGAAGGTTCTGCTCGTTTGGTACATGATTCATGTAGTACGCTTTCAGGTACGTGTAGCCCTCGGTGGAGTAGTTGGAGTATTCGCCTGGGGCGCACATCTTCTTGACGAAGGCTTTCTTGAGCTGGGCGATCGTAGACGTTGTCATGGCATCCAACGTAATGTGGTCCTCGCTCTCTCCGGGTCTAACGGCAGGTAGGTAGTACGGAAACCTTACCGCCGAAGTTCAGGAGTGCGTCTCCACAATCATGTAGCTACCAGTGGACATCCAGTGGTTGTTGTCTTTTCCTCTTCCTCCTCCTCTGTCCGTTCCTCGCTTCACTCCCCTTCTCCCCCGCCCTCCCCCCTCTTCTCTCTCCCCCTTTCCTCCTCCTGCAGCCTTTTTCCTTACGAGTAACTCCTTCCTTTCGCACCCCCAGACGTGTCGGGAGGGCGGGCCAGGCGTTTCGCTTAGACTTCCTCACCACTTCTGATCGTGAAACTCTTGACATGTGCAACAGTTTTCACTGATTCAGGGCGGGTGGTTTTCAATTGTGGCCGCTCTCGCCTTCGCGCCGCGCACATTCGTTTTAACGTGTTTCAGCGTTGTCAAGGATGGAGGGCGGGTCGTTGTCAATTTGTATTTGGTTCTCGCCCTAGCGCCGCGCACACTCGTCTGCACAGTTTGCAACTGTTTCATGGATGGAGGGCGGGTCGTTTTCAACGTGTGGCTCTCGCCTTAGCGCCGCGCGCATTCGTTTTGAATCTGTGCAGCAGTTCCAAGGGTCCATATGATTTAAGTTCCAGGAGATGTGCTTTGGCACGTTTGAGTATTGCCAGGACGCAGCGGTCACGTTGATTCGCGATGTTGAATTCCCAGGAGCGGTATTCTGGCACGATCTAGGATAGTCAGGACGCAACCGTCACTTTGATTCGCGGCGTGGAATTCCCAGGAATGGTGTTTTGGCACGATGAGTATTCTCAGACGGTCGTTATGCAATGGGGCTCCGCAGTGAGCGCGCCTTCTTGTAGGGACCAATGAAGGGAGAACTTGGAGGGATGGTTTAATGCGACATCGTTGATGCGTCTTGGGTTAACACTGGTCCTCCTCCTCCTTCTCCTGCTCCTCCTCCCTCTCCTCCTCCTCCTCCCCTTCCTCTTCCTCCTCCCGTGCTCGGCTACATGCTGATGCATAGCCAGTTGGTTCCTGTTTTTGTCATGCCCTTGGGCATCGTGCAGGGATGCCCGATGTCGGGGTCCCTTCTTTGCTATTGCGACGACTCCATTTGCACAAGATCTGATCAGCTCTGTTGATTCTAAGCTTCGTGGCATGGTGCGGTGGTGTGCTGATGACATCGTAGGTGCATTGAAACCCATCAAGTTTCTCAAGGTTGTCTCGAGAGTGCTGGGTATTGCTGAACGTGTGGCGACGCTGTGTCTCAAACCTGCGACATGTAGTATTACTCCTCTCTTGGACGAATTCTCGGCTGAATTGTAGATTGCAGTCCAACAACGCCTCCTTGCTGAAGTCCCTGCATGGCAAGACTTTCAAGTGGTGGAGGCTTTGAAGTACCTTGGACTGTGGCTTGGGACCGCAGCCGGTGACCATCTACAGTTTCGCGAGCCCGTCCAGAAGGTCATCTCTTGTGGGTTAGCCCTGGGTCGTGGCACGGCCCCTGCCCCTGCCCTTGCGTACCACTATTCCTCTCGGTACCCTTCTTGTCTCTCCTATGTGTGTCAGCTGGTTCCGCTGGCGGCTGATCTTCGCCACCGTGAGCTGGGGCTTGTGGCCTCCGCACTACGTCTTCCCCTCGGAGCTCTCCAGCCAGAGCAGCTCCTGAGGCTCCGCGATTGGGGTGGGCCTCGTATCGCGACGTGGCAATTCGCGGCGTCGGCAGCCCTCATCCGTGCTTCTTGGGTTACATTTGGGAATCTGTTGAGTCGCTTTGTGCCCAAGTCGTGTCTGATGTATCCGAGCATCTTATTTCGATTCTATTGTGAGTTTGTCGAGGGGTGGCCCTGTGTTTGAGCTGTCCCTTAGATTTGGGAAGGTACCTAGCTTGGCGGACATATTGCATGCTGTTCGCGCCTGTATACCATGCTCTGGATTGATGACGCCATCTCTCCTACGTGCTGGTAGGAAAGCTATTGGGCAACTGTTGGTTGATGCAGAGTTTTCCTAGACGCACGAGATCCGCCATGATTTGAGTATCCCTGATAATATTCGCAAGTGTAAGTGCCAAAGAGCGATCCATACTGAGCTGGTGAACATGATGTCGTCTCCCTCCACGATACCCTTGTGGGCAGCTCGCCAACTTCGCAACTGGTGGCTTCAATACGATGTGCTGATTCTGAACACTGACTGGGATGAGCTCAGGGTGCGCCTAGATAGTTTACCTGCCTAGTGGTCTTGGCCCATTCTGAGGAGCTGGGGCAATGCCTGGATGACGTCGTGGCGGATTTTTTTGGTGATAGAGGCAGACGCAGCTTTATTTCGGATGTATACATGATAAATGTCGTTCGAAACATTCTCTTGCTTGTCCTGCACTCTGGCGTGCCCTTCGGCGTGCCCTCCATATTCCAGTGGCAGACCTCTCTGTCCATCGGCTTGACAGTCTGGGGCTGCGCCCTCTAGATCACGATCGAGTCTTCGAATTCCTCGTTATCATGTACACAATGTGCCACGCCGTCAGGCACGTAGACGTCGACTACATTGACTTCGACGAGCTCGTTGAGCACATCAAGGCTTCTGAGTCAAAGAAGCCTGCGCCTCCCGCGCCGCGGGCCCGCGGCCGCCGCCGCCGCCGCCGCCGCCGCCACCGAAGGTTCGGCGAACAGTTCCGACCTGCTGCGCCAGGGCACGGTGCGCTCCTCCTTGGTCCTCGCCGCCCGCGGACATGGCAGCCCCGCTGGCATTGCGAGGGCCTTCCGCAGCCTGGCAGTCGCCAGGCCCCACCAATGTCCCTGGCCGTCCCTTCTCCTCCTCCTCCTCCTCCTCCTCCTCCTCGTCCTCCTCCCTCCTCCTCCCTGTCCTCGCTTTCCTCCTTTTCCTCCTCCTCGCTCCTCCTTCTCCTCCTCCTCCTCCTCGTCCTCCCTCCTCCTTCTCCATCCCTCTTCCTGATCAACAGCTCCTCCCTGTTGCGCCCCCACATGCGTGTCGGCAGGGCGGACTGGGTGTTTCGCTTGGGACTTCCTCACTATCTGGTTCTCTAGCCTGAAATTTGCAGCAGTTTCACGGGTTTGGAGGGCTCTAGCCTTCGCGCGCCGCGCATATATTCGCTTTCAAGTTTGAGAGAGCTTCGCGGATGGAGGACATGCCGTTTTCAATATGTGGCGCTCGCCCCAGCGCCGCGCACGCTCGTTTTTTTTTTTTTTTTTTTTTTTTTTTTTTTTTTTTTTTTTTTTTTTTTTTTTTTTTTTTTTTTTTTTTTTTTTTTTTTTTTTTTTTTTTTTTTTTTTTTTTTTTTTTTAAAAAAAAAAAAAAAAAAACAAAAACAAATATAAAAAAAACCTTTTTTTAAAAAAAAAAAAAAATAAAAAATAAATTCATACATATATATATATACACATTTATTTGTTTATTTAGAATTAAATTACCCTGGCGACGTACCCAACCCCTGCGCAAAAGCGGGGCGCAAATAGTTTAGGATACTTTTTAAGGGGGCGATGACGGAGCGAGGGTTACATATGTCTGCAGACGGAATTCGGGAGACTCGCAGGACACTGGCTACAGGAAAAGGGCTTGATAAAGCTGATGATTTACAATTCCTGAGCACTCCTAGCCACTTCGAAAACGGGGATCACAGCAGGCCTCGAAAGTGGCGACAGGTTCACAGATCGCAGCCCCGCAGGGACGGCGAGGTCTCATTTGAATCTGCCCGTGGCCCTCACTGTGCTGGGCCCCCCAGCAGGCCTCGAAAATGGCGGCAGTTTCGCAGATCGCAGCCCCCCAGGGATGGCGAGGTCTAATTTGAATCCGCGCGTGGCCCTCACTGTGCTGGGCCCCCCAGCAGGCCTCGAATCAGTTTCACAGATCGCAGCCCCCCAGGGCTCTGCCGCGATTACCCTCTATGCTGGACCCCCCAGCAGGCCTCGAAAGTGGCGACAGTTTCACAGATCGCAGCCCCCCCCCCCAGGGATGGCGAGGTCTAATTTGAATCTGCCGCGATTGCCCTCTATGCTGAGCCCCCCAGCAGGCCTCGAAAGTGGCGACAGTTTCACAGATCGCAGCCCCCCAGGAATGGCGAGGTCTAATTTGGCTCTGCCGCGATTACCCTCTATGCTGGACCCCCCAGCAGGCCTCGAAACTGGCGACAGTTTCGCAGCCCCCCGCAGGCAAGACAGAAAGAGGCAGGAAGGAGGCGGGAGGCGGGAGGAGGAAGGACGCGACCACACTGCTCTATTCAAAACGAATACCCAACCAAGGAGGGTTGGGAAAAATATCAGCAACATTTTCACATCTAGCGAACCCAGCGCGACCCCAATCAGGGGAATGCTTATTGCATGGGCGCATCACTTGGCGTTGCTTGGTGTTGCTTGGCATTGCTTGGCATCGCTTGGCATTCGGGTGCGTTGCTTGACATGGCTTTGAATTGCTTGGCATGGACTTGTGTTGCTTGGCATTGCTTGGCATTGCTTGGGGCAAGCGGGGGCGGGGAACCCTGGTAACTTGGGGAACCCGAGAAACTTCCGATGAACGGGCAACGTAGGTAGGGGCGAGGAACCCGGGGAACCCGAGAAACCTTGGGAACCTCCGAGCAATGGGCAACGTGCAAATCCGAGGCACCAACCTTTCATCAAGTAAGAACCCCTTAGGCAAGATTAATTGGGGAATGTGGCTCTCGCCGTAACCCCGCGCACATTCGTTTTGAGGTTCGCAACAGTTCGGCGGATGGACGGCGGCTCCTTTTCAACATGTGGCTCTCGCCCAAGCGCCGCGCACATTCGTTTTGAGAGTTGCCAGCAGTTTCAAGGATTCTCACGGCTATCGTCCCAGAATTGTTGTTTTGGCGCGATGTCGGAAAGTCAGGGCGCAACAGTCACGTTGATTCGGCACAATTCAGGATCGTCAATATGCAACAGGCGCGGTGATTCGCGGCGTTGAATACCCATGAAGTGTGTTTGGTACAGTTCCAGATTCTCAAACGGTTGTCTTCCAGCGAGGCACTTCTCTCAGTGGAAATGACGCGTTGTAGGGGCCTGTGCAGAGGGAGCTTGGAGGGAGGGTTTATTCCAACATCGTTGATGACTCTTGGTTTCGCACTGGTCCTCCTGCTTCTCCTCCTCCTCCTCCTCCTCCTGCTCGTTCCCCCCCCGCCCGCAGCCGTGTCTCGGCCCCAGGCCCGCACCGGCTCTCGGGCGCCCCGGGAGTGGGCTGCTCTCCACCTCCCCAGACCTCCCCACGTCTTCCTGGGCCTCCCAGGTGGGGTCGTCGTCGGAGCTACGCCGTTTTTTTTTTTTTTTTTTTTTTTTTTTTTTTTTTTTTTTTTTTTTTTTTTTTTTTTTTTTTTTTTTTTTTTTTTTTTTTTTTTTTTTTTTTTTTTTTTTTTTTTTTTTTTTTTTTTTTGTTTTTTTGTGTTTTTTTTTTTTTGTTTTTTTTTTTCTCTTCGTCTTCTTCTTCTTCTTCTTCTTCTTCTTTTTTCTTCCTCCGATCAGAAGGTGAAAACCTACTCCCACACCCAGTCCCGACTCCCATCCACGAGCCGGCGATTCCAAGGGGTCGGGACTAGGGGGTGGGGGCGTTTTCTCCATCCATGGGCCCCGAAAAGCCACCCCCACCCCCGGTCCCGATACCCTGGATCGCGGGCTCGGGGATGGGGTCGGGATTGGGGGTGGGGGTGGGTTTTCGCATTCCCTTCCGAGGTGGTAGGTTTTCGGCCAGCTTTTCGCTGGCTCTCGGTGGCTTTTTCCAGCCTCGGGGTGCCTTCAAAAGCAGCTGCTCCTCGTCAAGGGAGTTCAAGGGGTGCCAGAAAATCGTCCCGAACGGCCGCCGGAGATCCGAGTTTTGACCCGGAAGCTGTCGGCACGCAGATCAGAGGCAATGTTAGGGGGATGCGGTCTGGAACTTTGGCTTAGCGTGTCGCTCTGCTGGTTCTGGCCGACCACCCCTCGGCGCGACACACCATCCACGTCTCCATTTCAAAGCGCCAGTGTCCTGAGCCTTTCCGAGCCTCCCGCCCCGCGGAGCGGAGCGACACGCTATCCGCTCGCAGGGCATAGCGTGTCGCTGTGGCCGCCGCCGCGACATGCTATGCAAAGGTTCCCGACCGTAGATGGGGTCGGACAATCGCGCAGCATAGTAGATGCATCGGCCATGCGGCTCGATGTGGAGCCCGATTTTCTCCACGCCGGCGTCGCCGAAGCACCGCCGACGTCGCCGATGCATCGCCAATGCATCGCCGATGCGTTGTCGATGCGTCGGCGATGCGGCGCAATCCTCCAACTCCATCTGCTCACGCCCCATCCGGGAGCCCTCTGGTCGTGGACTTGTTTCCGTGCTCTCGGTTTGGCTCCTGCCTCCGAGGGAGCTCCACCTGCGGCCCGACGGCCTCGGTGAGTGCATTCGCACTGCGGCGCCGCGCTTCCTTCGGCACACCCTCTGCACGCCAGCCGTGCCCTCCGAGGAGGCCCCGCCAGCGGCCTCAGGGGGTGCGCTCGCACGGCGGCGCCGCTCCCATGTCCGCACCCGTTCCGCATCGAGTGCCACGCGAACCGAACACGAGGCTGAGCGCTTCGCCCCCCTGGGGGCCTCTTCGTGCTAAAGTGCCTGCGGTGAAGCATCGAACGAGCAAAAGTGCCTGGGGGCCTCTTCGTGCCAAAGTGCCTGGGGGCCTCTTCGTGCCAAAGTGCCTGCGGTGAAGCATCGAACGCGCGTTGTCGACGACGGGACTGGAGGCGGATAGCGGAGAGATGCAGAGTGCAGGGGGGCCAGGTCGAAGACAAACTCGAACCCACCCAACCTGCCGCCAGCCTACAGTCAACCCGCATAGTGAGGATGAGCAACTTTCCAGGGCCACCCTTGCATCCTTCCCCTTCGGCGCATCCCTGGCCACTCTCGCTGGCCGCGCCCTGCCCGCAAAGTGTCCACATGGCCTTCCGAGGCCCTTGCATCCTGATGGTGCGCTCTCATTCTACGGGTTGACGGTGTCGAGACTAATTGTACGGTGCCCGAGTTGTGGACCACTCCTTGGGGGCCAGTTTGTCGTCCAGGATCGTTTCGACCAAGAGCCTCCGCCTTGGGCACGAGATGGCCTGATTTTTTTGGATGCGCGGACCCCCGAAGTTCCGACCCCATTCCCAGGACTGGCTTCATATCCCGAGCCCGGGGCCCGGGGGGCCCCCAGAGGCCGAAAACGACGGACCCGGGGCCCGGTGAGGGCCCCCAGGGGCCGACAACGACGGAGCCCCCGTCCCAGTCCCGATCGTTCTCACGACGCGAGCATGTCTGGGTCTCCTGTCTCCGCCTCCTCCTCCTCCTCCTCCTCCTCCTCCTCCTCCTCCCATCTCCTTCTCCTCCTCCTCCTCCTCCTCCTCCTCCTCCTCCTCCTCCTCCCGTAGCCATTTTCGCTCGAGCTCGAGCAGCCGCAGCTGCCGCCTCCCGCCTCCCATGCGCGTCGGGCCCGAAAGCCGCGGTGCTTGCGCTCGCATCGCCGCCTTGCTCGCACTCGCCACTGGCGCGTGCGCACTCGTGCCGGGGGCTGTGCACGCGCGTTCGGCCCCGGCGACGGCGCCCCCGGCCGCTGGCAGCGCGGGCCGTTCCACGTCCTCCACGGCGCCTGCCCCGTGCGGCGCCTGCGTTCTGGGCCGGCTCGGCCTCGGGTGCGCTGCCGCCGCGGCTGCGAAGGCCGGGGCGGCCCGCCGCGCGGCGCCGAAGCCGCAGGTCGAGGCGGCACGGACTCTGGTAGAACTACCCGGGGAAGAAGGAGGAGGGAGCAGGGGGAGCATCTCACCGAAAGAGGCGAAGACTGAGGTCCTATGCCTCCGCAAGCGGAGGAACAGGGCCTCAGCTGTCCCCAGCAGTCAGTGTGGCTCGACCCCTGAGGGGGGAGAGGAGGCCCACGTGCATAAGGAGCGGGAAGGGTGAGAGGAGTGGAAAGACGAACAATGACGAAGCAGGAGGAGCCTTGGTACCGCAGACTGGAGGTGAGATAATGCAAGCTATCCCTCAGCAATTCTCCTTCTGCGGTGGCTGAGGTTCCGAAGGTAGCCGTCGTGGATGTCGTGGGATAGTATTGTCAATTTCTGGTATCATGCCGTCTATTGTATCCATCATCCCCAGTAGTGGCTGCCCTCCTCGCCCATCTCCTCCTCCTCTTTCTCCTGCCCCCCCTCCCCCCTCCTCCTCCTCCTGCTCCTCCTCCTCCTCCTCCTCCTCCTCCTCCTCCTCCTCCTCCTCCGTCTAATCCTCCTCCTCCTCCGTCTCCTCGTCCTCCTGCTCCTCCTTCTCCTCCTCCTCCTCCTCCTCCTCCTCCTCCTGCTTCTCCTCCTTCTCCTCCTCCTCCTCCTTCTCCCTCTCCTCCTCCTCCTCCTCCTCCTCCTCCTCCTTCTCCTCCTCCTCTTCTCCCCTCTCTTCGTCGTCGCCGTGGACCTTTTCCCTTTCGCTGGAGGGCGGGGCTGCCCAAGGGGCGATGAAGCGCCCGCGGCGCGAGGCCGAGGAGGGTGCGCTGCGGGGCGGCCCGCCGGAGGGCCCGCCGAGGTCTTGGGAGGCGGAGGAGGAGGAGGAGGAGGAGGAGGAGGAGGAGGAGGAGGAGGAGGAGGAGGAGGAGGAGGAGGAGGAGGAGGAGGAGGAGGAGGAGGGGGAGGAGGAGGGGAGGAGGAGAGGAGGAGGAGGAGGAGGCGGAGGAGAAGGAGAGAGGGGAGGAGAGGAGGAGGAGAAGGAGGAGGAGGAGGAGGAGGAGGAGGAGGAGGAGGAGGAGGAGGGGGACGATGACAAGCTAGGTTTGCAAACGTCGTATCTGACGTCCTACCCCTCCCTCCCATCCCTTACCATGGCCTATTTCTTCCCTCTATTCGCGCAGCCCGATGCCGTAGCATGGCATAGCATGACCTGGCATAACAGGGCGTTGAAGATCAACGCGTAGCATGACATAGTATGGCGTGGCAGTGCGTAGTTAAGCACTGCATGTCATAGCATTGCAGCTGAAGGCATGGCATCGCACAGCCGAACACACCATAGAATTGCATTGCATGCCATAGCATGGCACTGGAAATGAGGCCAGTGCTGCAGCGGGAGCACGATTCGGAGCGAGCAGGAGCGCGGAAATGAGGCCTACGCTGCAGCGGGAGCACGATTCGGAATGAGCAGAAGCGCGGAAATGAGGTCAGCGTCGCAGCGGGAGCACGATTCGGACCGAGCGGGAGCCCGAAAATGAGGTCAGCGTTGCAGCAGGAGCAAAATTTGGAGGGACCAGAAAGAAGCGGAGATGTCAAAGCACAAATGAAAGACGAGCTCGCCGGAATCTTCTGTGTAAAAAACAGTACGCGGAGGGAGGCCGAACCTCTTCCGGACAGAGCCAGGGGAAAGAGGAGAGTAGCATTCATATGGTGTAATCGCGGAGGAGGAGGAAGTGGAGGGAGAAGGAGGAGGAGGAGGAGGAGGAGGAGGAGGAGGAAGGAGGAGGAGGAGGAGGAGGCATCGGCGCCCCGCGCCTTTGGGCGCACGGGGCACCGAGGGCAGCGCGGCATCGAGGCTGGGTGCCAGGCGCGGCGCCCCTCTGCCGGGGAGGCGCCCGCGACCGATCGTCGCACAGCAGCCGACCGATCGATGCGTCCCTCGATTTCGCGACCCGTGGCGGTCCCTCCTCCCTCCTCCTCACCTCCCCTCCTCCTCCTCCTCCTCCTCCTCCTCCTCCTCCTCCTCCTCCTCTTCCTCCTCCTCCTCTCCTCCTCCTCCTCCTCCTCCTCCTCCTCCTCCTCTTCCTTACTCATCCCACGGGTGACAGGTACCATGCAGAAGGGGCAGGCTGGCAACCTCCACATCACCTTTACGTCATGCGTGCTCGAGCTGGCAGGCTTCTCGATTGCGGTTGGCTCCCGGTGAGATCCAGACGGGGGCGACTCCCGTGACAGGCGCACACAGATCCTGTGATTTCAAAGCGCCACGCATGCACTACACGAGTTTCTGGGGCATTCAGTGTTCAATACTATTTCGATTGCTGGAAATGGCGCACACAGCAAGTTTCAGACCAATGTGACTGAGCCGCAAAGTGGTCCGCGTTACAATGATGGGCTCCTTCTCCCACCGATCATTCCCAGTGTTCTTCCCATGCGCAAATTCGCAGAAGCCTTTGTTCGCACATCCGCTGAGCAGTCGTACCCGTCTTCCCCCTCCAGAGTATACAACCAGGTCTGAGTATAATTGCAACGACGCGGGCTTGGAAACCTTACGCACCACGCCTTTAAAGACACGGATTGACAATGAGGAATACATGGACAAATCATCATTGAACACTCTATTACATATGGGTGCTGGCACATATTTGTTGATCTTATAACAAAGGTGAGGCAACTAATCACATCATGTCGGTCACGGCCGTTCAACATCCAGTACCAGCGTGACAGTGTTTTGCAGACAAGCCCCTTGCACGCATATATATAGAGATATAGATAGTATGCCGACAGCCTAACATATGCTGGTCATGCTGGGTTAGGGATGGGGAGAGGCAGAGGGCGCGCGGATAATTCAATTTCAGACACCGCTGTGAACCAGGCGCCCGAAATCAGCGAGCGTTGGGACATGTGTGGCGGATGTGGTCGGGTTGCTGGACTCACCCCCCGACGATGAGGAGAGAGCAGTCTGGGGGAACCCGCGCGAGGGCAACCCCCGAATGCACATCAGTCTGCTGCTGGAGATCGGGTTGCAGCGCAACCTGGGGGAGCCCGTATGCGTGCAGACCCCGAATCACACCTGTCACAGTCTGTTCGTGACGAAGAATATGACGACTCATATGGTCCAGCCCAAAGTGATATTTTGGACATCTGTTCCGATTCCTAGATGAGCAGAATACATATGCATAATAACATATCTGTGACCACCTCGCATCTCCCGCAGCTACGGGTGTCCACCTTGACAACATGTTGAGGAGGAGGAGGAGGAGGCGGAGGAGGAGGAGGAGGAGGAGGAGGCGGAGGAAGAGGAGGAGGAAAAGGAGGAGGAGGAGGATGGATGAGAAGGAGGAGGAGGGCCCGCCGAGGTCGCGGGAGGAGGTGCCGTGCCTCGATCTGGGCCCGCTGGTGCCCGAGGTCGCCGCGGCCTTGGCGGCGAGCCACGGAGGGACTAAAGACGGCACAAACATTGATTCTTGTTGAAAAATCATTTCTCCTCCCTCCTCCCTCCTCCCTCCTCCCTCGTGCTCCTCCTCCTCCTCCTCCTCCTCCTCCTCCTTTTTCTCCTCCCTCTCCTCGTCGTCGTCGTCGTCGTCGTCGTCGTCGTCCTCCTCCTCCTCCGAGCAGGAGTCAGTCGGCGGCGAGCTCAGGGTAAAGTGAGAAGGCCAGCCCCCTCTCATTTCCCCCCTGCGTTCGCCGCCGCCGACTGACTCCTGCTCGGAGGAGGATGATGCGGCGGGGGGAAGGAGGAGGAGGAGGAGGAGGAGGAGGAGGAGGAGGAGGAGGAGGAGGAGGAGGAGGAGGAGGAGGGAGGAGGAGGAGGAGGAGGAGGAGGAGGAGGAGGAGGAGCAGGAGGAGGAGCAGGAGGAGGAGGCCTGCCCCGTCTCACTTCCCCCCGCAGCTCGACTCCGATCGCAGGCCTCTCTCGTACTTCTTGTGTCGGCGCGGGGCCTGCCTGGCGACGCCTCTGGCCCGCTCTGGGCGCGCTCCGTGCGCCAGGGAGGAGTGGGGGGCCCCGCGCCGAGCCAAGACATAGGCGCGGACCTCCGAGAAGTGACGTTTGTGCCGCTGTTTGTCCCTCTGCAGCCGGGGGGTGCCGCTGGAGCGGCTGGGGCCGGAGAGCTTCCCGCTGGGCCCGCGCCTGGGGGCGTGCGCGCGGGAGGCACCGCGGCAAGAAGCACGCAGCGCCTGCGCGCCGGCGACCCCGAGACCCTGGCCTCGCGGTCCGTCCACAACGGGCGATCTGGATTTGTTTTGGGTGATGTTTCTCTCTCCTCCAACTCCTCCTCCTTTCCCTCCCTCCTCCTCGGCTCTTGGTGACATGCTCTTGGGCGCACTGTCTGGTGCCAGCTGCGACCGTTTAAATTGCCATCGAGTTCTTCCCATCGCGATGGGATTGTTTTGTCTCCGGCATGATGTGACAACAAATTACCTTGTTCCAGGCCTTGGGACCATCGCATATCGATCCAGCTCGAATGAATGCAGCAGAAAGATGAGGTTTAGGGCTCTGGTTGTGACTTTTCGCGACGTGGTAATTTCTCGCAACGTCGGATCTCAAGGAGGATGTCGCGGGATCTTGTCGACGCCGATCTGGGTCGTGGTCCATGCCGGCCGTCGCCGGTTCTCGAGAGGAGAATCCGCGAATCGACGGCGACCGAGATGGGCGGTGACCAAGGTCGGTACCGAACCCAGAGAACTGACGTCGTGTTTTTTGCAACGCGGGGCCCCCAGAAGTCTCGACCTCTTCCCCGGATCTGCCTTGTCATCCCGAGCATGTTTTTTGGGATCCCGGGCCTGGTAAGGGCCCCCAGAGTTAAGTCGGGCGCGTCCCCGAATATTTAAAAATGATAAAAAGATAGTCAGGTGACGATTTGTTCTTAGTCTTTTTGACTATTTTGGTGCATTTTTTGACTATTTCTTATTTTCCGTTCAAAATCCGCCTGTAGGGGGACACGCCCGACCTAACCCCAGAGGCCGAAGACAGCGACCCCCCCCGTCTTTTTTTGTTTTTGTTGTTGTTTTGTTTTCTTTCTCAATGCGTAGGATGCCTGGGACGTTTTCGCGTTCAGTCTTGGTCCTGGCCACCGTTCTCTTCCCCTCCAGCCCAGACCCCCGGCGCCATGATTTCTTTTCACAGCGTCGACCCCCGGGAGGGCTCGGCCCTTTTTTTCCCCAGGACCGGTCTCTCCTCCCGAGTCGTTTCTCGACGATCCCGAGGGCCGGCATGGGGGCACCGGAGGCCGAAGATAGCGAAAGCCCTCCGAGGAGGAGGAGGAGGAGGAGGAGGAGGAGGAGGAGGAGGAGGAGGAGGAGGAGGAGGAGGCCAGGGACCGGTCTTCCTTCCCGAGTCGTGTTCGGACGATCTCGAGGGCCAGCGAGGGCCCCCCGAGGCCGAAGATAGCGAGCGCCCTCCCGCCGTGGTTTTCTCACAGCTCGAGGGGGCTCCGGCGAGGCCGCGCGGGAGCTGGCGGGCGGCTGCGGGGCCGTGCTGCTGCGCTTCCCGGCGGCGTGGGCCGACGAGCTCGGCGAGGGGGACTGCCAGAGGTGGCGGGCCCATCTTCCACCACCATTGCCATGTTTAGGAGGAGGAGGAGGAGGAGGAGGAGGAGGAGGAGGAGGAGGAGGAGGAGGAGGAGGAGGAGGAGGAGGAGGAGGACCTCCTCATCCTCCCTTCTCCCCCGACCTGCATGTGGTGGTGGTGGTGGTGGTGGTGGAACATTTGCCCATCAAGAGGGCCTTTCTGGGGCTGTGCTCGCACCTGGGCCGCCCCGTCACGCAGTCGGTGGACCTCGGGGAGGCTCGCGGGGCCACCCTACGATCCGAGCTGCGATGCGCTTCGCTTTGCTGGCCAGGGCCGCGATTCCGATGCGATTCCTGAAGGCGAAAAAACGGCATAAACATATAGACTTTTGGCGCTCCGCGCAGGCTGGATTTGCGCTGGGGGGGCCCCCTTGCGGCGTCTCCGGCGCCGCCCCTGGCGTGCTCCGCGCGTCAGGAAGGGGGTTCCAGCCCAGATCCAAGCGACGTCCGCGCGGACCCAACAGTTTATGTTTATGATGCTCTTTTTCAGGATGGGAAAAGACACACAGACACAATGAATCGTCGATTCCCAGGAAAAGATGGGAAAACATGGGAAGTGGGGGGGAAGACAAAAACCCAGAACATATGGGGACATGTGGGGAATCCTGTTCTTTGCGTGTACTTATCTGTGTGTCCCAGGGCCCCTTTTTTTTCCTCCAGGTTCGAGTCGGTTCGGCTCGCAGGCCGCGGCCGCGGCCGGCCGGAGCCGGGCGCGGCGATCCGGCTTCGATGCGATCTGGGGCGACTCGTGGGCGCGGCGATCCATCTCCGGCCCGATGCCATCTTGCAGTCTTAAGTCGGGCCCGTCCCTCTACAGGAGGAATATTCACGAATAGTGAACAAAATAGTCCAGGGATTATGTTTGGGAGTACTTTTTGACCAGTGTGGAATATTTTTGGGGCACTTTTTACCCTTCGTCGAACATCCCCCTGTAGGGGGACACGCCCGACTTGGCTGTAGTCCCAGACGTGCGATGCCTTGATTTTTTCAAGACGCGGTCCCCGGACGTCCCGACCCCTTCCCCCGGGCCGGTGTTGCGTCCCGAGTCGTCTCTTGCCGGCCCCAGGGCCCGGTGAGGCCCCCCCCCGGACGCGAGCACGTCTGCGATGCGACCCAGCTCCTGCCTGGGAGGTCTGCGCCCGCGTGGAGGTCGCGCGGGCGCCCGAGGTGCTCGCCGCGAGGCACACGAAGAGGCGGGGCTACCGCAACGCGCAGGAGCAGCGCCTGCACGTGGACTCGTCCATCCCGGCAGCGCGCGGCGCAGGGGTCTGCGACGTGCTGGCCAGTCGCGGCCACACGCAGGCGTGGCCCCTCGTCCGGGAGCGAGCACCGACATGAACATAAAGACTCGGAGGTCCGCGCGGATTCCTCGGATCGGCTCTGGACCCCCCTAGCGGCGCCTCCGGCGCCGCCCCTGGCGCGCTCCGCGCGCCAAGGCGGGGGGTCAAGCGCAAATCCGAGAAATCCGCGCGGACCTCCGAGTTTTCATATGTTTGTGTCATTCTTCGTCCCCCTACTTCTCCGAGAGTCGCCACCCCAGACCTCCAGAGCATTGACCAAGACACCGTTGCGATTTTTTGTTCGCCGCGCTCGCCACCCCGGGCAACGCGTGGGCTGCTCCAGGCAGGGGCTCGCCTTCGAGGGTATCGAAGGCGAGCCCCTTCCGCGGGAGAGCGGCGGAAGGGCAGCTGGAGCCCGCGGGAGTAAAAGCCAGGCCGCCTTCGCCGGCGGAAGCCGGTGGAAAGCCGGCGGAGGGCAGCGGCAGTAGAAGATGCGCTTCCAAGAGGTGGCAACATCTGTGGCTCAGAAGGAGCGGTTGAGGAGCGTGGGCATGGGCTCCAGGGAACTCTACGGGTCGCGCCGGAGTCTTCTTGGGACTGCCTGGCCGCCGGCGCACCTTCTCGCAGCGACGCCCCCCCCCCCTCCCCCGCCCCACGCTGCACCGAACATCGCGCTACCGCAGCGGCCCCGTCGAGAGCCAACTTTGGACGGAGGCGAGGGGGGAAGAGGAGTCGATCCCTCGAGTCTTCCGCCACGAGGGTTGCAGGAGTGGCCCTTCTCCGCACGGACCTCCCCAGACGGCAAGATCCTGCGACGCTCTGCCCGAGAGCCGACGCTGCGCACAGAGGGTCGCGCCGCCAAGACTTGCGGCCAGAGCCCCCGACCCCATCTTGCCGGCGGCCGCGCCTGGAAGAATACCCAGACTTGTGGAAGTCGATCAATGGCGAGGAAGCATGCTGCCAAACCATTTCCAGAGGTCGAAGAGGTCTGAGGGATGTTTCCCATGTGCTTTAAGACATGCCAGCACATGCTTGTTTTTTTTTCAGAACGTGCTTTCTGCACGTGAAGCACCTCTTTAACTCAAGTGTCGGATTGTGCGAGAGCGCCCACGGTCGTGGCATCCACAAGCCCAGACCTTGGATGCCCGGGTCCTGTGCGGGCCCGCGGGGGCCCCCCCCCCCCTCCCCCCCCCGGAGCGCGACACGCGACGGCCGCGGCCTGCGCGCCCGGGGTCGGCGCCCCCCCCCCCTCCCCGCCGCCCCGAAGCCGCGCGCGCCGTGGGGCGCCTCGGGCTCGCGGGGCCGCTCCGGCGTGTGGCCGGCGCCGCGGGCGCTCCCCGGGGGTGGCCCTGGCCCGGGGCAGGGCGAGCCCGGGCCTGCGCGCGCGCGTCGTGAAGACAAAAAAAAACAGGACGGGCAGCCTCTGGCCGTTTTCGGCCCCGGGTGGCCCTCGCCGGGCCGCGGGACCGCGAAAAAAAAAAAAACGAGTCAGGACGAAGAGCCAGTCCCGGGGAGAGGGTCGGGACGGCGTCCTGGAGAAGTTTTCGGACGTCGCATGTCCGGGAGGCTGTCTGTGTACACATGCGCTGCTCCCTGGCCGCGCCCATCCTGAACCCGGCAGCGGATGCAGACGCCACGCCCTCCTCTCTTGGCCAGGGGGGCGTAGACACAGCCGTTGGCTTCGGGATGGGCCTGGCCAGGGAGCAGGCAGCGGATATGTGTAAGTAGACCTCGTCGCCCTGCAGGGGTGCCCAGGGGCAACGTTAGGGGGGAGTAGGTTCAGGGGGGGATGGGTCGACCCCCAATCGGCCAGTGACATCGCCGACGGGGACCTGGGGTTCAGTCGGACATGTCCCTCTATAGGAGGAGTATTCAGTTATAGTCAAAAATAGTCGGGGGACGATTTTTGGAGTATATTTTGCCTGCTCTCGAATATTTTTGACCATTTCTGATTCTTCTTCCGAAATCCGCCTGTCCGAGGATATGCCCGACCTAACGTTAGGGGCGAGTAGGCTCGGGGAGGAGTTTGGGTCGACCCACCCTCCCCTCCCTCCCTCCCTCCCCTCCCTCCCTCCCCCCTGCCCCCCTCCCCTCCCCTCCTCTCTCCCCTCCCCCTCCCCCCCCCCTCCCCTCCCCTCCCCTCCCCTCCCCCCCCCCCCCTCCCCCCCCCCTCCCCTCTTCCCTCCCTCCCTCCCTCCCTCCTCCCTCCCTCCCTCCCCTCCTCCCTCCCCCTCCCCTCCCTCCCCTCCGCCTCCCTCCCCTCCCTCCCCTCCCCTCCCCTCCTCTCCCCTCCCTCCCTCCCCCCTCCCGCCAGTCGTGGGGATGGCGCCCCCGCTAGCACTCTGGGGGCCGCCCAGAGGGGGACCGTCCACGGTCCAGTGCGCCCCGGGCCAGCCTCGTCTTGAGGCAGGCCCCGGGTCGCGACGCGGGCTGAAGGCTGCCCGCGCCCTCTGTGCCGGCCAGCCAGCGCGCAAGGGGCATAGGGGGGGGGGAGCAGGGGGAGGAGGAAGGAGGACGCAACGGTCGCGCAAAAGGCGCAGCGGCAGGGGCGGCCCAGCAAGGGAAGGGGAGAAAGGAGAGGGGGACGGGGGGGCGGCGGCGGCGGTCGTCGGCGTGGTCGTGGTGGTCGTGTTGGTGGTGATCGTGGTGGTCGTGGTGGTCGTGCTGGTGGTGGTCGTGGTGGTCGTGATGGTGGTGGTCGTGGTGGCTGGTAGTTGTGGTACTGCTGTGGTGGTCGTGCTGGTGGTGGTGATGCTGGTAGTCAGTCAGCTGGCCGCTGTGGTGGCCGTACTGGCGGCGGTGGTCCTGAGAGTCGGCCGGGCTGGTAGTGGTCGTGCTGGTGGTTGGTCACGCGTGGTGGTGGTGGTGGTCGGCGCCAATCTCCCCAGGGCGCTCAGGATCATCTCCGCATTCCCTTGTTGTAGGGTGCGTGAGATGTCCCGCCAGATCCGGCTTAAGAGCTCGGACAGGTCGGCATCCTCAAGAGAGGCGCCGTAGCTCCGAACGAAGCTTACGGCCTCGTCGGACGGCCGCCCCCCGGTCTCGAAGACCATCGGGACGAGGTCTAGGCCCTCCCGGGGGGGGTACCGGCCGTGTTTGTCGTCGACAATCTGGGCTGCTGCGAGTCCATCTCGTTCGGCTCGGGCGTGCCTGCGTGGGGCGTAGGTGGAGTGTACGCAGGTCACCGCCCAGTCGACAAGGATGGGTCGACCGGTGCTGGGGTCGTGTGTCCGGATGTCCAGCCTTGCTTCCTGGAGGACCCTGGTGCGGGGATGGCGGCGATCCCACGCTGGAACGTGTTGTTCCGTCGGAGCAGCATGACCCGTGATATCCTTATGCATGGATGCATGTCGGTCACGGTCGTGCCGGTCCCCTCTTCCCTTCCCTCCCCCCCTCCCCTCCCTCCCCTCCCCCCCCCTCCCCTCCCCTTCCCTCCCCTCCTCCCTCCCTCCCCTCCCCTCCCGCCCTCCCCTCCCCTCCTCTCCCCTCCCTCTACCTCTCTCTCGGCGGGGGCCCCTCGCCGATCTCCGTCGTCGATCCGTCGTCGGTCCCAGCTCGATGCTCCCTCTCTGGGCCAGCCAGCCCCTGAAGTTACGTCGGGCACGTCCCTCTACAGGAGGAACATGCAAAAACGGTTAAGAAAGCACATCTTCTGGGGACGATTTTTCGATTATTTTCGATCCATTTTCCATTTTTCGTCCCAAACCCGCCTGTAGGAGGACACGCCCGATCTAACCCTGAAGCTGCCCCTCAGGTGCCCCCGCCGCCTTCTCGCGCCGCTCTGGGCCCGCCAGGGGGGCTCCTCTGGGCCCCCGTCAGGGGTGGCTCTGGAGGACACGTGGGCCCCTCTGGAAGAGCTGGTGTCGGCTGGGCCTCCCTCCTGGGTGCAGCCGACCCCTGAGACCCGACGTCGCGGACCAGAGCTCGACCGGAGCCCTGCTGCCCAGCTGTAGGCGGCATGTCTCCTGGGACGCATCCATCCGTGGTGTGTGTGTGGCCCCGGGGCCCGAGACCTGGCGAAGACGCCCGGTGTGAACAGAGTGCCATGCCCAGATCTCAGGGGAAGAGCGGGGGCCACCTGAGCAGAGGAGGAGGAGGAGGAGGAGGAGGAGGAGGAGGAGGAGGAGGGGAGGAGGAGGAGGAGGAGGAGGAGGAGGAGGTGTAAGAGGAGGAGGAGGAGGAGGAGGAGGAGGAGCAGGAGGAGGAGGGGGAGGAGGAGGACGCAGCAGAAACGGATTCTTCTGCGCTGGCATCTGGCGCGTCGGCTGCCCGCGCCGAGTCGCTCGAGGCAGCGCCCTCGCCTCCGAGGGAGCGTGCCGCTCCGGCGGCCCGCGTGAGCCGCCGCGTAATTACGGCTGCTGTGCCACCTCGCGCCAAAGCTTCTCTTCTCGTCGCCAGGACGAGAAAGATCGGGAGGGGAACAAAAACTCACAGACACACTGAATCGTCGATTCTTCAGTGAAAGTATATGAAAGGTGGGGGGGAAGACGAAAAGCCAGAACATATGGGGAAATAGGGGGAATCTGGTGATTCGTGTCGATTTGTTTGTGTGTCCCAGGGCCCCCGCAGAAGACGTAGAATGTCCGTCGATCGACGAACACAGTCCAGTTTGGGGGCAAGTCGATCCTGCAGTCTCCCTCCCACGTGAAGGGCCACCTCTGGCAGCGCCCCGGGCCATGCTCTGCGTACGCCCGGCGCGGGGCGGGGGCGTCAGCAAGCTCGCCAGCGCCGAGGACATCCACGCCCTGCTGCGGCGGGACCGGCCCGAGCTCCTCGCCGCCCTGCGGCGGGGCTTCAGGTACGACGCCGCCAAGGTTCGAGGAAGAGATGAGGATGATGAGGATGAGGGTGACGATGATGACGATGATGATGATGATGATGATGGTGATGATGATGATGATGATGATGAGGATGATGAGGATGATGATGAGGATGAGGATGATGATGATGATGATGATGATGATGATGAGGATGATTCTGATGACGATGATGATGATGATGACGATGATGCTTGCGATGATGACGATGGCGATGACGATGATTATGATGATGATGACGACGATGATGACGATGATGATGATGCTGATTCTGATGATGATGATGCACATGATGGGGGATTACGTCATGATGCTGCAGGAGGTGAAGATGATGATGATGAAGAAGGTGATGATGATGCTGCTGATGATGATGATGATGATGATGATGCTGATGCTGATGCTGATGATGATGATGATGATGATGAAGGAGGTGATGAAGATGATGATGCTGCTGATGATGATGAGATGGTGGTGATGAGGATGAGGATGAGGATGAGGATGAGGATGAGGACGAATCTTAGGATGAGGCCGAGCATGAGGATGATCATGGGCATGAGGACGAGGACGAGGTCGAGGATGATGAGGATGATGATGAGGATCAGGATGCGGATGACGATGATGACGATGACGATGACGATGACGATGATGATGATGATGATGATGATGATGATGATGATGATGATGATGATGATGATGATGATAGTTATGCTGGTGGTTGTGATGATGATATGATGCTGAGGATGATGATGAGGATAATGCTGCTGATAATGAGGAGGATGAGGATGATCATGATGATGACGATGAGGATGGGGATGATCATGATAGTGAGGATGAGTATGGGGTCAGGATGTGGATGATGATGATGATGAGGATGATGATGATGTTGAAGAAGAGGATGATGCTGATGATGATGGTGATGATGATAAGGCTGCTGCTGTTGCTGCTGCCGATGATGCTGCTGATGATGATGGAGATGACTCCTAGGATGATGAGGATGATGAGGATGAAGGATAGGATGATGATGATCATGATGAAAGGGATGATGATTATGATGATGATGCTGATGATGATGATGATCATCATCATCATCATCTGATTGGTGGTGATGGTGATGATGTTGCTGCTGCGGCTGATGCTGATGCTGATGCTGATGCTGATGCTGATGCTGATGCTGATGCTGATGAGGATGATGATGCTGCTGATGATGATGATGATGCTGAAACTGATGCTGATGCTGATGCTGATGATGAAGGATATGACGATGAAGATGACGGAGATGATGATGATGATGCTGCTGATGATGATGATGATCATGATGATCAGGATGCTGATGATGCTGATGATGATGATGAGGATGATGATGAAGGTCAGGATGAGGATGACGATGAGGATGTGGACGAGCATGAGGATGATCATGGGGATGAGGATGAGGACGAGGACGAGGACGCGGATGATGATGATGATGGTGATGATGAGGATGAGGATGCGGATGATGATGATGACGATGAGGATGATGATGCTGGTGGTGGTGGTGACGATGATATGATATCGAGGATGATGATAATGATGAGGGTGATGATGATGAGGATGAGGACGAGGCTGATGATGATCATGATGATGATGCTGATGGAGGCTGATAATGATGAGGATGAGAATGAGGATATGGATGCGGATGAGGATAATCATGGTGATGAGGATGACGATGTGATTACGACGAGGATGCAGATTAGGATGAGGAGGAGGATGATGATGGTGATGAGGATTAGGTACAGATGGTGAGTAGATGATGCTGATGGTGATGATGATGATGCTGCTGCTGTTGCTGCTGCATCTGCTGCTGTTGATTCTGCTGCTGATGGTCAGGACGATGATGATGAGGACGAGGACGATGAGGATGATGATTAGGATGGTGATGACGATGATGCTGATTCTGATGATGATGCAGGAGATGATGCTGCTGATGATGATGATGGTGCTGATGCTGATGATGTTCTGATTGGTGGTGATGGTGATGATGGTGCTGCTGCGGCTGATGCCGATGCTGATGCGGATGATGCGGGTGAGGATGATGATGAGGATGATGATGATGATGCTGATGATGATGGTGATGATGATGATGATCGTGATGATGATCTTGATACTGATGATGAAGGAGATGATGAAGATGTTGATGCTGATGCTGATGATGGTCATGCTGATCTTGATGCTGATGATGGTGGGGATGAGGACGAGAAGGATGAGGATGTGGATGAGGACGAGCATGAGGATGATCGTCGGGATGTGGATGAGGACGAGGCCGAGGATGATAAGGATGATGATGAGGAGGATGAGGATGCGGATGATGATGATGCTGATGATGATGATGATGACGATCATCATGATGATCTTGATAATGATGATGGAGGAGATGATGAAGATGTGGATGCTGATGCGGATGATGGGCATGATGTTCATGATGCTGATGATGGTGGGGATGAGGACGAGGAGGATGAGGATGAGGATGAGGACGAGCATGAGGATGATCATCGAGATGTGGATGAGGACGAGGCCGAGGATGATGAGGATGATGATGAAGAGGATGAGGATGCGGATGATGATGATGATGATGATGATGATGATGACGACGCTGATGATGATGCTGGTGCTGAGGATGATGATGGTGGTGGTGATGATGATACGATGCTGAGGATGGTGATGATGAGGATGATGAGGATGAGGATGAGGCTGATGATGATGCTGATGATGAGGAGCATGTGGATGATCATGGCGATGAGGATGCGGATTAGGATGATCATGATGACGAGGATGAGGATGGGATTAGGATGCCGATGATGATTAGGATGAGGATGAATATGATGATGATGATAATGATGATGATGATGCTGATGATGATGATGATGATGAAGGTGAAGATGATGATGGTGATGGTGATGATGATGCTGCTGCTGTTGCTGCTGCAGCTGCTGGCGATGATGATGCTGCTGCTGATGATGAGGACGATGATGATGAGGACGATGATGATGAGGACGATGATAAATGACGATGATGATGATGAAGGAGATTATGAGGCTGCTGATGATGATGGTGGTGATGATGATGATGCTGATCTGATTGGTGGTGATGGTGCTGATGGTGCTGCTGCGGCTGATGCCGATGCTGATGCTGATGCTAAAGCATGGTGCTGCAGTTTGCGATGATGATGCTGTTGATGATGATGATGGAGATGAGGACGAGGATGATGCTGATGATGATGACGATGATGATGGTGAATGAGATAATGTTGCTGCTGATGATGCTGATGGTGATGATAATCTTGATGGTGATGATGATGATGATGATGATGATGATACTGATGATGATGATGATGATGATCATGATGATGATGATGATGATGATGATGATGATGATGTTGATGTTGATGATGATGATGATGATGATGATGATGATGGTGCTGCTGCGGTTGATGCAGATGCTACAGGATTATGATGAGGATGATGGTGCGGATGACGATGATGATGCTGATGATGGTGCTGATTCATAAACTGGTGATGATGCTGCTGATGATGATGATGGTCAGGATGATGATGGTCAGGGTAAGGATGGGGATGATGAGGAGGATGAGCATGCGGACGTGGATGATGCTGGGGATCAGGACGAGTTCGATGAGGATGATGATGCTGATGCTGATATGGATGAGGATGAAGACGAGGATGCTGATGATAATGGGAAATGAGACTGAGCATAATGATGATAATGCTGATGGCGATGACGATGATGATGATTCTGATGCTGCTGGTGATGATGCTGATGGTGTGGTATGATGATGGTGACTGGTGGTGAAGAACACGACGGGGATGACGATGACGACGATGATGTTGAGTCTGCTGCTGATGATGCTGATGATGCTGATGATGCCGATGATAACACATATGGATAAGGCTCATCACGGGGATGAGGATGAGGATGGGGATGAGAACGTTAATGATGATGATGATGATGCTGATGATGACGATGATGATGATGATTATGATGATGATTATGATGATGCTGCTTGTGATGATGATGAGGAGGCTGCTGATAATGCTTGTGATGATGCTGGTGTTGAGGATGATGCTGATCGCGTTGATGATGCTGATGATGCTAGCGTGGATGGATATGAGGATTGTGATCCTGAGGATGAGGATGATGCTGATGATGCTGGCTGGTAATGGTGATATGGCGATGATGGTCACGATGCTGGCTGGTACTGGTGGGTAGTAATGGTGCTCGGAAGATGATGGGGATGGCGATGCCGACGATGATGGTGCTGATGGTGATGATGATGACGGCACGGACCAGGATGAGGATCATCATGAGGATGAGTATGAAGATGAGAATTGGGATGACAACGAGGATGAGCATGATGATGATGATGATGACGATGACGACGACGACGATGATGATGATGATGATGATGATGATGGTGAGGATGACGATGAGCAATGGGGATGAGGATGATGATGATGCTTACGATCAGTATGATGATTCTGGGGGACCTGATGTTGACCATAGGGAAGGTGATGCTGATGATGAGGGGGAGGAGCAGGATGAAGATGACGATGAGGATGAGGATGCTGATGCTGATGCTGATGCTGATGATGCTGATGATGATATGCTGCTGCTGCTGCTGATGATGATGATGATGATGATGGTGATGAGGATGAGGACGATCATTTGGATGACGATAAGGATGGGGTGAGGCCGAGGGTGGTGATGATGATGATGATGAGGACGAGGATGTGGCTTGGGACGAGGACGAAGATGATGAGGATGAAGATGATGATGAAGATGAGGATCAAGACGATCAGGATGAGGATGGGGATGAGAATGATGATGATGCTGATGATGATGATATGGGTGGTGATGATGATGATGCTGATGAGGATGACAATTGGTGCTGAGGATGATGATGAGGATGACGATGACGACTATACTGATGCTGATGATGATGCTGATGAAAAGGATGATGCTGCTGTTGATGGTGACGATAATGATGATGCTGCTGATGATGATGATGATGATGATGATGATGAGGATGAGGGTGAGGATGAGGGTGAGGAGCCAGACCAGGATTATGATGATGACGACGATGAGTATGAGGATGAGGATGATGATGTGAATGATGACGATTCTGATGATGGTGATGCTGATGGCGACTATCTTTTTTTCTTAGTGTTATGATTAGTATTCGTATTATTGGTATTGTTGTTATGATTCGGATGCTGATAATGATGAGGACGATAGTGAGGATGACGATGAGGATGGGGATGAAGATGAGGATGATGATGAGGATGGGGATGAAGATGTGGATCAGGATGATGAGGGTGCGGATGATGATGGTGACAATGATGAGGATTACGAGGATGATGCTTTTGCTGATGACCATGATGCTGATGATGATGATTCTGAGAATGAAGAAGATAGTGATCTGGATGGTGGTGATGACGATGGTGGTGGTGCTGCTGCCGATGATGATGACGATGATGATGATGATGATGATGTTGATGAGAATGATAATGATGCTGATGATGATGATGGTGATGATGATCTTGATGGTGGTGATGATGATGGTGCTGCTGCTGCTGATGCTGATGCTGATGATGATGATGATGATGATGATGATGATGATGATGATGTTGAGGATGATGATGATGATGAAGATGAAGATGATGATGATGATGATGATGATGATGATGCTGCTGATGATGATGATGATGATGATGATCATGATGACGATGATGATGATGATGCTTATGATGATGCTGCTGCTGATGACGATGGTGATGCTGCTGATGACGATGGTGATGCTGATTATGATGATGCTGCTGATTATGATGATGCTGATGCTGATGCTGATGCTGATGATGATGATGATGATGATGATGATGATGATGCTGATGATGATGATGATGAGGATGATGACGATGGTGATGATGCTGCTTTTGATGATGACGATGACGATGCTGTTGCTGATGGCGATGGTGATGATGATGCTGCTGCTGCGATGATGATGATGATGATGATGATGATGATGATGATGATGATGATGATGATGACGATGATGATGATGATGATGATGATGATGATGATGATGATGATGATAACGACGACGAAGATGATGACGATGATGATGATGCTGATGATCATGATGCTGATGACGACGGTGATGATGACGATGTTCATTTCATCATCACCATCAGCACCATCAGCACCATCATCACCACCATCATCATATACGACGACCTGAGCATGGACTTTCGGAGCTCCGCGCCGGTTTCTCGTGCCGGCACTGCACCCGCCCCTCCCTGGCCGCGCAGCTGGCGCGCCAGGGGCGGCGCCCGAGGCGCCGCGGGCAGGGCGGGGGCAGCGCCAATCCCAAGGAGAATCCGCGCGGAGCTCTGCCAGTTTCTGTCGGCTACGGCCGGGCCGAAGTGTAAGCTCGAGTCTGCACGCCCGAAGTGGGTACGGAAAGAGTGGGTACAATGCCCAACAGCAGTTCCTGTTCATTTTGAAGAGGGCTCGCTGTCCGCGCAGCCGCGGCCTGTGTCCACTTGAGACAGAAGGCCGCCTGCCGAACAGCGGCCGCTGTCGGTTTGGGACAACATTTGTTGTTGGGCATTGTACCCCTTTTTTTCCGTACCCATGTCGGGCGTCCAAATCGAGGCCGGTTTGGGCAGGGTGGCCTATTGGTCTTCGTGTCTGTTGGGTATTAGTGTGCATCATGTGGGAGGGCACCCTCGAGTGTTCTCCAGTTTGGGCTGGGGGAGGGTTTCAGGTTGTTCTTGAGGGATGTTTTCTATGTCCTCCGTCCAGCCGTGTACGTAAGAGTGACCTTTCGCCGGAGTGAGTTTTGGTGCGGGCCCAATGTGGCCTCCCGATCGCTGAAAGTGATGCGATGGCAGCGGCTGGCGCGCCTGGTGGTGTCCCCAAGAGTCCCGCCCTTGGGCCGCGCACCAAAGGTCACTCTTGCCGAGGGTCACTCTCGGATGCAACTTCTGGGAGGTCGAATTCTAATTTTGCCCTAGTCCTAAATCCGGCGTAATCTGGCTTGATCCCGCTTAATCCAGCTTAGTCCCGCTTAGTTCGGCCTAACCCCACTTAGTCCGCGGCCTAATCCGGTGTAGCAGCCCCCCAGTGTGGTTAATTCCTCCGTAATTCTTCCGACGACGACCTCCTAGTAGTTGCCTCCTAAAGCGACTCTGGTGTGTAGCCGAATCTATTCATGCTCTTTTTCTTCCCAAGGTGGAGTACCACCCAGACTGGCGGCAGCCGCCGACGGGCGAGGAGGAGCGGCCCCTGGTCTTCCACGACGGCCGCGGCAGGGCCTGCGTGCAGTACGCGAAGAACATGGAGGAGACCATCGGGGCCGCCTACGCGGGCACCCCGCGGGAGGCGGAGGTTCAGGAGGGGAAACACACACAGACACAACTACTCGTCGATTCCCAGGATTCCCTGGAAAAGATGGACAAAAGAGAAGTGTTCAGGAAACGTGGAGAATGTGGGGGATCCTTGGTTTTGCGTCTGTCTGCTTGTGTGTCCGTGGGCCCCATTCAGAGGTGGCAGCCTCGCTGGAGGCGCTGGGCGAGGTCTGCAGCGACCCCGCGGTCGTGCAGCACTGGGAGCTGGGAGCTGGCGAGGCCTACCTGATGACCCCCAAGACTCGGCCGTGCGTGAGAGGTGGCCCTTCGCCAGAGGGACCCGTGGTGCGGGCCAGCTGGGGCCCCCCGGTCGCCGAGTGCGGTGCGGTGCGATATACCAGCGGCTTGCTCGCTCGGGTTTGTCCCCCCCCCCCCCCCCCCTCCGCGACCCCCTGGATTCGACACGGACAGGGGCGCGACGTGGCAGACCACTTGGCATCGTTCGGCCGTGCGCACGTTTCTCGGCGACGGGCCGTCGAGGAGAATTTGGGGCCATCCTGCGAAGAAGCACGCGCACGAAGCCGAAGCACGCACCTGGGAATGGACGCCCGAGGGATGGCGAGACGAGGCCCCTCGACGATGCCGCACAACGAGCGCCGCGCACCGCACGAAAGGGCGCTCTTGTCCTGGAGGAGGAGGAGGAGGAGGAGGAGGAGGAGGAGGAGGAGGAGGAGGCGGAAGGAGGAGGAGGAGGAGGAGGAGGAGGAGGAGGAGGAGGGAGGAGGAGGCGGGGGAGGGGTCGCTCCTCGCGTGGCGGCGAGAGGCGAAGGGCGCCGACCCCGCTCCGCCCCAAGGGCGCCGGCGGCCTCCAAATGGCCGGCCGCGGCGTGCCACCCCTCCCGCGGCGGCCCAGGGGGTGCACGAGGCGGGCCCTCCTCCTCCTCCTCCTCTCCTCCCTCCTCCTCCTCCTCCTCCTCCTCCTCCTCTCCTCCTCCTCCTCCTCCTCCCTCCTCCTCCTCCTCCTCCCTCCTCCTCCTCCTCCTCCTCCTCCTCCTCCTCCTCCTCCTCCTCCTCCCCCGGGCCCAAGGCGTCCTCCAGGACGCGTCGTGGGCCATTCCGGACGGAGGCTCTTCGTCGTTGTCGGCCTCTGGGGGCCTCTACTGGGACCCAGGGCCGTCCAAGAGGACTCGGGACGGAGAGAGGGCCCCGGGGAAGGGGTGGGGACTTCCAGGGGCCGCGTGTGGAAGAAGCCATGGCATCGCACGTCTGGGGAGTTGTCCCTCGCCCAGGGTGTCCCCAGCCTTTCGCTCCGCTTTGGAGCGCCTGCGGCCACCTGGGCCTCGCGAGGGGTGCTCTGGTGGCCCTGGGGGCCTCCTGGGAAATCCGGAGCCTTGGGCCAGGGACGCCTCTGGCAATACCCGGACACGGCATGTGGTCTTCGAAGCACACCTGGCTGGCCCGGACCTCCGACTTCTTCGGCGTTTTTGGGAGGTGCCGCTCCGGAGCTCTCGGCGTGATCTTTCGCGTGCATGTCCCGCATCGGGTCATTTACTTTTCCCGCGGGGGAGTCCAGAAATGGGCTTCTGGAGGCCCCCCCCTCTCACCGGAAAAACACCAACAAGCAACAGGTCGCGCCTGAGGGGCCCCTCCTTCTTTAATGGCGGCTTGAATCACTCAGGGCCTATTCGGAGGTCGCTCGGGGATCGCTTGGTGAATCGCTCGGGATGCTCGGGGACCGTCTCTGGGTATCGCCCAGGGGTCGCTGGGGGGTGCTCGGACTGCAGGCCGTGCGGCGCAGTGCTAGTGCCGTGCGCCGCTGTGCTAGCCGATGCTGTGCCCTGACACGTCGTGCCACTCCATGCCAGGCCGTGCCACGCCGTGCCATCCGAGTGGCCTTCTGTACGGCCCGCCGCCGCCAGCAGAGCACGAAGACCCGCCGCGAGCGGGCTCTGCCTCTTTCTGTGCCGCGCGGCTGTGTGGTCGCGGCTGTCCGCACTCCTCCCGTGCATAGAGCCCCCAGCGCCGTCCAAGCTCCAGGTCGTCCTCGACTGGAGCAAGCGCGCCGACGGCCAGTGTTCCGTTCGGCCCCTGGGCCAGGGGAGGAGGGCGGCAGAAGGAGGGGGCCGCAGAGGGGCAGCAGGGGTGCCCCTCTGGGCAGAGAGAGAGAGAGAGAGAGGAATACGAGCAGGGACGCCCACGTTTTGTTTGTTTGTTTGTTTGTTTGTTTGTTTGTTTGTTTGTTTGTTTTCTCCTCTTGAGGTGTGATGCACAGCGTTTTTTTGATGTAAACATGTCAGTGCTTTTTCGGTCTCTCCCTCTCTGCACACTACACTTATTTCTCATGGTTCGACGTGCTACGCTATGCATTGGTATGCTTTATCATGTCTGGCCATGCACTGCTATGCCGTGCGATGTTAAGGAGTCGTATGGCTTACAACGTGCTGAGCTTTGCAGTGCAGCGTGTTCCCATGAAATGCTGCGCAAGTCCTTGACATTCCGTATCATGGCATGCCTTGGTATGCGGTGCCACGCTATGCGATGCAGTGGCATGCATTTCTACGTTAAGCAGTGCGGTGCTGTGCAGGGCTGCTATGACTTGATGTGCTACGTGGTACAATGCTATGCTTGGGGTGCCAAATTATGCAGCGTTTTGTATCACACGGCATCTCATTCCATTGCGTTCCACGCCTTCATCAACCAACAAAACAAAACGAGCACGTACTCCTATTGGGGGTCGCGCCATGCTCAGTCGTGGACGCTGGAGGTTAAGGCTCTTCGGCCGCAGAACGGGCCCGAGAGGGCCGTCTGGGACGGCCGTAACGATCCAGGGGGCCCTCGACGAGGTGCGGCTGCTGGATGACGGGCGCGCCCGGGGCTCCCCGAAGATGTGGTCGGGACGTTCGGCAAGGAATGTGACCAGGATGCTTCTCAGACCTTGGATGACTCTTCATTCGATGAGGGCCGCGGTGACATCCATGGCCAAGCCTCGGCTGGGCTTCCAGACCCTGGATTCCTGATCTACGGGTCCCTGATCCTTCTCTTCTTCTCTTTCGGCGTGGCATCTCTATTCCACACGCGTGGTGAGGAAGACAACGGCTTTCAAATGCAACCGTTTCTTGGCTCGTCTCGTATCCAGCAGACAAAGGAGCCTCAAGATCCCCAGGCCTTTTGAGCCGAGTCTTCCGACGAGTCTTGGGGCCGATCGACAACTACCGCTGGCTGCATGCGAGGACGGCCTTCGAGGACGACCCCGCCCTGCCGCGGCTGTTCTTCCGGCTCTGGCTGCAGGTGGACGACTTCGACGCCGTGCCCTGAAGCGCCTTTTCCCGAGAAGGAGGAGGAGGAGGAGGAGGAGGAGGAGGAGGAGGAGGAGGAGGAGGGACGAGGAGGAGGAGGAGGAAGAGGAGGAGGAGGAAAAGGAAAAGGAGGAGGAGAAGGAGGAGGAGGCGGAGCAGTAGGAGGAGCAGAGAGGAGGAGGAGGAGGAGGAGGAGGAGGAGGAGGAGGAGGAGGAGAGAGGAGGAGAGGAGGAGGAGGAGGAGGAGGGGGGGAGGAGGAGGAGGAGGAGGAGGAGGAGGAGGAGGAGGAGGGAGGAGGAGGAGGAGGAGGAGGAGGGGAGGAGGAGGAGGAGGGAGGAAGGAGGAGGAGGAGGAGGAGGAGGAGGAGGAGGGGAGGAGGAGGAGGAGGAGGAGAGAGGAGGAGGAGGAGAGGAGGAGGAGGAGGAGGAGGAGGAGGAGGGGAGGAGGAGGAGGAGGAGGAGGAGGAGGAGGGGAGGAGGAGGAGGAGGAGGAGGAATGGAGGAGTTCGGCGGTGGTGGGGGAGGGTGGGGGAGGGAGGAGGAGGAGGGGGAGGGCCGCTGTGTGAGGATGGGGCGGCGGAGCATCTTCCACT
>CAUYUJ010000101.1:62215-64715 GCA_963575745.1 Prorocentrum cordatum | reverse complement strand
GATGATGATGATGAGGATGGTGATGATGATCATCATCAGGATGATGTGTTAGGACGTCGGCGGCTTGCGGATGGGTGTTCGTAAGGTGTTAGTGTAAGTTTTCGCGTGGCCGTCGTAGGTCCTCGGGCGTTCGCGGAATGTGTTGGACGAATTTGGAGTTTTTGTGGGAGGGCCTGACATCTTCTCAGAGAATTCAGGAGACACTCTGAATTTTTCAACGGGGAGGAGGGGGAGGGAGGAAGACGGGGAGGCGAGGGGCGAGGAGGGAGGTGGGCGCGAAGTTCCCGCCGTCCTCCCTCCTCCTTGTCCTCCTTGCTCTCGTCTTCGTCGGTGTCGTCGTCATTGTCGTCGTCTTCGTCGTCTTCGCCGTCGTCGTCCTCGTCGTCGTCGTCGTCGTCGTCGACGTCGTCGTGGTCGTCGTCGTCGTCCTCCTCCTCCTCCGTCTCCTCCTCCTCCTCCTCCTCCTCCTCCTCATCCTTCTCCTCCTCCTCCTCCTCCTCCGTCTCCTCCTCCTCCTCCTCCCCCTTCTCCTCTCCTCCTTGTCCTACTACCCCTCCTCCCTCCTCCCTGCTCACTCCTCTCCCGTCCCCCCCTCTCCCCCCTCCGCCCTCCATGTCATCCACCGTTATTCAATCTGGATGCAATTCTCTTCTCTCCCCCGACGATGGCCCGTGAGTGGCCTCCCTACTTGTTGTAGAGAAAGAATCTAGCTGACATGATATGACATTACATTATATATATGGTGCTGCCGCTACATTTGCTTGTCGTTTTTTTTATGCTGGTTTGTTTGTTTGTTTGTTTGTTTGCTTGCTGTCTTGCTTGCTTGCTTGCTTGCTTGTTTATGGAATATATACGTACATGCGTATCATTTGTGCTTTGCACCCGTCGTCCAGAATGGCGCTCTCGCCCCAGCGCGGGATACTTTTCTGGATCCGAGTCCTTCCTCATCGTTGTCGCCCCCATCTCCCCTCCTCCGCCTTCCCCTGGTCCTCCTCCGACTCCTCCCACTCCTTCCACTCCAGTTCCCATTGCTGCTGCTCGTCGTTGTCGTCGTCGTCGTCGTCCTCCTCCTCCTCCTCCTTCTCCTCCCTCCTCCCACCTCTCTCGTCCCTCCCCCTCCCTCCTCCCCCCTCCCTGTCACCCGCAGTTACTCAATCTGAGTACTGCTCTCTTCCATCTCCCGAAGATGGCCAGTGAGCAGCCCGCCCCCCTCTGCGCACTTCTTTTTTCCCCCGGATTTCACGACTTGGCCTTTCCTGTGGTGCTGCCGCTGCGGCGTGGGCCTCATTTTGGGATCGGCGCTGTGCCCCCCGCCGGTCATCACGGTGCTCTCGCCCCAGCGCAGGCCACTTGACGGAAGCCGAGTCCTTCCTCATCGTTATCGCCCCCACCACTTCCCCTCCTCCGCCTTCCCCCGGTCGTCCTCCTCCGACTCCTCCCGCTCAGTCTGCTCCAGTTCCCGCTGCTTCTGTTCGTCTTTGTCCTCCTCCTGTGTCATCTTCCTTTTCCTCCTGTTCATCCTCCTGCTCATCCTCCACCTCCTCCTTGTCCCCGTCCTCTTACGTACGCAACTCCTGTCCCCGATTGTGCACAACAGGATAGGGTCTTCTTGGGAGTTCCAGGCCCGCTGTGACATGCGTCCGCGCATCGAAGAAAACATCATCGCAGTGGGAAGCGATGGGTGGGAGGGGCAGGGTGTCAAACATGGCGGAAGCGCGCTTAGCCTGTCCCCTCCCCTCTTCTTTCACCAGTTGGCCTTCGGGCCATAACTCGGGCCTCATGCGGCCTTCTTGGACGATTCGGGCGCCCCCCGAACGATCTCGACGAGGCGCGGCTCGTGGAAAGCACCCCGGGCCCCGAAACTCGAAGGAGGCTTCGGACAGCACTCCCCGGATCGATCTGTGGGGCCCCCGGGCCCCAAAATTGGGCGAAGACGCCCGTGGCGAAGAAATGGCAACGCACGCCAGGCTCTGAGGCGTCGTAGGCCTCATCGACATCTCCGCACTCCGCCGCCGCCGCCGCCGCCGCCGTGTCCGGCGCCGTCGCCGCCGCCGCCGCCGTCGCCGGCGGCCGCCACGGAGGGGGCCACGACGAGGACGGATCCGCTCTGGAGCGTTTCCGAGCGCTCTCAGGGCGCTCCGGAACGCTCTGCGAAGGCCGCGGCGCCCGAGACATCCTCGAGAGCCGCCAGGTCTCAGAGATTCTCGATTTTCGAGTAGGGGATCGACTACAACATTGGTTTACCCCAGAATTCATTTCCCCGTCGAATCTATCCCAAATGCGTGGGCTGCTCAGCAGAGGCGTCGCATGTCGGCGGGACAGGTATTCATTTTTGGGCCCATCACTTTTGCACAGTCGGACCGAGGTATGAGATCGAGGTCGGTTCAGGGAGGGTGCCCTGGTGCTCTTCGCGCCTGCTGGATGCTCCTGCGCATCCCGAGGGGGGTCTCCTTGGATGCCCTGTCTGCTTCGGCCGACGGAGGGCCTCGAGGAGGAGGAG
>CAUYUJ010000101.1:40000-54615 GCA_963575745.1 Prorocentrum cordatum | reverse complement strand
CCCTGCGCAATGCGGGGCATGAGTAGCTTGGGAGTCGTTCTACAGAGGTGATGACGTGACATGGGCGCATATACTTCTGCGAGCGGCATTCGTGAGGCTCGCAGCCACCCATGGCTTGCCATGCCCCGCTCAGATCTGCCTGGTGCCTCGCTCCGCTGGACCCACCAGCAGCCCTCGAAAGTGGCGACAGTTTTGCAGATCGCAGCCCCCTAGGGACGGCGAGGTCCCGCTCAGGTCCGCGCGGTGCTTTATTCCGCAGGACCCACCAGCATCCTTCGAACGTGGCGACAGTTTCGCAGATCGCAGCCCCCAGGAACGGCGAGGTCCCGTTTGGGTCCGCGCGGTGCCTCACTCCGCAGGACCCACCATCAGCCTTCGAAAGTTGCGACAGTTTCGCAGATCGCAGCCCCCCAGGGACGGCGAGGTCACGCTCAGGTCCGCGCGGTGCCTCACTCCGCAGGACCCAACAGCAGCCCTCGAAAGTGGCGACAGTTTCGCAGATCGCAGCCCCCCAGTGGCGGCGAGGTCCCACTCAGATCCGCGCGGTGCCTCACTCCGCAGGACCCACCAGCAGCCCTCGAAAGTGGCGACAGTTTCGCAGATCTCAGCCCCCCAGGGACGGCGAGGTTCCGTTAGGGTCCGCGGTGAGTGCCCTCTCTGTTGGCCTCCCCAGCAGCCCTCGAACGTGGCGACAGTTTCGCGGATCGCAGCCCCTCCAGGGACGGCGAGGTCCCGTTTGGGTCCACGGTGGGTACCCTCTCTGCTGGCCTCCCCAGCAGCCTTCGAAATTAGCGACAGTTTTGCAGATCGCAGCCCCCCAGGGACGGCGAGGTCCAGTTTGGGTCCGCGATGAGTGCCCTCTCTGCTGGCCTCCCTAGCAGCCCTCGAAAGTGGCAACAGTTTCGCAGATCGCAGCCCCCCAGGAACGGCGAGGTCCCGTTTGGGTGCGCGGTGAGTGCCCTCTCTGTTGGCCCCCCCAGCAGCCCTCGAAAGTGGCCACAGTTTCGCAGATCGCAGCCCCCCAGGGACGGCGAGGTCCCGTTTGGGTCCGCGGTGAGTGCCCTCTCTGCTGGCCTCCCCAGCAGCCCTCGAAAGTGGCAACAGTTTCGCAGATCGCAGCCCCCCAGGGACGGCGAGGTCCCGTTTGGGTCCGCGGTGAGTACCCTCTCTGCTGGCCTCCCCAGCAGCCCTCGAAAGTGGCGACAGTTTCGCAGATCGCATCCCCCCAGGGACGGCGAGGTCCAGTTTGGGTCCGCGGTGGGTGCCCTCTCTGCTGGCCTCCCCAACAGCACTCGAAAGTGGCGACAGTTTCGCAGATCGCAGCCCCCAGGGACGGCGAGGTCCCGTTTGGGTCCGCAGTGAGTACCCTCTCTGTTGGCCTCCCTAGCAGCCCTCGAACGTGGCGACAGTTTCGCGGATCGCAGCCCCCCAGGGACGGCGAGGTCCCGTTTGGGTCTGCGGTGAGTGCCCTCTCTGCTGGCCTCCCCAGTAGCCCTCGAAAGTGGCGACAGTTTCGCGGATCGCAGCCCCCCAGTAACGGCGAGGTGCCGTTTGGGTCCGCGGTGGGTGCCCTCTCTGCTGGCCTCCCCAGCAGCCCTCGAAAGTGGCGACAGTTTCGCAGATCGCAGCCCCCCAGGGACGGCGAGGTCCCGTTTGGGTCCGCGGTGAATGCCCTCTCTGCTGGCCTCCCCAGCAGCCCTCGAAAGTGGCGACAGTTTCACAGGTCGCAGCCCCCCAGGGACGGCGAGGTCCCGTTTGGGTCCGCGGTGAGTGCCCTCTCTGCTGGCCTCCCCGGCAGCCCTCGAAAGTGGCGACAGTTTCGCAGATCGCAGCCCCCGCAGGTCGTAGCCCCCCAGGGACGGCGACCACAGGGGGGGCGGGAGGAGAAGGACGCGACCACACCCCTCTATTCAAAACGAATACCCAACCAAGGAGGGTTGGGAATGAGAATTAACATTAGCAGTATTACTAAGACGAATAACGATAAGAGGGGGAGGAGGAAGAGGAGGAGGAAGAGGAGGAGGACGAGGAGAAGGAGCAGGGGGAGAAGCAGCAGGAGGAGGAGGAGGAGGAGGACGAAGATCATGAAGAGGAGGCGGAGGAGGAGGAGGAGGACCATTGTAAATCCACGGGTCACCAACGATGTGGGAATACACCCTGTCCCCAAGCTCCCTCCTCACAATCAACGCCACGAATCAACATGACTGTTGCTCGGGATTTCAACGCCACGAATCAACATGACTGTTGCTTGCTTCTTGACGACCCTGAACCGTGCCAGAACGCTAGTCCTGGGACTTTAGCACCCCGAGTCAACGTATCGGTTGCGCCCTCATACTACCATTTCTGGCACGTCGATCATGGGACCCCGCGGAACCCTTACAACTTTTTGGAATGAATGTGCGCGGCGCTAAGGCGAGAGTCAACTTTCGAAACGGAGCAAGGAACAGCCATGGTTCCGTGAAACTCTTGCAATTTTTACAACGAATGTGCGCGGCGCTAAGGCGAGATAAGCATTTTGAAAAGGAGCCGTCCTCAATCCGTGAAGCTGTTGCAGTGTTTAAGACGAATGCGGGAACCACACTTTGAAAACGACCTGCCCTTACCCCGTGACACTCGTGCAACGTGTTAAAGCGAATGTGCGCGGCGCTAAGGCGAGAGCCACAGTTTGATAACCACCCTTCCTCCGTCTATGAAGGTGTTGCCATATTTAAAGCTTCAGGGTCAGAAATGGTCAGGAAATCTCAGGCGAAACGCCCAGACCGCCCTAAAAACTTGCCTCGGGGTGCGACAGGGAGAAATTACTTATAGGAAAAAGGGGAGGAGGAGGAGGAGGAGGAGGAGGAGGAGGAGGAGGAAGAGGAGGAGGGGGAGGAGGAGGAGGAGGAGGAGGAGGAGGACCAGTGTCAGCCCAACAGTTACCAACGATGTCGGAATAACCCCCCAAGCTCCCCCTCAGAGCCCCCTAAAACGGTTCACTTCCACAGAGGGACCTGTGTCGTTGGAAGACAATCGTTTGAAGACTTTGAAGCATGCCAAAACATTATTCTCGGCATTCCAGCGCCACTTCGTCAGTCCTGGAGCCCCCTTGGCCCGTCTCGGGGCCGTCCTGAGGGTCTCTTGGGTGGTCTTGGGGCGGTCTTGGGCGGCTCTTCGGCGTTCTTGGAGCGTTGGAAGCTCGAAAACGCGAGAAGCCAAAAAACAGTTTTAACAAACAATCGACGATTATGGCCTCTTCGGGCCGTCCCGGGACGCCTCTCGGACCTCTCTTGGGGTCTCTTGGAGGCCACCTGGGAGCTTCGAGAGCCGTCGGAAGGCTGACTTGGGCTTCTTGGGAGCGTCGCAATCCTTTCGCCTTCTGGGGGCTCCTGGGCGGCGTCTTGGGCCCTCCTGGAGTGCTGTGGAGGCTCCCTGGAAAGGCCGGGGGAGCAGTACCCGCCAAGTGCCCTAGACGGCCCCAGAGGGCTCGAAGACTGCCCAGGAGAAGCCCAAGACAGCCTCGCAGAGCCCCTGGTGGTCCCCAAGACAGCCCCAAGAGGGCCCTCCCCGCGAGGCCCCGGAGACGCTCCACTTCCACGTCCGCACCATGGCGGGCAGACTCCGCGGCCAGAAGGCCGTGGGTTAGCCGCCCTGGCCAGCTGACTGCTGGGATCAGCGCGTGCGAGAAGGGCGAGCAGTGGCAGCGGGCCCAGCGCTGCTGAGCGAGATGCGGGAGGCGAAGCTGGAACCCGGCGTCATTTACACTTCAGCGCTGGCGGCGCCGCGTGCGGGAAGGGCGGGGGACTCAATGGCTCAAGATCGTGCCAGCCGGCCCGGGCGCGCTCCCGGGCGGCCCCCAGGACGCACAAGGACGCCTCCGGAGGGCCGCAGGGTTACCCCGAGACGGCGTACCGTGACCTCACGAAGGCCTCAGGCGGCCCCAAGAAGGCTTCCAGACGCTCGGGAGGGCTCCAAGGCCGCCCAAGACGCTCTCAAGACGGCCCCCACAGGCCTCGATGAAGGCTTCCAAGAGGACCCCAAGAAGCAAACTTCGTCCTAATCCTTTCGGAAAATGTGCAGTGTCAGGATCCTCGCGTTTCTCGTATGAACAACGCCCAGGACAGTCCTATTACCTTTGAAACTTGCCCCAAGACGGCCCCGAAGGCGCCCGTCGCCCTTCCACCCCCTCTCTCGTTCCCCCCTCTTGCCCCCCCACTGCCTACCCTCTTCCATTGCTTCCCCCGAAGCCCCCCACCACTGCGGTCCAACACAACGGTCCCTCCCTCCTTCCTCCTCCATCCTTCCTCCTCCCTCCTCCCTCCTCCCTCCTCCCTCCTCCCTCCTCCTTCCTCCCTCCCTCCCTCCCTCGCTCCCTCCTTCCTCCTCCTCCTCCGTCTCCTCCTCCTCCTCCTCCTCCTCCTCCTCCTCCTGGTGCTCCTCCTCCTCCTCCTCCTCCTCCTCCTTTCCTCCTCCTCCTCCTCCTCCTCCTCCTCCTCCTTCCCCCCCGCGAGGCCCGGCTCGCGGCGGCGGCCCGGCCTTGCTCGAGGCCACCCCGCCCGCGCGTCAGTGGCTCCTCGCTATGCTGCTGCTGCCGTCGTCGTCGTCGTCGTCGTCGCCGTCGTCGTCGTCGTCGCCGTCGTCGTCGTCGTCGCCGTCGATCGATGGAGGATCGATCGATCGATCGGCGTTTGAGGCTCATGGTTCGAGGAAGTGAAACGGCCTAGGCATGAACATGCGGAGCTGCGCGCGGATTTCTGGGGTCGGCTCTGGGCCCCCCCCCCCCTGGCGGCGCCCCGGGCGCCGCCCCTGGCTGGCACCCTTTGCCCGTCAGAGAGGGGTTCCTCGGGCGCGGATGCAAGAAATTCCGCACTGGCCTGTGATCGTTTTTTTATTCATTGTTTTGGAGTAGATCTTGGGCCGTTTTGGGCGCCCGTTTCGAGCAGGTGGAGTCTCCCCTCATAGGACCCACTGTTGCAAACAGTCGCACTAAGCAGAGGTCTAGAGGAGCCAGATTCCTCCCCCTCCCCCCCTTTTGCCCAATGTCGAAACGCCGAATAAGAAAACGCTCACCTGGCCTCCGGACATTATTCTCATGCAGGCTTTTCGAGACTCGGCTTTTCGAGACTCGGGGGATGCACTCGTGGTCGCGGCTGGGTTCGCCTCGAAGTTCCGGCCAGAGCGAGCGCCAGAAGAGGTCTGGGGATCGGTCGGTCGGTCGGGCGGTCCCTCGTCGTCGTCGTCGTCGTCGTCGTCGTCGTCGTCGTCGTCGTCGTCGTCGTCGTCGTCGTCGTCGTCCTCTTCTTCCTCCTCCTCCTCCTCTCGTCGGCGTCGTCGTCGGCGTCGTCGTCGTCGTCGTCGTCGTCGTCGTCGTCATGTTTCGCCGATCGTCGCTGAGATCGGCCCTCAGAGGCCCACTCGGCGAAGCAGCACCCGCCGCGTGCGAGCGATCTCCTGCGGTGTTCGGAGGCCTCCTGGAAGGCTCGAGGGGAGGTCTCTGGGGGCGCCCCCGGGCCCTTCCCCCCTCCCCCCCCGACGGCCAGAAAGCGGCCACAGAGACGCCCAGGAGCAGGGACAGTAGCGAGACGAGGAGGGGGAGGACCAGGAGCAGGCGCCCCCACCTCGCCAGCACGGCATCGATCATTCTCAGGATGCGTCTTGGCCCAGCGTGCGTGCTTCTCCGCTCGGTCCCCAGCCATAGCACGCAGCCTGTCTAGGCCCTCGCTCTACACCGCATGCGCCGTGTCGAAGTGCTTCGGTGGAGAAGCACGCCTTGGCGCCAGCACACGCGCACACACGTCCTGGGGATCATCGGCAGCAGGAGGAGCAGGTGGACAGGCACGAGGACGGAGCAAGAGCAGGGACAGAAGGGAGGAAGGCCCGGAGGAGCGGAGCGGCTCGCGCGGCTGCCCAGAATCCGAGCGAGAGCCCGCGTCTGCCCGCCGTGGGGGCCGCCGTGGGGGCCGCCGTGGGGGCCGCCGAGGGCGCCGCCGCAGGGGCCGCCGAGGGGGCCGCCGAGGGCGCCGCCGTGGGCGCCGCCGTGGGGGCCGCCGTGGGCGCGCCCGGGCCGCAGGTCCTCGAGCGGCACGCGCGGCAGTCGGCGGCGCTCGCCGAGGCGCCTCGGCACGGCGGGGGGCGGTGGGCCTCGCGGCGGCAGCGGCGCGGCGGCGGGCGCGGCGGCGTGCGGCGGCGGCTCGGAGGGCGGAGGCGTGCGCGGCGGCAGCGGCAGCGGCAGGTCGTCACCGTCCGTCAACGTCGTCGCTATGGCCCGCCGCCGTCGTCATCGTCGCCGCCGCCGCCGTGGAGTTTCTCTTGTTGTTTCTGTTTCGGGCAACGGTCGTTTCCCGCGGGGGAGGGGTGTTGGGGCCCCGGCTGACGGTAGCGCTCGGGCGGGGCGGGGTGGGGCCCGTCGGGGCGCGGGTGCGCTGCGATCGCCGTCGTTTGCGCGCCAGGACCAGCATGTGGGGGGTGGTGGTCCAGGTCCCCGTCTCCTCAGGTGGGGACCTGGACCAGGGGGTGTCCAGGGGGTGGGGGAGGGGTTGGTCCGCGTCAAGACCGTTACGTGTCAGAGGATAAAACATCACTCTTGTGGTGGCGGTGGTGGTGGTCGTCGTCGCCGTGGGCATGATTGCGGTGATAGTCGTGGTCGTGGTGGTGGTCGCTGTGGTCGTCGTGGTCGTGGTCGTGGTCGTGGTCGTCGTCGTCGTCGTCGTCGTCGTCGTCGTCGTCGTCGTCGTCGTCGTCGTCATCGTTGGCCCATTGTCAGAGGTGGTCGTGGGCGTGACCTCGGTGGTGGTCGTGGTCGCTGTGGTCGCCGTGGTCGTTGTCGTGATGATGGGCGCCGCCGTCGGAGGAAAGGGGAGGAGGACGGTAGGGGAGAGCAGTAGCAGGAGGAGCAGGGGAGATGTATACGTTGTTTATGTTAGTGATGCAGATGATGAGGATGGTGACGGCGATTGTGAATGATGATGATGGTGATGGTGATAGTGGTGATGATCATAATAGTGGTGTTGATGATGATGATGATGATGATGGTGGTGGTGGTGGTGATGGTGATGATGATGATGGTGATGGTGATGGAGATGAGGATAAGGATGCTGCTGCTACTGATGATGATGATGATGATGTTGATGCTGATGCTGATGCTGATGCTGATGCTGCTGCTGCTGCTGCTGATGATGATGATGATGATGATGATGATGATGATGATGATGATCATGACGATGATGGTGATGGTGATGCTGATGGCGATGCCGATAATGCTGCTGCTGCCGAGGAGGATGAGGAGGAGGATGACGGTGAGGAGGAGGATTCTGATGACGACGATGTTGTTGATGTCGAACATGGTGCCAAGGACGAAAACTATGGTCAGGAGGAGGAGGAGGAGGAGGAGGAGGAGGTGGAAGAGGAGGTGGACCAGAGTCAACTCAAGGTGCATCAACGCTGCTGCAATGCGCCCACCCGTCCCACGTCTCCCAGCCCATGTAAGCCCCTGCGGGGATGCTGCTCCACTGCGGGAAGTGCTGCCTCCTCGACAGACGAACGCCCCATGGCCTTGCAATTCAGGCAGAGCCTTTTGTAATTATAAGAACTGTTCTTCTTCTTCTTCTTCTTCTTCTTACACTAACGACAAGTGGTTTAAAAAGTAAGCAGTACTTCCGTAAGGACGGCGGCGAGGGGCGTCGTAAACCGCGACCGAGTGTGCAGCGAGAGCCCTTCGTTGGACAGGACCCGTCCTCGGTCCCCGCGTGCCTCGTCGCAAACCGCGATCGAGTGTGCAGCGAGAGCCCTTCGTTGGACAGGACCCGCCCTCGGTCCCCGCGTGCTCCGTCGTGAACCGCGATCGAGCGTGCAGCGAGAGCCCTTCGTTGGACAGGACCCGCCCTCGGTCCCCGCGTGCTTCTCCGATAAAAATCAGGAGGAAAAGAAACACACAGACACAATTAATCCTCGATTCCCCAGAAAATATGGGAAAATTTGGGAAGTGGGGGGGAAGACAGAAACCCAGAAAATATGGGAAAATATGGGGAATCTTTTTATTTGTGTGTATTTATTTGTGTGTCCTGGGGCCCCTTCAAAAAAAAAACACAGCCCTGGCCTACAACAAAAACGAGAGCTCTCACGGCAGCCTCGGGCGCGCGAGCGCCCCCGCCCTGAGAGAATGGCGCCGGCCCCTCCCCCCGGTGGAGCCGCCTGCGGCTCAACGAGGGGGGGGAGGTCTCGAGCGGACTGGAGCGGACACGCCCCCCGTCCGTGTGGTTGGTGGGGGCCTCTACACCTCAGGCGATGCTTCAGAAAACTTGAGTTTTCGGCCAGAGAGTCTCGATTACTCTCTTGGCGTTTCAATGCAGATCCTGAGGTTTGAATGGGAATGTTGGGTTCTCATTCAAGTTCTGAGGCTATGAATTTCTTAACCCATGACTTCTCAAGCATTTCGCAGGGTGTATGTCGAATATGCTGCCCCTTGCTAGGTAATCGGGCGCACGCGCGGCCCGCTCGGACCTCACTCGCCGTGGGCGCGCTCGCCTTCGGCTGCTAACAGAAAAACTATGTCGAATATGCGCGGCGCTAAGGCGATGACCGCACCTTGCAAACGCCCCCACCCGCGTGACCGCCGAATGTCTTCAGGGCCCATGTGCGCGGCGCGGCGGCGAAAGCCACAGTCTGAAGCTTCGCCGGCCTCCTTCCATGTAGCTGTTGGGAACTTGTGAGACGAACGTGCGCGGCGCTATGCCGACAGCCAGATTTCGATAACGCCCCCCCTCTATCGGTGTAATTCTGGGACGCTCTTGAGACGAATGCGCGCGGCGATAAGGCGAGAGCCACATGCCCACCTGGATGTGGTAAGCTTTGAAGACGAAGGTGCGCGGGCGTTCGAGCGATGGCCACATGTTGACCCCCGCCCCCTCTCCACCCGTGTAGCTTCCGGTTTTTTTTCGCACGACTGCGCGTGCGTCTGCGGCGAGAGCCACACACTTTAGGCGATGCTTTAGAAAACTTAAGTTTTCGGCCAGAGTCTCGATTATTCTTAACGTTTCAATGTAAATCTTAAGATTTTAATAGAAAAGTTGGGTTTTTGTTCAAGTTCCGAGACCATGAATTTCTTAACCCATGATTTCTTAAGCATTTCGCAGGGTGCATGCTGAAACCGACCCACCTCCATCCGTGTAGCTGCTGGAACTTTCTGGCGTCGGGCTCGCTGGCGGGGACGAGGTCCCGGGCGAAGCTCCAGGCCTGCCTGACCGGCACCTGTTTGTTTCGGGGGGTCCCTCTGGGACAGAGAAGCTTCTCCACGCAGTTGTGCCGATCAGCCGGTGCGTAGGCGTGGGCCGCAGCACGGGGGGGAGGCTACCCTAGGAGAAAAGGTACAAGCTGGGGCCCTCGACATGCAATTTCACATGGTCAATGGCAGAGCATCTGCTCCAGAGACGGGGGGCGATTTTCAGAAGACGCGTGCGAGGAAGGGATGGGGTCGGCCTCAGAAAGCGCTCACGAAACTTCCCCCAACGTCCACGAGGCACGCTGGTGGACCTGTAAGGAAGAGGGATCGAGGACCAGTAGGAGGACCAGGAGATGGGGAATGATGTGGAGGAGGTGGAGGAGGATGGGGAGAGGAGGAGGATGGGGAGAGGATGAAGATGAAACAGAGGTGTGAGGAACAGCTGCAGGAGGGGGAGGACGAGGAGGAGGAGGAGGAGGAGGGGGAGGCGGAGGGGAAGGAGGAGGAGGGGGAGAAGGAGGAGATAAGGAGAGGGGAGGGGGATGGGAGGAGATCCAGGCGGATCGGCTCGGCCAGTCGAGGGAACAACCCGATTGCACTCACGACATCACCTCCTCCTTCTCCTCCTTCTCCCCCCCCCCCTCCTCCTCCTCCTCTCCTCCTCTCCTCCTCCCCCTCCCCCTCTCCTCCTCTCCTCCTCCTCCTCCTCCTCCTCCTCGTCCTCCTCCTCCTCCCTCCTCCTTCTCCTCCTCCTCCTCTCCCTCCTCCTCCTCCTCCTCCTCCTCCTCCTCCCCTCCTCCTCCTCCTCCTCCTCCTCCTCCTCCTCCTCCCTCCTCCTCCTCCTCTTTCTCTGCCCGCGCACCCTCGAGGCCCTCCGACCCTGAGATCCGACGTGGCGACAAAACTGGCAACCTCGCGAAAAACCGCGATCCGAGCCCTGGACCTCACCCTTCCGCGCAATTTTTCGAGCCGGACCGATCTGTGACGCCCAGATTTCAGGGTCCGAGGCCATTCGAAGGCCCTCCGCAGGCTTTCCGCAGGCCCTCGACGTCATGATCTTCCATGACGTGGACCCCCAGCGGGCAGGACCCATTCCCTGGGACCGGTTTTTCATCCCGAGTCGTTTTCTGACTCCCGAGGCTTTGGCGTTTCGACATTGGGCGGAGGGCCTCCAGGAGCCCCCACGACGGCTCAAGAGTCCCCCAAGAGGACTCCCAAGAGCGCCTCAAGAAGCAAAAATGGCCCCATTCCATACATTTTCACGATGTTCACCGTTTCGGCGTCGGCCGCGTCGAAGACGGCCGCAGGAGCCGACAAGATCGCCCCAAGACGGCCAAAGAGAGGCGGGGGAGGGGGGGGGTCTGGCTCCGGACCTCTGCTTCGTGCGACGCTTTGCAGCAGTGCGCCCCATAGGGGGAGACTCCACCTGCTTGAAAAACAGGCGCCAGCAGAAAAATAGCCAAGGCCTGCTCCTTTGGGGGGGGAAAAAGCGGGTGCGCGGGCCCGCGCCGATCGGCCAGACATTGAGTAAGACAGCGACGGCGCCCCGGGAGGTCCGCGAAACAGCTCCCGCAGCTGGTTCCTCCATGGCGCCGCCCGGCGCCGAAGGGCGCCAGCGTGTGTCGAGGAGCGTGCCAGGCGGCGGGGCCTATAGCGCAAACTCGGACCCCCGACGCCCCGAGTTATTCGCGACGTGGGCCCCCCAGGAGTCTCGACGCACTCCCCGACCCAGACCCCCCCCCGGGTGAGGCAACAATCGCGACGAGGAGTTCTTGGCCATTTTCGGCCTCTGGGGGGCCCTCACTGGCCCTCGGGACCGTCAAAAAGGAAGGCTCGGGACGACAAGCCGGTCCTGGGGAACAGGTCCTGCCCGCTGGGGGTCCAGGTCACGAAGAATTCATGACGTCGGGGGTCTGGGCTCATTCCCTGGGGCCCGTTTTTCACCTCGAGTCGTTGCTTGGCGGTCCCGAGCGCCGGTAAGGGCCCCGTGGCGAGCGGATTACAGGCGCTCGGGAATGGCGAAAAAACTCCCGTCGAGATTTTTGGTTATGACTCGCGGGGGTCTGGCCGGCGGCGAGCGAGAGGGGGAAATGAGAAGGATAAGGCCTTCTCAGACTGCGGCGGTGCTTCTCAGAAGCCCCCCGGCCTTCCGGGAAGTGCTCTGTGCCCTCGGGGAAGGAAGGCCGTGGGACTTCCGAGCCTTCCGAGAAGGCCCGCCCCCTTTCGCTTGCCCCCCTCGCTCGCCGCCGGCGCCTGATGGCGCAGACCGTTCGATACCACCTGATTTTGTGGAAGTCGATTAATGGAGAGGGAACATGCTGCCAAATAATTCCCAGATGTCTAAAGGATGTTACAATTATGTTTAAGTAGGTAAAAAGCATATTTGACACATTTTTAGAACATGTCTTACACATTTTAAACACATCTTTGGTTCAATGATAGGATTGTTAGAGTGTTCATTGTCGTGGCATCCACAAACCTAATGGAATCAGACGGTGTCGAAGTCTTTGCATCTGGGCCGTCGGCGCAGGGAGATGGCAGTGGCCAGGTCGGCGCGACAGCTCGCCAGGCCGCGCCAATCAGGCGGCGCGGGCGCCTCAAAATCAGGAGGGGACAAAACACAGACATAATTAATCGTCGATTCCCCAGAAAATATGGGAAAATATGGGAAGTGGGGGGGAAGACGCAAACCCAGAAAATGTAGGAGCATATGGGGAATTCTGTTAGTTGTGTCTCTCTCTATGTGTGTGTGTGTGTGTGTCCCAGTTCCCCTCCACAAAACGCCTTCCGAGGAAAAAGCGAAAGCTCAAAGAAGAACTCCTGCGTTGCCTCCTCAGGGGGGTGTTCGTGGTGATGGTTCTGGGCGCGCGCGTGGGGCCGCCGGGGCGTCGACGCGGTGCGGGCCTGTGCCGCCTTCTCGGGCCTGCGGAGCGAAGCTGCCCGGGGGGAGCGCCTGGCCCCCCGCGCCGCTCGCCGCCGCTCTGGGGACGCCCTCCGCGGGCCCTCCTCGGACCCCCGACGCCCTGACTTTTTTGACGTCGGGCCTGTCCCTCCACAGGGGGAATGTTCAGAAATAGTTAAAGCATAATCTGGGGACTTTTTTTGTGAATATTTTTGGGCATCTTTTGAATATTTGTTGGAGGTATTTTTCGTCCAGAATCCCCCTGTAGGGGTACAAGCCCGACCTAAGGCTTTTTCATGGCGTCGGCCCCCAGCGGTCTGGACCCATCCTCTGGGACCGGTTCTTCGTTTCGAGCCGTTTTCTGACGGCCGCGAGGGCGGGTGAGGGCCCTCCAGAGGCCGATTTTTTTTGCGCCAGAGCTGCCCGTCGTGATTTTTGTTGCGTGACCCGCAGGGGTCTGGGGAAGGCCCCCTCCGTCGGTGGTTCAAAGATGGGGTCCTGAGGGATGGGGCCCTGAGGATAGGAAGGGACGCGAGGGTGAATCTGCACTATCCGAGGCACCTCGCCCCGAGGATCCCACGAGGAGGAGGAGGAGGAGGAGGAGGAGGAGGAGGAGGAGGAGGAGGAGGAGGAGGAGGAGGAGGAGGAGGAGGAGGAGGAGGAGGAGGAGGAGGAGGAGGAGGAGGAGGAGGAGGAGGAGGAGGAGGAGGACGACCCTTCAGGACCCCATCTCTGAATCACCGACCTCCGCGGGCCCTCCGCGGGCCCTCCAATGGGCCCTCCAGTGGGCCCTCCGCGGGCCCTTCGCGGGCCCTCCGCGGGCGGCGGCGGCCGGCCCCCCCTCCGCGCAGAGGCCGCCCGCGCGCACGGCGCCGCGCCCGCGGCGTGGGCGGCCCCGCGCGCGGCGTCGCCGCCGTGGGGCGCCAGGCCCGCGCGGGCGCGAGGACCTCCGCGCGTCAGCTCGGGACCCCCTCGGGGCATGAGAAGTCGCGACGGGAGGTTTTTCGCCATTTTCGGCCCCCAGGGGCCCTTACCGGCCCTCGGGACCGTGAAAAAACTACTCAGGACGACAGACCGGTCCCGGGGAATGGGTCGAGACCGCTGGAAGTGGCCGTCATGAAGAGTTCATGACGTCGGGGGTCTGGGGATCGGGAAGATCGAACCCAGATGGAGCACCAGGCCGGCAAGAGCAAATCATTCGCTGGAGGCAGTTCGGACAGAGCACCTCGGTCCACCCTCTCCTGCGGTCGGGAGGACTGTCCTCACATCAGCGGTTCCAGCGGGAGCGGCTGCGAGGGGGTGGGCAAAGCCGCTCTGCATGTATTTCGACAGCTATCCGAGGGCATGATTTTTTCAGTCTGGCGGTTGTTCCTGGATGTCGGCCTCGGTGCCCCGTTCTCGGGCCCGGGGGGGCCATCAAAAACTGGATCCTGGACGAGAAACCGATCGAAATCCCCAGACCTCCGCGGGTCATGAAAAAATCAGGGCGGGAGGTTTGTCGCACTATTTTCGGCCCCTGGGGGCCCCCTCGGGACCGTCAGAAAACGACTTGGGATGGAAAACAAGTCCTGGGGAATAGGTCGAGACTTTTGGTGGTCGACGTCATGTGCAGATCATGACGTAGGGGGTCTGGGTCGGTACACGCCGGTCGTTGAATGTAGGTATTTGTGGATGCCCAAGGCCCAGTCCATTTTAGCCGCCTTGCTACTTCAAGGGTCGAGTGGTTTTCCCTTCTCCTTCCTCTTCAGGGTGCGGGCGGGAGTCCAATCTACTTTCAGCGCCTTCCTACTTCATGCTTCTACCCACTTCTTGCGACCGACGTGTACGGAAGCAATGTGTACAAAGTCCAACAGCAGCTCTCGTTCATTATGAACAGAGTTCGTTGTCGGCGAGGCTGCGGTCGCTGTCCATTTGAGACAGAAGGCCGCCTGCCCAACTGCTTGGTTCGCCTTAAGTCTGCCCAGGGCGTTTTTAAAGTTTTCAGCTCGGCGTCTTGGAACACCATTTTTTAAAAGCGTTTTCAGGTCTCAACAAGAGAATCAAAGAAACGCTAAACCATGATGCTTTGTTCTAGCGTTTTCAGACATGTTTAGCGTATCCTGAAGACGCCACCAGAAACGCCAAAACAACGCCAAACAAACGGCTTCAAAAACGCTAAACCAACGTAACGTTGTTTTAAGCATTTTCAGCCTGTCAAGAGACCAACGTAGAAACCCCGCAACAAAACGTCCAGGGCGCTTTTAAGGCGAACCAAGCCTTACTGCGGCCGCTCTCGGTGTTGGGCAACATCTGTTGTTGGGTATTGTGTTTGTTCTGTGCCCAATTCGGGCGTCCAAATCAGACGCGTTATGAACAAATCAAGACGTCGGGGGTCTGGGGAAGAAAATCCAGACCTCCCACGTATTGCAAAGATCGGCGCGGTGCTTTTGCACTGTTCTCGGCCTCTGGGGTCCCTCGTCGGACTCAGAGACCGCTAACAAAAACGACTCGGGATGAGAAGCTGGTGCCCGGGAAGGGGTC
>CAUYUJ010000101.1:10000-37500 GCA_963575745.1 Prorocentrum cordatum | reverse complement strand
TCATGGTCGACAGCTCTTGTGGCACACAGCATTACGGCATCGCCACCCCCATCCCAGCTGACGAAGGGCCAGTCCCAGCTGGAGGTGCGAAGGCCTCGCCCTCTCCGTCACCATGGCCGACTCCGCCTGCATCGAGGCCATGGGCGACTCCTGGCACCCCCGCTGAAGGCCGTGCCCCTGATCCCTGGGCTACAGCAGCTATGTCCAATGGAACCACACCGCATGACGGAGGCAGCAATGTTGCCCAATCTGTGGACTCTTTCCAGGCGGAGGCCATGCAGGCCTTCACACAGAAGGCGATGGAGACCATCCTGGCTCAGCTTCCTGCCGCACTCAGCGCGGCCACAGTACCGCTCATGGAAAAGTATGAGGAGCGCTTCAATCAGCAGCTTCGACGTGTCGATGGGGAGGTCCATGCACAGCGCGCGCGTTCGGACCTTCTCGACAGCACCGTGGCGGGTCTCGCTCATCGTCTATCGCATTTGGAGAAAGAGCTGGACCTCGCAAAGGCGAAGCCACGTCCTCCTGTGGTTCCGAATCCAGAATGGGACAGGGACGTGGACCTCACCATCCTCACTGTGCGGGCGTCATCAGCCGTCGCTAAGAACGCTGTGGCGGCGGCATTGGCCCCTTGGCTCACTGAAGCAAATGTCCCTCTCGGGGAAGGGGTGGAACTTCACGGAGATGATGTCGCCAAATCCTTCACTCTCGCATTTCAAGGCCCCATGGAAGCTACCCGTTCGTCGAGAAGGAGTCAGGCCCAGCAGCAACTCCGTCTGCCAAACGGGTCATGGCGCGCATTCCACGTTGATGTGGGCACTGAATCAGTACCGATCCACATTTCCGCGGACAAAAACAAGAAGATGGTTGCCACAGAGATTGCATGCAAGAAGCTGCAGAGGTGTCTCGCCGACCGTGGCATCCGCACTTTCCTCGACAAGGAGAATGGTCAGCTCATGGCCAAGTGGGAGCCCCTGGCGCGAGTGCTCCCATTACCTGCAAGCAGAACGCCGAAAGTGGAATGGAACCTCTCTACACTTGCCGACAATTCCTTGTCCAGGGAGGAGGCCAATGAGCTGGTTCGCCAGGTCTTCGACACACGTGAAGTACGGTGGAGTGGGTAACGAGATGTTTGGCGTGGGATTCTTAGCTTTCACGACCTGGAATTCAGGGGCCCTGTTACACTACAGACCAGCGATTTTGAGCAGGAAACTCAGCTACTTGAGCAATCTGTTGGGTGCTGGCAAAGTAGTGGCGATACAGGAGATCCACGGTGGTGAATATGCTATGGAGGAAGCTCTTCAGAGGATTCATTGTACTTCGCATTCCTGCTTCGTTTCTGAGTCTGGGATGCCGCGGACTGGAGGCGTTGCCACTCTCGTTCCCAAGGACCCACGCGTTCGAGCCAAGGGGAAGAGCTTGGTCGCTGGTCGGGTTCTTCTGGTTACTATCCATAATTCAGCGGTTGACTTCACCATCTACCACTGGAACGTGCACAATTTTGCCATCGACGCTGCTGGACTGAAGGAGATCCAAACATGTATAAAATCTCAGCTTCGGCGAGTGCGGGATGATCCGCTGAAGTGCACGGTGATCCTCACGGGCGACTTCAACATTCCTGCGAAGCCCATCGAGCACCATCGTGGAGAGGATCACACAAGTACGCCACGTTCGTCAGGCCGTGGGGGGCAGGATTCAGCCCTGCAAAGTCACAACCCCACGGCCACATGCACTCCGAGTTCGGCGGCATCGAGGACCACACCGGCCACCTGCACACCACCCTCTGGGCCATGTTCTCCGAGTCCGTCCTCTTCCTCGGCTTCGTCTCCTGCATCCTCCCAACCACCCGCAGCCTCCCTCAGTGCCGCGGCGATGGGGGCTTCACAGGGGAGGCAGGCCGCACCTGCTTCGGTACAGGCGGATGGTGCCCAGCGGGGCGACTCCACCTTGCGGGTTGGCTCTACTCGGGCGTCCCGTCCTGGCGACTCGAGCTGGCTGAAGATCTTCAGGGAGATGACGGAGCTCGCCTCGGAGGCGCCAACCCACTGGCACGCCTCGACCGCATGCGAGTCCAAAATTGATCGTCTCTTTGTCGCCTCGCCGCCATGGCTCCTGTGTCAAACCGCTCAGCTAGTTTCGGTCCGTGATGAACCTCATGAGTTGGCCCATCGGGGTATCTCTGACCACTCGCCCCTGGAGGTCGTCTGGCGCCCACGAGATCACTCCAGAACGAAACGACAGAGGCCCCTCCCGCGTTGGGTGTACAAAGACAAGATTTACGCTCAGCTAGTCTCCCACATGGAATCCCAGGTGGGCATAGAGGATCTCGCCTTCGACCCGCCGCGCATGCTCGCTGCTGCTACTGCTGTCCGACAAGCTGCTGGGCTCCTTGCACGCAATGCCATCTGCCGTGCTGCACCATCATCACTGACCTCTCGGGCTATGATTTCTCGTTCTGTCGCGCGATGTGTCTGGCGTAACGACGCCCGTCTTGCCCGAGTTCTCCTATTCCAGCACCCATGGACGCAGAATCTCATACGTGTAGAAGGTGAGGTTGTGTCCTTCATTGATCCTGGTGGCTTCCATGATGTCCATAGTTTGTGGCAGCAGCAAGAAGCAGAATCCAGAAGGAAAGCTCTCGAGTCAGAGATCAACCAGTCGTCGTCGAGCACGGTCAGGATTCGGCTGGCTGGGCGTCGTCGTGCTATCATTAGGTCTGCACAGCTATGGAATCCGTTGTGTCGGCGTAAGTACTTAGCATCGGTCAAGGCGAATGAGATGATCTCGGTTTCGGAGATGCTGGCGGGCGGCCCACTGACGTCGGAACATGCACCTCCCTCCCAAGCCCCGATGGTGGACGCATTGGCCTCTTATTGGGGCCCCGTGTTCTCCAAGACCCACTCCGTCCCCGCTGTCGCCAAGAAATACATAGACCGATTCAGCAGCTCAGAGGACTTCTCAGAGGTTCGCCCACCCATCCTTCGAGATGTGGAACGTGCGCTGAAACAGTCGAATTGGTCCGCTCCTGGCCCCGATGGGCTTCACTATGCGGCCTGGAGGTGTGGTTTGGGGTCGAGGGTCCTTCTCGAAGTTCTTCGCTGGATTGCTCTTGGGAACTATATGCCCTCCAATTTCACTGCGTTGCTGGCCGTCTTCCTCCCGAAGGACCCCAAGGCCCCTTCCCTTGATCCCGACGATGGTGGGGTTGTACGGGCCCCTGGTGATACACGCCCGCTCGGGCTCAAGAACTCCTCGAATAAAGTGGTGTGCAGTGTGCTGAACCAGACTATGAGCTGGGTGACGCAGAAGATTGGGGCTCCATCCCAAAGGGGCTTTATTCGGAGGCGAAATTTTCTGGATAATATTGTCGATTTGGACCTCTACGCTCGATCGGCCAGTATCATGTCTACAGCGTCCTCCCAGGCACCGTCGTTGATCGCGTTTGACTTTGCCCAGGCCTTCCCGTCGGTATCCCAGGAGTGGCTATTCCAATGTCTCGCCCGACTCCGTATTCCTGCCCCTCTGGTCCGCGCTCTTCGCTCCCTCTACCACTGCACTCCATGCTACTTCGTCGGCGACTCTCCGACGTACCTTTACCACATGAACTCAGGGGTGCTTCAGGGCTGTCCGCTGAGTGGTTCGCTCTATGTGATCGCGAGCAACCCGTTCCTTCTGGACTTAGAACGCTGTCTAGTTGCACGTGGGCGTCTCTTGGGTGTGGTTCGTGCATGCGCGGATGATCTCGGGGCAGTCCTCTTCCACAACAGAGCGTATCCACGTTTGGCTCGAGTATTTCGACATGCTTCGAGGTTTGCTCAGCTACGACTTAAGCCTGCCAAATGCAATGTGATTCCTCTTCGTGACCCGTCTATGCCTGAGCACGGTACTCTACTTCGACACCAACTTGTGGGGGCCGACCCCGCCTGGGCAGACTTCGCGATTGTTTCAGTGTGTACATATCTTGGATTTCAGATTGGGCCTGGAGCCACTGATGATAGTCAATGGGCGACTCCTGTTCTCAAGCATGCCACTCGTGCTACGGCAATTTCTTCGCAGGGTGCAGCTCTCTCCACGGCTGCCGCTCTTTATCGTCAGAGAGCTGCTTCTACGCTGTCGTACGTGGCCCAGCTGGTTCCTCTTCCGTGGAGGGTCGGGCAACAGCAGCGCTTTCTGCTGGCTCGCATCATGCGCACACCTGCTAGCATGCTTCGGACTGGTGACTGCTTCGCGCTCAGCACAGTGAACGGCCCGAAGTTCAGCTCTGTCTTCTGCGTTGCTGCAGCCGCACGGCTTCGAGCAGCTCTGATCACATGTTCGACATGGCGCGAGCAGCTGCAGCGACATCGGGATCTCCTCTGGAAATACGGCACGTTCTCCCAAGCCGCCAGTGACGTCTTGGCCCCGAGCTTCTGGAGGGCACCACCTTTTGCCTGCCGCTTAGAAGAGGCAGCGAAGGGCTTCCCTTCGTCCCAAGTGCTGAAAGAGGGAGGGCGAATGGCATTGAGTCTATGGGAAGGCGGCGAGTCGTCAGTCCCAGCAGAGGTGGTCGAGTTCTTCCGAGCTGAACCCAATCCTTGTCCGCTCCCATGGAGCCTCGCCCGTAGAGTTCCGGAGCCAGCTGAGGGACAAGGACTGCCACGTTCCCGAGCTCCCAAGTGGCAGGCGGCATTCACCGACATCTTCCATCGTGCAGTCTTCCCTGACAGACTTCCAGAGCTGCTCTCCGCCCGCGTGCAGAAGCACTTTGGTATTCGGGATGTGTGCTGGCCTTCGGTAATCAGCCAATTGCAGCTAATGCCCGCATCTTGGGCCTTCATATGTGTGAGGTCGTACTTAGGGGGTTGGATCACTCACCCACGTATGCAACGTGAGGCGTGGTGTATCTATGGTTGTGGCGGCCCAGATACTATGCGACATTATTTAATGGAGTGCCATCGGTGTCTACACTTCGGCGCCCTCGCTCTTCGAGAAGATCTTCCAGGTAAGATTCGGCATCGACTCGGGTTGGGGGGGCCGACTCCTGCCGCTCTCATCGCTTGCTACCACCACTACCGGCTGATGGCGGCACGGCACAGCTCCCCACCAACATACATGAGGGCGATGGAGCTCGTCCCTGCCGCGCAGATCGCTCTGAGGCTCCCTCTCCGTGGACGACAGCAGCTGGCACTTCTTCGTCGTCCCACCCTTCGTGAGTCCATCGAGGCGGCCCGCGGAGACCCCGAGGAGGACGGCCCATCGTGTGAGGCTCGGGGCTCTGAAGCGATAGGTCTTCCATGGCTGGTGTCGCCTCACCCACCTCTCTCGCCGATCCCTCAGGCTCCCCCCTCCTCGCTCGGACTCGGTCGGGAGGACGAGCTCATCGAATTTCGTTTCATTGATTATGAGATGCCCCGCGACCCTAGTAGGGTCAGGGCAATCACTGCCGAAGAGCAGGCATTATATGCTGGCGGGCCTCAAACCCAGGCGCCGTCGAAGTCGACTCATCTCCCCCCTCGTTCCCCTCGCTCTGATGACGCCTCGTCCCCGCCCCACCTCACCCTCTTCCAATTCGTGGATTACGACATGCCTCGCAACTACGCTGCGATCAAGGTGTTGTCTGCCGAGGAGCAGGCCTCCCTCTCAGGCCCCCTGGCTGGTGAAGTTTCCCTTCGTGAAGGCCCCTGCTGCGTGCTCTCGCAAGGAGAGAGGCAGGGAGGGCAGTGCAGATATGTGTAGGGTGGGACGTGGGACTCCTTCAGCTACGCTCCGCCTCCTCCTCCTCCTCCTCCTCCTCCTCCTCCTCCTCCTCCTCCTCCTCCCCCAAGACGTCGGGGGTCTGGGGGTGCCCACACCGCTGCTCGTCCACCGCGACTGAATTCTCCTCGCAGTTCTGGTCAGAGGGCGCACTCCTGGAGGAGGTCCGTGGACCGGCGGTGTCGGTACCTCGTTGCCCCCCGGGCCCCAGGCCCTTGCGGGTTTGGTTCGGTCGGTTGTGGTGTCGTAGCTGCGTCGCTGCGCCCTTCTTGGCGACTTGCGGCCTGTCGTCGCTGGCGATGTTTCTATCCCAACCCCCGATTTCTTCCGACGAAAAACGAAGTGGCCAAGAACAGGAGAGGAACAACCTCAGGGGGGCTAATTACTCGGACGCACCCCAATCGAGAATGGAGGCCCCCCCTCGCATGGGTTGGGCCCCAACCTCTTGGTCCATCCGAGAACCCCACGACGCCTGGGATATAGGGGTCGACATATCCTTCGCATTGAATTCGGTCGGTTTCGGCTTTGCTGTTGGGCAGGTCGGCTTTCGGTTTTGCCGTCGCCGTGGCCGGCCTTGGCGGCGAGCCGTGGCGCAGAGCTCCGATTTCGACGAGGTGCTCTCTTTTTCGGTCTGGGCGTTTTTTGTTGGGGGGGCGGCCTCGGCCCCACGAGGGGCCGTGATTGCAGCAGCCGTCTCGGCCAGGACTGGGCCCCCACCCCAGACCCCCTGGGCCCCTGGGGCCATGACAAAAGTCATGACGATTTTTTTGGGGGTGGTTTTTCTTTTTTTTTTTTGTTTGTCATTTTGTGCCTCAGGGGGCCCTTCTGGCTCTCGGGACCGTCAACAAAGACACGACTCAGGACGAGAAGCCGGTCCAGGGGAACGGGTCCCGACCGCTGGGGGTCGACGTCATGAAACAATTGTGACGTCGGGTCTGCGACGGAGGTCTGGCGGCGGCGGGCGCACTCCCAGACCTATGTTGTTCCCATCGTGCTTAAGGGCCACATCCAAAACATAATTTAGAGCACCCAGAGAAGAGTTATCGAAGCAGCGCCTGCACGACACGCTGGCGAAGTGCCGAGCGAGTATCGCCTCCAAGGGGTCGACACGTGAAAACCCTCCAGTTTCGATGCTTCCCTGGTGCTCGAGATTCTTTCTGGTGATCCTGCCTCCTGGCAGCGGCACCGACCGCTCCCTCTCCGGCGTCACCGACCGCTTCCCCACTGCGGCGCCGACCGCGCGAACCCTGCAGAGATACCGGCCGCTCCCACGCAGCAGGTGGGTACTCTCGCAACGCCCAGCCAGCTAGTCATGGGGATTGTCCACCCCGAAGTGAAGAGCACCGTCTTGCAGCTCTCCTCTGTAACAGGGTCCTGCAAGGGCCTTGCGGTAGGTTCGCGTCGCGTCGACCCGCGGCGACCCCGCCGCCAGCATTCAACGGGGAACGCCGTTGGCGACCCAGAAGCAGTCGATGTTGAACGATGTGACGTTTCGGAAAGGGCCGATCGTTCAAGGGTTGAACGATCCCCGCAGTGTCAGAAACCAACACCGACGTCGGCATGACATGAGCCTGCCGTAGCTGGGTTTATTGGAGATTCGCGCGGGAAGATTTCCTTTCGCGCGACCTCTGCGCGACTGCAACGCGGGGCCACTTGGCCGCGCCGATCTGGCAGTAAACCGCGCCAGGGTGGCGGCGGCACGTCCGCCATGCCAAGACCGCGCCAGATGCATGCGTCGATGACGCGCGGCGTCCTCGGGCCCCAACGCCACGTGCCACCACCATCCTCATGAGCATATCATGACCAATGATTCTGCTGCTGATGAGGATGACGATGAGGATGATGACGAGGATGACGATGCTGCTGCTGTCGACGATGATGATGCTGATGTTATGAGGATGATGATGATGATGATGATGATGATGATGATGATGATGATGATGATGATGATGATGATGATGGTGCTGATTCTGATTATGAAGGTGGTGGTGGTGATGATGATGGTTGTGGTGACGGAGATGATGATGACGGTGGTGATGATGACGACGATGACGACGATGATGAGGATGATGATGATGCTGATTCTGATGATGATGATGATGATGACGACGACGTCGGTGGTGATGCTGATGATGCTGATGTTTTTTTATGATGATGCTGATGATGACTCTGACGATAATGTTGATGATGAGGATGAGCAGGATAAGGATAAGGACGAGGACGAGGATGATGATGAGGATGATGCTGAGGATGGTGATGATGATGGTTATGATTCTGATTCTGATTATGCTGATGGTGGTGGTGATGCTGCTGATGATGATGATGGCGGTGATGATAATGGTGATGATGATGGAGAAGATGTTGAATAATATGAGGACGAAGGTGATGACGTTGACGATGACGACGACGATGATAAAGATGATAACGATGATAATGATGATGATGATGATGATGATGATGATGATGATGATGATGATGATGATGATGATGATGATGATGATGATGATGATGATGATGATGATGATGATGATGATGATGATGATGATGGATGATGATGATGATGATGATGATGATGATGATGATGATGATGATGATGATGATGATCTGATGATGATGCTGCTGCTGCTGATGATGATGTCTGCTGCTGCTGCTGCTGAGGATAACGTGGTGGGAGAGGAGGAGAGGAGGAGGAGGAGGAGGAGGAGGAGGAGGAGGAGGAGGAGGAGGAGGAGGAGGAGTAGGAGGCGGTGGAGGAGGATGAGGCGGAGGAGGAGGACGAGGAGGAGGAGGCGGAGGAGGAGGAAGAGGCTGAAGGAGGAGGCTGAAGGAGGAGGCTGGAGCAGGAGCGCGCGCCGTCGAGCGAAGCCCCCCAGAGGATCGGCCTGTGCCCCGTCGCAGCAGGCCAGCGAGGCGCCCGCGCTGCCGCCCGGCGCTGCCGCCGCCGTCGCCGTCGCCTTCTCCGCACTCTTCGTCGTTTTTGTCGTCGTCGTCGGCGTCGTCTTTGTCGTCGTCTTCGTCGTCTTTGTCGTCGTCGTCGGCGTCGTCGTCGTCTTCTTTGTCGTCGTCGTCGTCGTCTTTGTCGTCGTCGTCTTTGTCGTCGTCGTCCTCGTTGTCGTCGTCGTCGTCGTCGTCGTTTTTGTTGTCGTTGTCCTCGTTGTCGTCGTCGTCGTCGTCGTTGTCGTCCTCGTCGTCGGCGTCGTCGTCCTCGCCGTCGTCGTCGTCGTCGTCGTATCACCATCATCATCATCATCATCATCATCATCATCATCATCATCATCATCATCATCATCATCATCATCAGCATCAGCATCAGCATCAGCATCAGCATCATCATCGTCACCATCGCCACCATCACTATCGTCGTCATCATCATCACCATAACCATCATCAACATTCATAACCATCATCATCAACATTCACCATCGTCATCATCTTTACTATCATGATCCTTATACTTTTTCCCTCTCCCCCTCCTCATCGTACGCTCCTCGTCTTTTTCTTCTTCTTCTTCTTCTTTCTCCCCCCTTCGCCTCCCCTTTGGCCACCCCTGGGGCCTCCAGGTATTCCCCCGGGGCTTTCTGGCGCTTCCTCTGCGTCTAATTCTTCCGCTTCTTTCTCCTCCTCTTCTCCCCCGCATCCGCCCGTTGCCCTCAGGAGGAGGAGGGGGAAGAGGTGGTGGAGGAGGAGGATGAGGAGGAGGAGGACGAGGAGGAGGAGGAGGAGGAGGAAGAGGAGGAGGAACGAGGAACGAGGCCTGGCGCAACCGTCCGTCGAAACGAACAGCTGGCGGGACGGCCGAGGCGGCCGCGTCCTCAGCCGAGGACGAGGTGGGCGTCTTCCTCCAGCTCCACCGTGGGCCCGCCCCCAGGAGGGGCCAGGCGGGCCATCAGCGTAGCAGACGGCGACGCTCCCGCTCTCCCCCACAGGGAGCCACGCGGGCCATACTGAAGCCGATGCCCGCGAGGAAGGCGTAGGGCACAGCGACATCGAGGCACGCGTCGTCGATCAGGCACCTGACGACGCAGCAGGACACATCCAGCTCCACCATGTGCCCGCCCCCTGAGAGAGGGCCAGACGGGCCTCAAAGGAGCCGACACTCCCGCTCGTGCCCAAAGCCAGGGCTCTATCATGCCGCTGCCCACAAAGTCGACCTGTGAGCACGGCGAAGAGCAGCGCCCACCCTCCGCGGCCAAAATCCGCACTGAGGTCGGTCACTCACATACGAAAGCACCCGCCGACGATCAAACACCTGACGACGCTGCCAGTGGCCTCCAGCTCCACCGCGTGCCCACCCAAGGTCGAGACTGGCCTCAGCGTAGCCAGACGACACTCCCGCTCTGCCACAGCCAGCGGGCCAAAGAAGCCGCAGCCCACAAGGAAGACAGAGCGTGGCGAAGAGCGACTCCACGGCAGCGGCCTGACATCAACTGCCGTCGGTCACTCGATACGAAAGCACATAATCGATCAAGCTGACGACGAATTCGACTTGGCTGCGTTGCAGGCTCCACCACCAGCAGGCACAGCAGACAAGGTTAGCGACACATTGTCCTTTGGGTGGAGCCCCTTCAGCAAACGTCGTAGGAGGAGGAGGAGGAGGAGGAGGAGGAGGAGGAGGAGGAGGAGGAGGAGGACGAGGAGGATGCCGCAGGCAGGCCAGGAGGAACGGAGCAGGAACAGGGAGGGAGCAGCAGGACGACGGCAATTGCGACGGCGACGGCGACGTCGGCGCCGGCGGCGGTCGATCATGGGACGAGTCAAGCTGAGAGCTGCGACGATCATCACTTTTCTCTGATGCTCGAGCTTTCGCGGAACCGGGCCGCTCGTCAAGAGCTTGAGGGGAAAGGCTGCCAGTCGCAGTTTGTGCATGATGCTAACTGCATGCTGCTGCTCACGAGCCAGAGTCTCCAACGTGCTTTTTTCAGCGTGGCTCCCCAGACCACTTCCCCGGGACCGGCTTGAAATCCCAAGCTTGTCTTTTTGTGGACGACCCCAGGGCTCGGTAAGGGCCTGCCTCAGGTGAGCAGAAGCCTCCCACCGAGTTTTTTCACTTCACGATCTGAGCGCGCGTTCCCACCCCCTCGCCTCCCCCGGCCGCCGCCCCCTCCCTCTGGCGCCCAAGCCGCGATCCCGTAGCCCGGTTTGCCGCCAACTCCGCGCCACGACCGCGCCCAGCTTCCGCTAGCGCTGCGACCCACTCTCGCTGGCACGACGCCTGGCGGTCTTCGGGCCAGAGCTCGGGCCTCTGGAGGCCGTTCGGGACGATCCGAGCACCCCCGGACGCTTCTCGGCGAGGCGCAGCTTCTCGAGAGCGCCCCTGACACCTGACGTTGCAGCAAGAAGTGCGCCATCGCAGAAGAAGCCGGACCGAATCCCCACACCTCATCTTGATGCGCCATTCTCGAGCCGTACCGCTCCGAGAGGGCCCGCAGCCGGGCGAAGACGCCCGTTGTGACACAATTGCAGCGCCAGGATCTGAGGGAGACCTGACGAGAACGTCTGAAGACCTCGAACCCAGACCCCCAACGTTTTTTTGTTTGTTTGTTTGTTTTGTTTTGTTTTTTGTTGAAGAGAGTGGCCCCTCAGAGGTCTGGACCCACTGACCGGGACCGGTTTTTGATCCCGAGTGATTTTTTGACGGCTCCGAGGGCCGGCAAGGGCCCCCAGAGGCCGAAAGTAACAAAAACCTCGAACCTCGGGCACCTCGAGCCTCGAACCTCGAACACCTCGAGCCTCAAACGCCTCGGACACCTCGAACACAACCTCGAACACCCCGAGCCTCGAACCTCGGACGCCTCGGGACCTCGGGACCTCGGACCTCGGACCTCTCGGCCTCCTCAACAAACGCCCCGAACACCTCGGACACCTCGCACGCCTCGCACGCCTCGAGCGCCTCGGACACCCCGAACGCCTCGAGCGCCTCGAGCGCCTCGAACTCCTCGAACTCCTCGAACGCCTCGCCCAGGCCGCGCCGCTCCGCTGGCCCGCCCCGCGGGCGCGCGCGGCCTCCGCCGCGGCGCCCACGGGCGCGCGCGGCCCAGCCGCGCCGGCCTCGCCGCTGGCGCCCGCGGTGGGCCCGCTGGCGGTGGCGCCGGAGGCTCGCTCCCGGGGGCAGCGGCAGGGGAGGACGGGAGCCCAGACCACTTCGAGTCATGAGCAAGTCACGACTCCTCCTCCTCCTCCTCCTCCTCCTCCTGCTTCCTCCTCCTCGTCCCCTCCCTTATCCTCCTCCTCCTCCTCCTCCTCCTCCTCCTCCTCCTTCCCTCCTCCTCCTCCTCCTCCTCCTCCTCTTCCTCCTCCTGCGCCTCCTCCTCCTCCTCCTCCCCCTTCCTTCTGTGAGCCCGCACCAGAGGCCTCTCCGGCGAAGGGGCACCCTTGCGTGTCGTGGACCGAGGACAGGCTTGCCTCCCAGACCCCCTCGAGTTATGAAGACATCACGACGGGAGTTTTTTCGCCATTATCGGCCTTTGGGGGCCCTTACTGGCTCTCGGGACTGTGAAAGAACGGTTCGGGATGAAGAGCCGGTCCTGGGGAATGGGTCGGGAACTCTGGGGGTCGACGTCATGGAAAAATTATGACGTTGGGGATATGGGAAGTAGGCTAGGACCACCACGAGGGTGCGCGTTTCGTACTTTGCGGTCTCGGCGATTTCCTCATCCTGTTCCTGACGGAGGGCGGCGCAAAAGTGCGAAGATAATCGCGCCTCGCGCTTCGCGGCTTGCGCGAAGCGCGAAGATAGTTGCCCTAGGTAAGTAGGCATACCCTCAGACACTGTGGTTGTTAACACGCTTTTTGTTTTTATGCTTGTTTTTGTAGTGTTTGCCCTTTGAACCGTTTTTTCTTCCGCTGCTATATCAGGGTAATCACATATATACGAGACAGCCAGTAGTTGTGGATGATCACGCGTTTTCGCGACAGCCAATGGTCATAAACGAAAAGGTTATGAGAGATCCCGGCGCCCGCGCCGCCCGCCGCGGAGGGCCCCAGGATTACGAACCCTCAGATCCTAGCGTTGCAATTTTTCACAACGGGCGTTTTCGCCCAGTCTCGGGCCCCGGGATGGAGGGTTTCTCCGAAGGGCTTAGGCGACCCGTCCTCGTCCTCTTCCTCCTCCTCCTCCTCCTCCACCTCCTCCTCCCTCCTCCTCCCTCCTCCTCCTTCTCCTCCTTCTCCTCCTCCTCCATCTCCTCCTCCCCCTCCCCCTCCTCCTCCTCTTCTTCCTCCTCCTCCTCCTCCTCCTCCTCCTCCTCCTCCTCGGGTCGCCTACGGCCTCGGGGGAAACCGTGCACTGGGTAGCTCGAAAAAGGGCGCAGAAAGATGGGCTCTGGGGGAACGATTGGGAGGGGGGTAGGCGTAGGGGGGATGCATCGACCTCGACTGGTTGATACATCGACGATGCATCGACGAGGCGTCGTTGATATCAGGGCGCGCTGTCCGACGACATGCAAGGGCGATGTATACCCATCGACGATGTATACACGATGCACGGGGCGGTCTGCATCGACGATGCGTCGAACATACAGATATATGTATATATATTTATATATATGTATATGTATATATATATATATATATATATATATATATATATATAGGTATGTATGTATGTATGTATGTATGTATGGTATGTATGTATGTATGTATGTATGTATGTATGTATGTATGTATGTATGTATGTATGTATGTATGTATGTATGTATGTATGTATGTATGTATGTATGTATGTATGTATGTATGTATGTATGTGTATGTATATATATATATATGTGGGATGTATCGGCCATTCGGTGTCGATGCGCCCCCCCTCTGCCTGCCCCCCCTGTCGTTGCCCCTCATCGGCTGCTCGGCCGCCAGCCGCTCGCGGTCTCGCGGTCGTCCCCAGATCTCGTCGTCGTCGTCGTCGTCGTCATCGTGGCGGTCGTCGTTGTCGTCGCTGTGGTCGTCATCGTCGTCGTCTTCGTCTTCGTCGTCGTCGTCTTCGTCGTCTCCGTCGTCGTCGTCGTCGTCGTCGTCGTCGTCGTCGTCGTCGTCGTCGTCGTGGTCGACGCCTCCGACGACCGACGCTCGCAGACTTCTCCGGCGATCGAGGCTTTCGGACGCCTGCTTCGGGAGGCTTTTCCCATCCACCCCCGGGATGCTTTCCAGTAGGTGCCCACCGCCGGAAGATGCCCTCATCCATCGCTCCGGAGCCGTTCCCTGGGATCGCGGTGGGTGTGGACATCTTCGCCCGCCCGCGCTGGCGGTGCAGACATCCACAGCCGCCGCTCCCCGAGTCCTCGGAGCACGGCCCCGCAGCAGTGGACACGGTCGTGTCCCGGCGCCGCGAGCTGCGCCTCGCCGAGGGCGTGCCCGGGGGGTGCCGGGGTCGCCCCGAGCGGTCGCCAGAGGCCCGAGGCCCGAGCTTGGACGATGGAAGGAGTTGCCATCTCTTCCTCGGCGGAAGGCGGCGGAAGGCCAGCGGAGGGCGGCGGAGTGAAGCGGAGGGCGGCTCCGGCGGCGGAGGCCGCCGGAGGGCAGGCGGAGGCGGGCGTGAGCAGAGAGAGGCCTCTCGGCTGCACGTCCAGGTGACCTTTCGTCGGAGCGGCGTCTTGGTGCGGGCTTGCAGGGCTGGCCCCGGCACCAGCCCGCACGCGTGGAGATTTGGGCCCTTCGCGGTTCCCTGAGGCCGCGCACCGAGGGTCACGCCACGTTTTTTTGTTTTTTTGTTGTTGTTGTTGTTTTGTATGTTTTTGCTATTTTCCCGGCAGTTCTTCCCGATCTCGGTCGGCATCGCGGGTCCCCCGCTCGGGCCCCCGGGGCCATCGGGAGTGGACCTGGGGTGGAGATCCAGGGAGCGGGGAGGATGTACCCGCGCCGATCCGAGGGAGCTCCGCGCGGAGCTCCGAAGGTCTGTGGCCATGCCGCCTCGGGGGAGGAGGAGGAGGCGGAGGAGGAGGAGGAGGAGGAGGAGGAGGAGGAGGAGGAGGACCAGTGTAAACCCAAGAGGCTTCAACGATGTTGAAGTAAACCCTCCATCCGAGCTCCCTCTTCATAGGACCCTGCAACGGTTCATTTCCACTGAGGGAACTGCCTCGTTGGAAGACAATCGTTTGAATACCCTAGAGCATGCCAAGACAATATTCTCGGGATTTCAACGCCACGGATCAACATGACTGTTGCGTCTTGACGATTCTGAATCGTGCCCGAACGCCATTCCTGGGACTTCATGACCGCGAATCAACGTAACTGTTGTACCCTCATAATCTTGAATTCTTCCAGAACTCCATTTGCCAACTTTTTTAAGACGAATGTGCGCGGCGCTAAGGCGAGAGTTATCTCTTCAAAAGGAGCGCCCTCATTATTGTCAAACTCTTGCAATTGTGGAAACGAATGTGCGCGGCGCTAAGGCGAGAGCCACATTTTGAAAACGGCCCGCCCTCAATCCGTGAAGCTCTTGCGTATTTTTAGAACGAATGTGCGCGGCGCCAGGGCGAGAGCCACATTTTGAAAACGACCCGCCCTCCACATGTGAAGCTGTTGTCAATTTTTCAGCTTCAGGGTCAGCAGTGGTGAGGAAGTCTCAGGCGAAACGCCTGGCCCGCCCTAAAAACTGGCCTCGGTGTGCGACAGGAAGAAGTTATCTATCAGGAGAAGGAATGGAGGAGGAGGAAGAAGAGGAGGAGAAGGAGGAGGAAGAGCAGGAGGAGGAGGAGGAGGAGGAGGAGGAGGAGGAGGAGAGGAGGAGGAGGAGGAGGAGGAGGGGGAGGGAGGAGGAGGAGGAGGAGGAGGAGGGAGGAGGGAGGAGGAGGACGAGGAGGAGGAGGAGGAGGAGGAGCAGGAGGAGGAGGAGTGGACCGGGGGAGAAGATCCGCCCCCAGGGAAGCGCTCGGGACCTCTTGGGCCGCGGGCCAGAAAAACCACGTCTCGACGGACGTCTGAGCCCAGAGAGCCGGGTTTCAAGGCAGTGGGCGAGGGCAGGCAGCTGCACGCCCGAAGGCGACGTTATTAAGTGTGTGCGTCTCCGGTGAGGTGAGCGTGCTGCTCCGCCACTGTCCTCGGTAGCAAGTCGTGGGAGCCTCCCGTGTCATCTTGTCGGCTCTTTCGAATCGACGCTAGTCGACGCTAAATCGACGCTAATCCACGCTAAATCGACGCTCATCGATTCGAATCGACGCTATATTGGGCTATCGCATCGGCTCCCAGCCGCTAATCGACGCTAGTTCGACGCTTACGACGGAATTAGGACGGTACGCCAGGCTCCCATAACTTGCCACGGAGGACAGTGAGGAGCAGCGCGCTCCCATCACCGGAGACGGCGAGCGGCGTGCAGCTGCCTGCCCTCGCCCACCGCCTTGGCCCGGCCCTCCAGGCCCAGACGTGCGTCGAGGCTCCGATGAGTTGCCACCGAGCATTGTCCTTCTCTCCTTCCCCCCCGCGTCTGTGGTCAAAGCATGCAGTCGGGCCGAGGTGCAAGATCGAAGTCGGCTCGCCGAGGGTGCCCTCATGTTCTTCGTGCTTTTCTTTTGTTGATGTTCTTGCGCATCCTGGGGGAGGGCACCCTCGAATGCTCCCCTGCGTTGGCCGGCGGAGGGCCTCATGCTCTCGAAGGATGCTCCTCCGTCCTCGGCCCGACCTTGCCTGGCGCACGTCAGCGTCGGCGATGGCAGGGCGGGGTCCTGGTGCAGGGGGCGGCCCCGAGGATAGGAGTGGGCTCCCAAGCCGAGCCCTCCCTCGTCGAGGCCGCGCGTCCTCGGGGGGCACATCCCTCGGGGACCCGTCTTCGAGCCGCCAGGGTCGTGGGTCGTCGCAGCCGCCGCTGGCCGCTGCGCTCGCGGTCGCCGCCGCCGCCGTCGCCGTGGGTCCGTGGATTGGGCGTGGTCGTCGTCTTCGGGCTCTGCTTCTCCTGCGCCTCCTCCTCCTGCCTCTTCTTCTTCTTCTTCTTCTTCTCATTCTTTTTCTTCTTCTTCTTCTCCTTCCTCCTCCTCCTCCTCCTCCCTCTCACTCCCCCTCCCCTGCTCCCTCTTCCTCCTCCTTCTCCTCCTCCTTCTTCTCTTCCTCCTCCTCCTCCTCCTCCTCCTCCTCCTCCTCCTCCTCCTCCTTCTGGAAGTGCCAGCGAGGAGGTCGAGGGGAGCAGGAGGGGGAAGCTGCCAGCAGATGGCGAGGTCAAGGAGGACGTGGGCGCGGGGCAGGCAGGTCTGTGGCTGCCAGCGCCCAGCCCGGGCAAGCTCGCCTGGACGGCGCGGGATGGCCCCCTGTGGGCCCACGCGACGAAGAAATAAAGAACCGAACAAAAGCGACACCAAACGCATTCCCACAATTTCGACCAAAAGCGAGCACCTGATTCGTATCCTGCGTTTCCAATCGGAGATGGTTCAGTAATGGAGCTGTTCACGGAACGTTTGCCCCCAGGGCCGTTCACTTAACCCATTGTCTGCCACCACGTGTCTAGCATATGCTCCTAACGTGCGTCAGGCTGGGGTAGCTGGATCCATCATGCTGTCCGCTGTCCATCATGCTGTCCCTCATGCGGAAATCGAGAACGAAACAAGAGCGGAATCAAATGCAACTCTTGGAAGACAAATCAACGGCACAGGCATACTCTATCGGAGGTCAGAGCGCATTTCTTTGATCGGCGCTGGGCCCCCTGGCGGCGCCTCTGGCGCCTCCCCTTGCGCTGTGCACGCCAGGAAGGGTGTTTGGTTTCTAGCGCCGATCCTCAAAACACGCGCGCTGCTAAAAGAACTTTTGTTTACTCTCCGAACGGTTCCTGCATTGAGGGGCTCTTACGTCAGTTCTAAGGAACTGGCCCTGAATGGCGGGCTGGCGGCTACGTTGACGTCGCCGTCGCCGTCGCCGACCTGTCGCCGCCTCGTCACCGCCCGTCGTCTGGGCCTGAATGTCGGTCTGGCGGCTATGTTGCCGCCGTCGCCGCCCCGTCGCCGCCGCGTCGCCGCCCGTCGTCTGGGCCTGAGTGTTGGTCTGGCGACTATGCTGCCGTCGCCGCCTCGTCGCCGCCTCGTCGCCGCCTCGTCGCCGCCTCGTCGCCGCCTGTCGTGCGCCTCTCGAAAAGGAATATGGATTTCCCATCCCCTTCCCCCCCAGGGTTATCCGTAATCCGTATTCTCTGGCGGTGTACGTGCAAGTTGCCATGATTCTGCCTCGCTGTTCATACTAGATATGAATTCATATCATCCCAGCCAAACTGGTATCGACAACCCCGCTCCGCCTCGTCAAATAAGACTATGCGCGCACATTCGCTCATCAACAATCATCAGTTTTCAATGACCCCTTGCATGAAGAAACGGGGCAAACTCGACACGCACGCGTCGTCGTGCGCGCATGCCGACATCCTGCAAAACGAAGCCCAGGTTCGTAACCCCAGCGGTTTTTCAACATGCCATCAGAAAAACATCTGCGGGAGCGGTTTGCGCGAATTCTTGCGGCAACTACATGTTTTCAAATATTCACCAAGTGCGACCAAGCGGGCGTCTAGCGCGCGCATGTCGAAACCATTCGAAAGCTCTTGCGCGCGTGCTGGGGGGTGGGTGGGCGATCCTTGTTTAATCACACCATGCGGGCCACTCGCGCGCGTCGGCCGCGCGCGCATGTCGAAATCCTTCTAAACATTCATCGCCGACACGTGAACAGCATCGTCATCGGCGCGATCAGCATCGGCGCCGTTATCGGCCTTGCCGTTGTCATTGTCACCATCGTCACCAGCATCGCTGCTATCATCATCGTGCCTGCCGTTGTCGGCGTCGCCATGATACCGCGCCCGCCCGCGCGTCAGCGCGGGCTGCGAGACGCGCTGGGAAGGTCCCAGTGGTCAGCGCCACCGCGGCCGCGTCGGTTTTGCCAGACTAGCTGGCCGCTCTGCGCGCGAGCCAACGCGCGCTAGCGCGGCCTCAGCGATGCACCAGCCAGCGCCGCTGCATGGGTTTTGCAAACCATGTTGCGGGTGCGTGGGTAGAATTATTGCGCGAGCAGGGGAGTTGACAACGTCAAGTTCGGCAGGGTGAATTGGCCACATAGAATGCACCGCATGTATTGCCCCACGTAGATCGCATCACATACAACTGCACAACCACTATTGCACCACACGGGTAGCATTACTTCTACTGCACAACATCAATAGTACAACATGGGTTGTACCACATATATCGCCCCGCGTAGATCGCACCATACATATTGCTAGAAACACAATGTTTGGGGTCCACGGTGGCTGACACGCACTTGTTCCTCCAAAAACAGCATTACGTGCAGCTCTTCGACTCCGTCAGGAGCTTCAATAAGAAATTGGCCTGTCAGCAGGTGGCCTATGGAAGCTTCCTCTCCCCCGATGGCCCTTGGGACCCACACGAGTTCTGGCGAACTTTAGGCCCCGCAGCATCTACATTGAGGAGGAGGAGGACGAGGAGGAGGAGGAGGAGGAGGAGGAGGAGGAGGAGGAGGAGAAATTCTGGCGCACTTTAGGCCCCGCATCCTCTACATTTCTTGTAATAACACCTCGTACCGTGTGTACCTTCTGTATCCGCGGGGATTTCTTGGGCCGCCGGTGGGCCCCCATTCCCAAACAACCCTGGCGGCGCCTCCAGCGAAGTCTTTGGCGCGTTCGCGGTAGCCTCGTCCACCTCCTCCTCCTTCTCCTTCTCCTCCTCCTCCTCCTCCTCCTCCCTCTCCTCCGCGGTCTCCTTTCCTTTCCTCATCGTCGTCGTCGTCGTCGTCATCCCTCCTCCTGATCCTATTCCCCCTCCTCCTCCGCCCTTCTCCTGCTGCTCCTGCCCCTCCTTCCCCTCCTCCTTCTTCTCCTCCTCCTTTCCCCCCTCCTCCTCCTCCTCCTCCTCTTCCTCTTGGCGCGTTCGTCGTCGACGAGGACGGCGACGAGGAGGAGAACGACGAGGACGACGACGACGACCAAGGCGACGACGATGACGACGACTACGAAGGCGACGACGATGACGACGAGGCCGGCGAGGACGACGACGACGACGACTATCACCACGACGATGACGATGATGAAGTTGACGACGACGACGACGAAGACGAGGACGAGGACGACGACGACGGAACCGACGACGACGACGAATGCGACGACGACGACGACGATGTGGATGACGATGACGAGGACGACGACGATGATGGCCACCACGACGACGTCAAGGAGGACGAAGACGACGACGACGAATGCGACGACGGTGACGACGGATGACGGCGACGGCGACGACGAGGACGACGAGGACGGTGAGGACGCGGACGATTACGACAACGAAGTCGACGACGACGACGACGACGACGAGGACGGCGAGGACGTTGCCGGCGACGACGGCCACGACGACGACGAGGACGACGTCGACGACGGCTACGACGAAGTCGACGACCGACGACGGACGACGACGACGACCACCACGACGACGACGACGAGGACGTCGTTGACGACGAGGACGAGGAGGAGGAGGACGACGACGACGAGAACGACGACGACGACGAGGACTGCTTGGACGACTACCACTACGACGAAGTCCACGACGACGACGAGGACGACGATGACGACGACGAGGACCACCACGACGTGGACGACGACGACGACGAAGCCGACGACCGACGACGTCGTGGACGACGACGACGTGGACGACGCGGACGTGGACGACGACGACGACGATGAGGCCGACGACGACGTCGACGTCGACGACGAAGTCGACGACGACGACGACGTCGAGGACGAAGGCGACGACGACGACGAAGTCGACGACGACGACGAGGACGAGGGACGACGATGACGAGGACGACTAAGGCGAACTCGAAGACGATGACGACGACGACGACGACGAGTTCGACGACGACGGCGACGATGATGACCAGGACGACCACGACGATGACGACGACCTCCACGACGACGATGACGACCACGACGAGGACGACGACGAGGACCACGCCGACGACGAAGGCGACGACGCCGACAAGGACGACGTTGACGACGACGACGACGAGTAAGCCGACGACCGACGACGACGATTACGACGACGATGATGACGACTACGACGACGACGAGGACGATGACGACGACGTCGTCGAGGACGACGAAGGTGACGATGGTGAGGACCACGACGTGGACCACCACTTCCACCACCACCACCACAACGACGACGAGGTCCACGACGACCACGAAGGTGTTGACGACGAGGACGACGAGGAGGACGACGACGACGAAGTCGACGACCGATGACGACGACGACGACGTGGACGACGGCGACGATTATCGACGACGACGACGACGACAACGACCATGACGATGACAAAGCCGCCAGCGACGACGACGAAGACGACGACGATGCCGAAGCCGCCGAAGACGAGGACGACGACGACGAGGAGGACGACGACGACCACAAACGACGGGTTCCACCGACGACGTGGAGGACAACGACGACTAGCACCACCACTACCACGATGACGACGACTACTACTTTTACTGTTGCTACTCTCGCTGCCACTGCAACAGTTCTTAGTACCACCATCATGGCTCCCACTACTATACCAGTATGACCACCACTACCACTTCCAGTGCCAGTGCTAGTACCACTACCACTACTACTACCACTACCACTACCACTACCACTACCACTACCACTACCACTACCACTACCACTACCACTACCACTACCACTACCACTACCACTACCACTACCACTACCACTACCACTACCACTACCACTACCACTACCACTACCACTACCACTACCACTACCACTACCACTACTACTACTACTACCTACTACTACACTACTACTACTACCTACTACCACTACTACTACTACTACACTACCACTACCACTACCACTACCACTACCACTACCACTACTACCACTACCACTACCACTACCACTACCACTACCACTTACTGCTACTACTACGAGTACAACAACTACTAATATTACTATTACTATTACTATTACTACTACTACTACTACTACTACCACTTCTACTACTACTCCTACTACTCCTACTCCTACTACTACTACTACTCCTACTACTACTACTACTGCTGCTGCTGCTACTGCTGCTGCTGCTGCTACTACTACGACGACGACGACGACGACTACTCCTACTACTACTGCAACTACTACTACTACTACTACTACTACTACTACTACTACTACTACTACTACTACTACTACTACTACTACTACTACTACTACTACTACTACTACTACTACTACTACTACTACTACTACTACTACTACTACTACTACTACTACTACTACTACTACTACTACTACTAGGGTCACACCTGACTTATGGCCGGAGAGGTTTGGGTTTGGGTTTGGGTTTGGGTTTGTTCCCTACCTTGGCTCTGCCTAGAAGGGTTCTTTCTCTCTTAGCTTGAAGGGGCCGGGCAGTGCAAAGCGCCCCGGGCGGTTCCCCCAGTCCCCTGGGAGCGGTTCCCCCCAGTCCCCTGGGAGCTTTAGCTTTAGCTTTAGCTTTAGCTTTAGCTTTCGCTTAGCTTTAGCTTAGCTTCAACTTAGCTGTAGCTTAGCTTTAGCTTAGCGTTTCGCTTAGCTTTTCGCTTAGCGTTTAGCTTAGCTTTAGCTTAGCTTTAGCTTAGCTTTAGCTTAGCTTGAGCTTAGCTGTAGCTTAGCTTTAGCTTAGCTTTAGCTTAGCTTTAGCTGAGCTTTAGCTTATATTTAGCTGAGCTTTAGCTGAGCTTTAGCTTATATTTAGCTTAGCTGTAGCTTAGCTTTAGCTTAGCCTTTGCTCAGCTTTAGCTTAGCTTTAGCTTTGCTTTAGCTTAGCTTTAGCTTAGCTTTAGCTTAGCTTTAGCGTCACTACTACGGCTGCTTTCCTAGGGGTTCCAACTCCTAGGTAGGGTCGCACTGGGATATTTTGTTTCCCAACCCTCCTGCGTTGGGTACTGGTTTTGAATAGAGCACTGCGGTCGCGTCTTCCCTTCTCCTCCTTCCCGTCCCCCTCCTCTCCTCCCTTCTCCTTCTCCTCCTCTTTTCTCTTGCATCCCTGGGGGGCTGCGATCTGTGAACCTGTCGCCACTTTCGAGGGCTGCTGGGGGGGTTCAGCGGAGTGACGTCTTACGGGGACTCAGATTAGACCTCGCCATCGCTGGGGGACTGCGATCTGTGAAACTGTCGCCACTTTCGAGGTCTGCTGGTGGGTCCAGCGGAGTGAGGCACCACGGGGACTCAGATTAGACCTCGCCAGCTCTGGGGGTGGCTGCGATCTGTGAAACTGTCGCCACTTTCGAGGGCTGCTGGTGGGTCCAGCGGAGTGAGGCACCACGGGGATTCATATTAGACCTCGCCATCCCTGGGGGCTGGGGGGCTGCGATCTGTGAAGCTGTCGCCACTTTCGAGGGCTGCTGGTGGGTCCAGCGGAGTGAGGCACCACTGGGATTCAGATTAGACCTCGCCATCTCTGGGGGGGGGGGGCTGCGATCTCTGAAACTGTCGCCACTTTCGAGGGCTGCTGGTGGGTCCAGCGGAGTAAGGCACCACTGGGATTCATATTAGACCTCGCCATCTGTGGGGGGCTGCGATCTGTGAAACTGTCGCCACTTTCGAGGGCTGCTGGTGGGTCCAGCGGAGTGAGGCACCACGGGGATTCATATTAGACCTCGCCATCCCTGGGGGGGCTGCGATCTCTGAAACTGTCGCCACTTTCGAGGGCTGCTGGTGGGTCCAGCGGAGTGAGGCACCACGGGGATTCATATTAGACCTTGCCATCCCTGGGGGGGCTGCGATCTGTGAATCTGTCGCCACTTTCGAGGTCTGCTGGTGGGTCCAGTGAGGCACCACGGGGACTCAAATTAGACCTCGCCATCTCTGGGGGTGGCTACGATCTGTGAAACTGTCGCCACTTTCGAGGGCTGCTGGTGGGTCCAGCGGGGTGAGGCACCACGGGGATTCAGATTAGACCTCGCCATCCCTGGGGGCTGGGGGGCTGCGATCTGTGAAGCTGTCGCCACTCACTTTTGAGGGCTGCTGGTGGGTCCAGCGGAGTGAGGCACCACGGGGATTCATATTAGACCTCGCCATCTCTGGGGGGGGGGGGGGCTGCGATCTGTGAAGCTGTCGCCACTTTCGAGGGCTGCTGGTGGGTCCAGCGGAGTAAGACACCACGGGGATTCAGATTAGACATCGCCATCTGTGGGGGGCTGCGATCTGTGAAGCTGTCGCCACTTTCGAGGGCTGCTGGTGGGTCCAGCGGAGTGAGGCACCACGGGGATTCAGATTCGACCTCGCCATCCCTGGGGGGGCTGCGATCTCTGAAACTGTCGCCACTTTCGAGGGCTGCTGGTGGGTCCAGCGGAGTGAGGCACCACTGGGATTCAGATTAGACCTTGCCATCCCTGGGGGGCTGCGATCTGTGAAACTGTCGCCACTTCCGAGGGCTGCTGGTGGGTCCAGCGGAGTGAGGCACCACGGGGACTCAGATTAGACCTCGCCGTCTCTGGGGGGGGCTGCGATCTGTGAAACTGTCACCACTTTCGAGGGCTGCTGGTGGGTCCAGCGGAGTGAGGCACCACGCGGGCTCAGATTAGACCTCGCCATCTGTGGGGGGCTGCGATCTGTGAAACTGTCGCCACTTTCGAGGGCTGCTGGTGGGTCCAGCGGAGTGAGGCACCACGGGGATTCAGATTAGACCTCGCCATCTGAGGGGGCTGCGATCTGTGAAACCGTCGCCACTTTCGAGGACTGCTGGTGGGTCCAGCGAAGTGAGGCACCACGGGGACGGGGACTCCGATTAGACCTCGCCATCCCTGGGGGGGCTGCGATCTGTGAAACTGTCGCCACTTTCGAGGGCTGCTGGGGGGCCCAGCGGAGTGAGGCACCACGGGGACTCAGATTAGATCTCGCCATCCCTGGGGGGCTGCGATCTGTGATGTGAAACCGTCGCCACTTTCGAGGGCTGCTGGGGGGCCCAGCGGAGTGAGGCCCCACGGGGACTCAGATTAGACCTCGCCATCTCTGGGGGGCTGCGATCTGCGAAATTGTCGCCACTTCCGAGGGCTGCTGGGGTGACCAGCGGAGTGAGCCCCCACGGGGACTCAGATTAGACCTCGCCATCGCTGGGGGGGGCTGCGATTTGCGAAATTGTCGCCAGTTTCGAGGGCTGCTGGGGGGGGCAGCGGAGTGGGGTACTCAGATTCGACCTCGCCATTCCTGGGGGACTGCGATTTGCGAAACCGTCGCCACTTTCGATGGCTGCTGGGGGGCCAGCGGAGTGGGTCCTACGCAGACTCAGGCTCGACTTCGCCATCCCCGAAGGGCTGCGATCTGCGAAACTGTCACCACTTTCGAGGGCTGCTGGGTGGCCCAGCGGAGTGACGTCATACGCGAGCCTGGGGCTTTAATCCTCGTTCTTTCGATCGTCGTCCTGTGAGCCGTGCAATGCGTGCGCATCCCATGTAGTTTGCACAGCAATTCACATCGCCTACATTATCGTTGTTCCTGCTAATGTTGGCCTACTCCTCTTGCCACTTGATGCACGTGGGTTGGGTACGCCGCAGGGTAGTTTGTTTTCTATTGGACGCCAACTGTTTGAATTTGTTTTCTATTGGAAACGAATTGTTTTAATTCGTTTTCTATTGGGAAACCAATTGTTTTAATTCGTTTTCTATTGGAAACCAATTGTTTTAATTAGTTTTTATTGGGGGCCAACTGTTTTAATTAGTTTTCTATTGAAAACCAATGGTTTGACTATGTTTTCCATTGAACACCTATGGCTTTAATTAATTTACAATTAGAAACCAATGGTTTTAACTTGTTTTCTATTGGGAACCAATGGTTTTCATTTGTTTTCTTTTGGGAACCAAGGGTTTTTATTACTTTTCTATGGGGAAACACGTGTTTTAATTAGTTTTCCATGGGTAACCAATTGTTTCATTTTTTTTTTGGTGTTTATTATTTTAAAAATGGCTTTCCATTCGAAACCAGCGGTTTTAATTAGTTCTCTATTGGCAACAAATTGTTTCCATTAGTTTCCTATTGGGTACCAATGGTTTTAAATAGTTTTGCATTGTAAGCCGCTTGTTTTTAGTATTATTATTCTATTGGGAACCAATAGTTTTTATGAATTTCCCATTGGGAACCAAGGGTTCTCATTAGTTTTCCTTGGGAGACCAATTGTCTTTATCGAGCTCTCTATTGGAAACCAATGGTTTTAATTAGCTTCCCATTGGAAACCAATGGTTTCAATTAGTTTTCTATTGGGAGCCAGTAGTTATATATTTAATGCTTTCCTATGGGAATCAAATTGTGTTTGCTAGTTTTCTATTGGAAACCAATTGTTTTAATTAGTTTCCCATAGGAAACCATTTTATTTGATTCGTTTTCTATTGGAAACCAATGGTGTTTTCAGTCTTCGATTGGAAACCACTGGTTTCCATTAGTTTTCAATTGGGGAACCAATGGTTTTCATTAGGGAAACCAATGGTTCTAATTAGTTTTCTATTGGAAACCATTTTTGTTATATATATAAGTGTTTTCTATTGGCAACCAATGGTTTCCAGTAGTTTTCTATTGGGGAACCAACGGTTTTAATTAGGAAAGCCAGTCGTTTTGATTAGTTCCCAATTGGAAACCAATGGTTTTGATTAGTTTTCTATTGAAAACTAACTATTGGAAACCAATGGTTTTAATCAGTTTTCTATTGCAAACCAATAGCTGTGTCGGAGCGACCTTGGAAGCGTCTTGGGCCGTCCTGGGTGCGGAAGACGTATCTGTCCCTTGAAGGAATCGCGCTAAGTTGGTCTTTTTGGTGTCAATTTGGTGGCCTCATGGGAGCCCTTTTCCATGGGCATTTCTGTCCCGCGCCACCGTGGCCACCGCAGTTGCTACTGTGATCTCCTCTCTTGCGGAGCTACCTCAACTCCACGCGCATACTCAGTCTCGAGAATTCCTGAGGACTCCTCGAGACTTCCTTAGGAATCTTCGGGGTAAATTCTTAGGAGTCACCGAGGAAGCCTTCGGATATTCCTTCGGGTTCACCGAGACTTCCTTAGGATTCCTCGTGCATTCCTTCGGATTCCTGGAGACTTCCTTCGGATTCCTGGAGACTTCCTTAGGATTCCTGGAGACTTCTTTAGGATTCTTGAAGAACTCCTAAGAAATCCTTACGAATTCCTTCGGATTCCTGGAGAATTCCGATGGAATCCCAAGGATTCCTTAGGATTCGTCGGGGATTCGTTTGGATTCCTGGAGGCTTCCTAAGAATTACTGGTGAATTCCTTCGGATTCCTCCGAGATTCCTTGGGATTCCTCAGAGATTCCTTCGGGAACTTCGAGATTCCTTCGGATTCCTGTTGAATTCTTTAGGATTCCTGAAGAATTCTTAAGGATTCCTTTGGTATTCCTTAGGATTTCGGAAGAATTCCTGAGGATTCCTGGAGACTTCCTTGAGATTCCCGAAAATTCCTTCGGTTTCCTGGAGGCTTCCTTGGGATTCCGCAGGGATTCCTAAGGATTCCTTAGGATTCCTTTAAGATTCCTTCAGGATTTTTAGGATTCCGTCGGATTCCTGGAAGCTTCTTTACAAAATCCTTAGGTTTTCTCAGGCTTCTTTGGGATTCCTACAGAATTCCTAGGGAATCTCAGAGATTTCCTTAGGATTCCGGGAGAATCCCCCAGGATTCCTCAGGGATTCCCTAGGATTCCTGATGAATTCCTCGGGATTCCTCAGGAATTCCTTAGGATTCCTGGAGAATTCCTTAGAATTCCGAGAGAATTCTTTTAGGTTTCCAGGAGAATTCCTGAAGATTCCTTCCTTAGGATTCCTCACAGCGT
>CAUYUJ010000101.1:0-7500 GCA_963575745.1 Prorocentrum cordatum | reverse complement strand
ATGGGGCAGGAGCATCGCGCCGCATCGCCGACGCATCGGCGATGCGGCTCGATGTGGAGCCCGATGTTCTCCACAGCGACGTCGCCCATGCATCGCCCACGTCGCCAGTGCATCGATGATGCATCGGCGATGCGTCGGCGATGTGGCGCCATCCTCCGGCCCCACCTGCTCCAGCAAGGGGGTAGACAAGTGGAACCCCTTCGTTTTCGCCCCCGTGTTCGCCCCCCCCCCCCCCCCCCAGACTCAAAAGTTGGCGACCGGCCTGCTGGAGGCCCCTGGGGGTTCCACTCTGGCTGTCCTTCCGAGCCCGTGCTCCCGAATGCCCAGGGCCAACTTTGAACAGCGAGGGGGAAAGTCTGAAACTGGAACATCCACATTACCAGTGGCGGGCTGTTTTTCGATCCCAGTTTTTTTGGAGGGTCAAGGACGACTCTGGGGTGATGTGGTGTATACTTTTTTCCCCGATGTCCCGGGGAAACGCGTGAGCATATAGAGTTCGACTCCCTAGAAAGGAGGGAGCGGAGCCAAGGCTTCACTTTTGTTGTCCCTCTGCGCTCCGGCCCCACCCGCGAGGCCTCCATCGGCGAGGTGCCTTCTTCGTGTCCCGCCCCCGAGGGGATGCTGCCCTCGCGCATGCAGCTGCCGGCGGCGGCACTTGCCGCAGGCAGCTGGCAGTGGCTCGTCAATCGTGTGCCCGCTCGCTCGTTCCGCGTCAATCAGGAGGGGAAAAAACACACAGGAGGGGAAAATATGCAAAAATATGGGAAGTGGGGGGAAGACAAAAACCCAGAAAATATAGGAAAATATGCGGGATACTTTTATTTGTGTGTATTTATTTGTGTGTCCTGGGGCCCCTTCAGAAGAGCGTGCAGGACGCCCCGAAGATCGCCTCAGGGCGGCCCCCGAGGCCCCGAAGAGAGGCCGAACATGGCCCGCGGCACCAGGTCTCTGCCGCGGGGGGCTGCGCCCTCCGGGCCTGACAACTGGGTCGTTGTCGTTATGCCCAGGGTGTTCTCTTCGGCGGCCACGCGGGGCACACACTGTTCCTATCCAATTCTTCGAGGGTTCTTTGATTTTTTGGGGGCCAAGATCCTTTCCTTTCTGATTCTTCTATCCTGGGCCTCTTCCTGGCCACTAGGGGGCCAGGAACAGCTAGAAACGAGCACAATTAGAAATGAGCACGATAAGAAATGAACGACGTGTATGGTTACACTGGGGGTGGTTTGCGATCGGCACTGTTGGGACCTGGGGGGGCACGACACTGTCCTCGTCGGGCCTCCTCGGGGCGCGGGAGAACCCTGTCGAGGTCCCCGCGTGCCCCCCAGGGTGCCCCCCAGGATGTTCCCCAAGGTGCCTGTTGCAAACCACACCCTTTGCAAGCCACACCCTTTGAAATCGCAGATTTTTTGTCTACGGGGCAATTCGGGACAGTTCGCAACGCCGTAGCCCGATTCGCTCGACGCGCGAGCGGATCGCCTCTGCCTCGCCGCGACGGGAAAAGTTCTCTCTCTCCACCCCCCCGACGCTCGTTCCGGTGCGCGAGCTCTGCCGCGACCCGGCTGTTGCTGCCCGATGCCTCGTGTCCCGCGTCCTCCGCGGACCAGCACGACCTCCTGAGGCCTCTCGTGCAGAAGGGAGGCCGTCTGTGGTCCCAGACTTCCTGCGACCTTTCGAAGGGTTGCGCCAGAGCTGTGCCGTCATTCTGGGCATCTGGTAGCAACCTCCGATCCACAGGACTGGCAAACAGCGACAGGCATCCGCCCCTGCACGCCTGAGGGCCCGCGTGGCGACGTGGCCCAAGCAAGCTGGCCCCTTGAAGGCTTGGAGGTCGGTCCAGAGCCAGCATCCGCGACCTCACACGACTCGATGTTTGAAAGCCGCCAGTCGGTCCCAGACCTCACAACCCCTTCCCCAGCCCGGGGCCGACAGTTCGTCCTGACTGCTGTCGGTCAGTGCAGTCACCCCGCACGGCTGCACAGCTGGCCCTACAGAAAGCACACCCTGCATCGCCCACTTTTGCCCCTGCAGTCCGGTAGGTGACCTCTGGTGCTCGGTTGGTAGTCTTGCCAACGAGCCTTCGTCTTTGCCGTGCTTGGCTCCAGATTGCCACGCGGGCGCTTGTCAAAACTGTGTTCCAGGGCTTCATGCGTTGCCCTGTGTCATGCCACTCCTCTTCTTCTTGTTTCACCCAGCCTACAACATGTCTCATCATCTTCCACTTGACGTCATCGTGACTACCCGTATGTAATGATGTTATTGTTGGTGTTGGCAAGATGTGCAAGGCTGCTAGACTTCTGCAGAAGCCGACGACCTGGGACGCAACAGGACGATAATCTTGCGGCTGGGCGGAGTGTTTCGCAGGTTGTCATGCTGCATCCACATACAAGGCAGCCGGTTTACAATATTTCTCCCTCGCGTGCGGAAAGATCTTTTTGCAGTGCTTTGTCAATCTGTTGTTTTCGCTGTGGACACATCTTGATGACTTCCGCGAGCATGCCCGCGGTATCGATAAGAAGCCCGGGGCACGAGTTCGTTATTTTGCAATTTGCTTTCAGCCGTGCGCTAGCAATTTTTTGCACGCAAAGTCGCCACCACCTCGACCTCCTGCAGAGATGTTGCAAACAATGTGTGATCCTGATCATAGGGTCCTGTTTTTCCTGAGCGTCTCGAGGGTTTCGCGAGGGCCTTTTTGGGGGCTGGCCGGTGGCCTGTGTGGATCCTCTTCAGGGCCTTCCAGAGGGCCTTCGGGTGTCTGACGGCCATTTTTGTTCCGTCAAGGATCGCTCTGGGGCTGTCTAGGCCAGCCTTAGGAGTCTCTTGTGGGTGTTTTGGAGCTGCATTGGGCGTCTTGTTTGGACCTCTCCGGCGGTCAAGTGCGACATGCAAACCAGGCTGCCCGCCCAAGACCGTCCCAAGGCCCACCAGTCAATCTCTCATGCAGGCAAAGGAGATCTGATCCCAGTCTCACTCGCGCGCCTGGTGATCCCAGACGGCTCGGCGGATTCTGTCCTTGCTGGGTCGGGCCTGGCTGGCAGCCCGCCTGGTTGCCAGTCGCCTCAGTTGCTGCTAACACGTATCACATTACATTACATACGGTGGGGGCGTTGGTTGAGGAATCTGCCCAGGAGGCTTCTGGGGGATTCCTTATCGGATGAGGGCGGCAGTGGCACTCATGGCCAATCAACGAATGGAGTTCCACTGGCTTCCATACCGTGGGTTCCTTACCCAATGTGTTCAGAGGAGGCCAAGCCCGTGTGGAGGAAGTCCGTACGTAATGCTCAGTTTCCGTCCGGGCTGTCCCCGTCGGGACTTTGGCCTCTTCCGACGGGATGCTCCGTCCGTGCGGGGAGAGTCCCCACGGCGTGTTCGGCGTCCGTCCAGACCGTGTCCGTCCGGACTCAGCCCCTCCTGGTGGTTCCTTATCCAATGCCCGCACCGTGTCATACTGCGTACACCCACTTCGCACGCGATGGGCCGCCTCGCTGTGGTCGCTGTCCTTGCGACCCTGCGGTCCTCGGGTGGTCTGCAGCAGCAGACCCTCGCGACAGAGGGCCCGGGCCGCGAGCAGCCGAGGGCCGTGGCGTGGCTGATCTCGGGCCAGGTGTCTCGCTTCATCTACAAGGACTCCGCCAAGTTCATCGATGGAGGTGTTTCGGGGAACAGAATTGGCATAAACATAACTTTCGGATGTCCGCGCGGATTTCTCGGAGTGACGCTTGGACCCCCTGGAGGCGCCTCTGGCGCAGCCCCTGGCGCGCTACGCGCGCCGGGTAAGGGGGTCCAGCGCCGATCCAAGAAATCCGAGCGGACCTCTCAAAGTTTATGTTTATGCCATTACTCTCGAGGTATCCACGCGTGGTCTGGATGCAGTGATTACGATAAACGGCACGCTGAGTGTCCCATCGCTGTCGATGTGCACATCGCCCTGTCCAACACAAACGTGACGGGGTTCCGGGGAGCGAAGTACGAGCTGCCAGCCTATGGGGAGGGGGCGTTCGAGAAGCCCTCCATTGAGAAGCACTTCGAGACCATGCGGGTGAGTGACGGAATGCGACGGGTGGCTGAGTCGATGCGTAATGAGTTCGCGAGTTCTGGTGCTCGCGAGGTCCATATCAGAATCGTCGATGGCGATGGGTTCGAGAAGGACATGAGGAAAGTCCGGGAGGACATCTTGGCCAAAGCCAAGGCGACGAGTAACATGGATCCCGATGCCTTCGATTATTGGTGGAGGAAGCTGCCGAGCCGCGAGGGCCGCTTCGAGCAGAACGGCAACATGATGTACCTGCGCCACCTCGCCTACAGCTCCGCTGTGGCGGCCGAGAAGAAACTCCCCTACAAGTACACGCACGTCCTGTACACCCGCGAGGACAACGTCTTCGTGCACCCGCCCTTCACCCTGCTGCAGCTCGCCAGGGATATGGACAACGGAGCCGCGCCTTCGGAGTCTCCGGCGGCGATCCTGGTGGACAAGCACTGCGGCTGGAACTTCTACTCCGACAAGCTCTACTTCGCCTCCCGGCGGGGCATCGACGTGCTCTTTGCTCGGACCCGCGACGCGCACATCTCCCAGATGGCGCAGTGGATCAACATGGCACCGACGGCCACCAAGGGCACCGACCCGCTGATGACGGAGGAGTACTTCAAGAGGCTGCTGGAGGCCGCCCACGCCAACGTCACGAAGTTCGAGTTCCGCCGCTTCGAGGCGCGGTACGTGGCCGGCTCCAGCAAGCCGTGCATCCCTGACCTGTACAGGAAGTGCACCATCGTTCCCATGTTCGACACGTGCCCGAAGAAGTTCGCAGGCTACAGATAGGCCCACTCCTCCCCGCATCCCCTCTGTTGCCCTTCCCTTCCCCATGGCCGCATCCGCTCTACAATTGATCAGTCCGAGTACAGCTCTCCCTCCTCCCCTGAAGTTGTCGGGAACATCTCCAGCTCACTCCGTGTGCTGCTGATTCACACAGGATTTGAAATCTTGATTTTGCTAATGTTTTTTTGCAATCCGATTATTTTCGGTGTTTCCAAGTGGTGCTCCCGCTGCAGCGTGGGCCTCATTTTCGGATCGGCGCTTTGCTCCCGTCGTTCAGAATGGCGCTCTCGCCCCAGCGCGGGCCACTTCTCTGGATCCGAGTCTTGCTTCATTGTAGTCCCCCCCCTCGTTTCCCCTCTTCCGCCTTCCCCTGTTCCTCCTGTTCCTCCCGCTCCTTCCACTCCATTTCCTACTGTTCCTGTTCCTCTCGCCCAAGCGCGGGCAACTTTTCTGAATCCGAGTCTTTCTTCATCGTTGTCACTCCCCTCCTTTCTTATCCTCCGCCTTCCTCTGGTCCTCCTTTTCTTCCCGATCTTTCCGCTTTCGTTCATGCTGCTGCTGTTCGCCCTCATCTTTTTCCTCCCGCTCATCCTCCTGCTCACCCGCCGCCTTCTCCGTCTCCTCGCCCTCCTCCTTCTTCTGCTCCCCCGCCTCCTCCTGTGCCCGCGGCTCACCTTTTTTTTCCGATTGCGCATCACACGATTTTTTGTCAGTGGAGTCGCAGGTCGGCCAGGACACGCGTCCGCGGATAGAGAAAACTCCGCGAAGAGATGAAATGGAGGGATAGGATGTCAGATGAGGCGCGAGCGCACCTAGCTTGCCATCCACCCCTCTCCCCCCTCCCCCTTCCCCCTCCCCCCCTTCCCGCCCTTGCCGCTTCCCCCCTTGCCCCTTTCGCCCTTCCCCCCCCCTCCCCCTTTCCGTTCCCGTCTCTCTCAGCATCCTCCCCCCCTTCACTCCCTCTTCTTGCCCTCCTGCGTACCCTTCCCCCTGACCTCTGCTCCGCTGCACCCCGTCTTCTCGCCAGAGATCGTTCCCCCGAGCTCTCCCAGGCACCGCCCTGACCCCTCCCAGGCCGGGAGCGCTCCGCCCTGCTGGCCCCCCCTGCCCCTGCTCCGCCTGCCGCTCCTCCTCCTCCTCCTCCTCCTCGTGCTCCGCCTCGACGTCGATCCCCTCGACCCGGACAGACGCGCGTCCTGGCCGGGACTGCGAGGCGCGAATCCGGCTGCGGCGACTCGTCTCCTTCCTGCTCCTGCTCCTGCTCCTGCTCCTGCTCCTGCTCCTGCTCCTGCTCCTGCTCCTGCCCTGCTTCTCCTCCTCCTCCTCCTCCTCCTCCTCCTCCTCCTCCTCCTCCTCCTCCTCCTCCTCCTCCCTCCTCCTCCTCCTCCTCCTCCTCCTCCTCCTCCTCCTCTCCTCCTCCTCCTCCTCCTCTCTCCTCCCTCCTCCTCCTCCTCCTCCTCCTCCTCCTCCTCCTCCTCCACCAGTCTTCCGCGATTCGATTTCTTGGACTCGCCAGCTCCAAGGCAGCTCAACTTCTCCCCGAGCTGGTCAGTTTCTTGACGGTCTGGGGTCCAGGAAGCGGCGCCTGGAAGCCGAACTCCGTGAATAACATCTGGAGGAGGAACAGGAGGAGGAGGAGGAGGAGGAGGAGGAGGAGGAGGAGGAGAAGGAGGAGGAGGAGAGGAGGAGGAGAAGGAGAAGAGAGAGGAGGAGGAGGAGGAGGAGGAGGAGAGGAGGAGGAGAGGAGGAGGAGGAGGAGGAGGAGGAGGAGGAGGAGGAGGGGAGGAGGAGGAGGAGGAGGAGGAGGAGAGGAGGAGGAGGAGGAGGAGGAGGAGAGGAGAAGGAGGGGAGGAAGGAGGAGGAGGGAGGGAGGAGGGAGGAGGAGGAGGAGGAGGAGGAGGAGGAGGCGCGCTTCTTCAAATCGCCATAGGTGTGGGCTTCTCGAGGTCCCCAGAGGCCTCCGCAGATCCCCCGGGAAGGATCCCCAGAGGCCTCCAGAGGCCTCCAGAGCTCACTGGAAAGCCAAAGAGGAGTAAAGGCGCCCAAACACGTCGATACAGAATCGTCGATCCTTCCCCTCCCTTCTTCTTCTTCTTCTTCTTCTTCTTCTTTCTCTCCTCGTCCTCCTTCCCCTCCTCCTTCTCGTTCCTCTCTGTCCTCCTCCTCCTCCTCCTCGTTTCTTCCTGTCCTCCTTCTCCCTCCCCCCCTTCCTCCTCCCCCCTCCTCCTTCTCCTGCCTCTCCTCCGATCAAAAGTCGCCCCCCAGGGTCTTTCCAGGGTCGCGTTACCACCTTACTTTCGAGGCAGATCCAGCCATGGCGACAAGGATGCCCAACAAGTTTTTAAAAGTGCGAAAGGGAATCCAAGAGCATCGATCCTCCTCTCGCCTTTTTCCCCCCTCCCCCTCCGTCTCCTCCTCCTTCTTCTCCTCCCTCCCTGCTCCATCCCTCCCCACCCTCCCTCCCTCCCCGCCTCCCTACCTGCCCTCCCTCCCTCCCTCCCTCCCTCCCTCCCTCTCTCCCCCCCCTCCCCCTCCTCCCTCCCTTCCTCCCTCCCTCCCTCCCTCCCACCCATACAGGGCAACTGAAGGCTATCCATGCAGTGTACGAGCAGCCCCTCGCTCACAGGTGAAGGGCAGACGTTTTGAATATGAAGGATCTGGAAGGGGCCCCCTTACCTTCCTCCCTCGTC
>CAUYUJ010000100.1:111550-118242 GCA_963575745.1 Prorocentrum cordatum | reverse complement strand
CATCATCATCATCATCATCATCATCATCATCATCATCATCATCATCATCATCATCATCATCATCATCATCATCATCATCATCATCGTCATCGTCATCGTCATCGTCATCGTCATCGTCATCGTCGTCAGCAGTAGCAGCAGCATCAGCATCATCATCCGTATCATCATCTCATCCTCATCCTCGACCTCCTCATCATCCAAGCAACCCTCATGGGGATCATTCCTGAATGTGCTGCTGGGGATACGCGAAGCGTCAACTATCGACTAATAAGGGGCCCAGAGGTCCAGTTGCCGGAATCTCAAGGGCGCCCCGCGTCCCCCCGCGGGCCTCCTGGAACATCTCGCACGATTATTCCTGAGGTCGGAAGGCCCCGAGACGGCCAGAGAGGACCCCGGGAGGTACCCCAAGCTGTCCAAGAGGGCCCCGACCGAGACGGCCCGACAGCGCCCCAAGACGCCCTAGAATGGCCTCAGAACGGCACAAGAGGCCCCCAAGGCGCCTCAAGAGGGCCCCAAGAAGACCCCCAACACAGTCCCAAGAGGCCAAAATCGCCCAAATCATTCTAATTGGAAATGCGCGTTTTCTGTCTTAAGAGCGTCCAAAGCGGCCCAAGAGAATCCCAATATCGCCCCAAGACGGCCCAAGAGGCTCCCAATAAGGCTTCAAGATGGCCCAAGAGGGCCCTGAGACGGCCCCCAAGCCACCTAAAAGGGCACAAGGCCCCAAGACGGCCCCAAGAGGCCCAAGACGGGAAACGCGAAGCGGAATTTCGAGCCGCACATCCCGAGGTAATCCCAGGATCCTCCCAGAGACTCCCTGGGAGACCCTGGGGAGGCCCCAAGAGGCGCCCAAGAGGCCCCAAAGAGACCCCCAAGAGGCTCCCAAGAGGCCCCCAAGAAGTCCACAAGAGGCTCACAACAGCTATCCAAGAGGCCCCCGAGAGACGTCCTAGCATACCCGAAGAATTACGCAACCAAGAGGCCTCTCACCAACGACCCAGACACAGTGGCGGGATGGGCCAGAAGCCACTAGATCCGTCACCCCCTGCTGGCTTGCCACAAGGGTACCTGGCGTGCTGAATCCAGTCGGTTTTTTGTCTTTTTCCAAGAGAGCTCTCCCCTGGGGCTCCGGCCCAATCCGCTGGCCACCCGTAAGGGACCGTAAGACCGGGTTGCACAGGTTTTTCCTTCTCCAGACGGCTCCAAGATGGCCCGAGCTGGCCTCCAAGATGTCTCCAGGATGGCCAAGATGGCCTCCAAGACGGCCCAAGAGGGTCCAAGATACTTCCAAGTCCACCCCTGAAGCCTCCACGACGGCCCAAGACTGCCCAAGAGGCGCCCAAGAGGCCTCCAAGACGGCCCAAGAGGCCTCCGAGAGGTCCTCCAGGAGGGCCCGAAGAGGCTAGAAGGATTTTGGCATTTGCTCTTGTTCGGCCTTCCAACGGCCCAAGATGGCCCAAGAGGCACCCAAGATTGCCTCAAGAGGCCTCCCCCAGGACGGCCCGAAAGGGCCCCAAGACAGCCCGCAAAGGGCCCCAAGACGGCCCAAAGAGGCCTCTAAGACGCCCAAGATGGCCGTCAAGACGACCCTGACGGGCCCCAAGAGGACTCAAAGACGGCCCAGAGAAGCTCCCAAGACGGCACCCGACCGCGTCAGACGGGCCAGAAACGCCGTAAGACCGCCAAAGAGGCCCCCAAGAAGCACCCAAGAGGCCCAGAGAAGCCCCCAAGAGGCCTCCAAGAGGCCCCCAGAAAGCTCCCTGGAAGCCCCAACAATGACCCGAGAGGCTCTCAAGACGCGTCCTCAGCCTTCTCCTCATCTTCTTTTCCTCCCTCTATTCTTCTTTTCCTTCCCCACATTTTCCCCGAAGGGCTTCCACAACGGCTGGGGGCACGCATGGTCCAATAGCGTGGCCAGACTTTGCCCAAACGTTGGGCCACGCAGGCGTATCCTAAAAGGCAGGGGGCGGCGGTGCCCCGTAGTAAGCATCTGCGATCCGCCGCCCACTGTTGATTGATCACATGGGTGCCTGGCGTGCTAAAAGTATGGTTCTTCTTGCTTCCTGTAAGAACTCCCCCTGGGGTTTCGGCCAAACCCGCCGGCCACCCGGAAGGCTGCGCAAGCCGCCACAAAAACTTCGTGGGCCCAATCGCAGTACGCAGGTGTCTTCGGTAAATACACATGCCCCATCTCCCCTGACATTTTGCGGTGGTGGCACCGCCTCCCCCGGATTTCCAGGAGGTGATTTCCGAGGTGCGTTGCTTCGATCGGACTGTCCTCGGCCCTTCGCGATTTGTGCTCCCGCTGCAGCGCTAGGCAGCGCTGGCCACGTCAGGAACGGCGCATTGCCCCTGTCGTTCAGAATGGCGCTCTCGCCCAACCAGCGGCCACATGCCTGGATCCGGCTCGTTCCTCGCCGTTGCAGCCCCCTCCTGTCCCCGCTTCCGCCGTCCTCTAGTCATCCTGCAACTCTCGCTCCTCCTCCTCCTCCTCCTCCTCCTCCTCCTCCTCCTCCTCCTCCTTTTCCGCCTCCCTACCTCCAGGTCCTCCTCCTCCTTGTTCATCATCGTCCTCTGCCTCCTGCCCATCCCCTGCGCATAAGCCACTCCTCCTATTCCAAGAAGCAGAGCCGCCTCTTCTGAGTGGGCAGCAGGCGATGGGGCCATGGTGGAGACAAAGGTCCCCTGGGACCCCCAAGGTCGGCGGATAGGAAAGAGTTTGGCGAAGTGGAAATGGAAGGGAAGGGAAGGGAAAGCAAAGGGAAGGGAATGTAAGGAAGGGAAGCGACGTGGAAAGGAAAGGGAAGGGAATGGAAGGGAAAGGATTCCTCCTCCACCTCCTCCTCCTCCTCCTCTCCTCAAGCTCTCCTCCTCCTCCACCTCCTCCTCCTCCTCCTCCTCCTCCACCTCATCCTCCTTTTCCTCGTCCTCCCCTCCTCCTCATCCTCCTCCTTCTCGCGATCCTCCTCCGCATGTTCCTCCTCATCCTCCTCCTCCCCTCCCTCCTTCTCCCACGCCTCCCTGGACTGGGGCGGTGGAACAAAACAGCACACCCCGTGCACGTTCAGCTTTCGCGCGAATCGCCTTGCTCGACCGCCACGGTGTGCCCCAGGGAGTCCAGCCACTCGCCTTCCAGCGAGAGGAGGAACCAGGGGGACACGGGGACAGAACGCTCGGTGACAACTGATGGGAACCTTCCATACCATCCTGGCGGTTCGTGCGAGTGGACGCTAACCGACGCCAGCCGACGCTAAATCGGCGCTGTCCCATCGACTCCCAGACGCTAAATCGACGCGAGTCGGCGCTGAAAACCGAATAAAGAGGGTATACCAGGCTACAATGCTTTGCTACCGAAAAAAAACGAGGACAACGGAGGGGTATGAGCGTGAGCACGACCATGTGACATCGTCAATGAACGAGCGGCGGGGGCCTAGGGGACGGGCGGAGGGGGCGAGCAGGGAGGCCACTTCACTCCATGTCTTCGGACCTCTCTCCACTTCGGTGGCAACTCATGGGAACCTCCCATACCATCTTGTCGGCTCTTACGCTAATTGACGCTAGCCGACGCTAAATCGACGCGATCCGACGCTAAATCGACGCGACCTCATCGACTCCCAGACGCTAATCCACACCAATCGACGCGAAAGACCGAATTACGAGGATGCACGACGCTCCCACGAGTTGCTACCGAACTCCACCCACACACACACACACCTTTTGGCGTCGGCGGCTAGGCAGAGGGTGACTGCGCTGGCGATGAGAGACTTAAACGGGGTTCCCGTAAAACGAATTGCAAGAGGATGAAGGAGAAAGGACGCGGCCGAAAGAAAACCGGGACGGGGCGGGCGGCTCAGAGTTCAGAGCTCTGCCCGAGCGTGTGGCGCGGCCGGCCCCGCCGCGGGGCACGCGGCGGCTGCTGCGTCGTCGGGCCGGGGGCGGCGGGGCCCAGTGCGGGAGGACGAGTCCCGGGTGAAGGCTGCACAGCGAAGGTGTCAAAGCCGAGGCTGCCCAAGCCACACGCACACACACACACAGACACACACACACACACACACAGACACACACACACACACACACACACGCACATACACACACACATGCTGCGTTCGCAAGCCGTCCTCAGCAGAGCCTGCGCTCGACCGTGCTCGTCGCCATGGATGAGAGGGGGCTGCTCTCGGCCGTTCCGCCCGTTCCGTCCCCACTCCTCAGGTTACCACCCGCTCATGTCCCTCCTCTTTTTTCATTGGCAAGGTACCACGGTCCGAGGCCGCCCCTGGCCCACACACACACACAGGCGGGCACAGCAGCGCCGCGGAAACAAGGACAGAAAATAACAACAACATCAACAACGACAACAATAACAGCAACAGCAGCAACAACAACAACACCAACAACACCAACAGCAACAACAACAACAACAACAACACCAACACCACCAACAACAACAACGACAACAACAACAACAACAACAACAACAACAACAACAACAACAACAACATCAACAACGACAACAACAACAACAACAACAACAACAACAACAACAACAACAACAACAACAACAACGGCAGCAGCAGCAGCGGAAGCAACAACAACAACAACAACAACAACAATCAGTTTAAGACTGTTCACTCTTACTGGCACGCGTGTCTTGCATTCCGTATACCTCAAGCCTCGATACCCGCCCACTTCGTCTACGATTGCACCCCCTGTCGGGAGGAATATTCTTCTGGTCGGCCACTGACTGAAGTGCGAAGAAGTCTCGAGCGAGAGCGCCAAAGGCTTTCGGAATACCTATGGAGAAATATCGAACGGGAGCCCTTGTCGCCGTGTCCGGGCCTCCACCAAGTTGCCTGAATTACGGGAAAGTCTCGGGTGAAAGCGCCGTTCCTGAGTTCGGGGGCCTTCTTGGCCAGGGGCTCTCGGAGTAAATCGTGAGGACGTATCGAGCAGGAGCCCTTGTCGTCGTGGCTGGGCCTCTGCCAATTTAACTGAATTGCGAGGAAGTCTCGAGCCAGAGCGCCGTTCCTGAGTTCGGTGGCCTTCTTGGCCAGGGGCTCTCGGAGCAACTCGTGAGGACGTATCGAGCAGGAGCCCTTGTCGTCGTAGCTGGGCCTCCAAGGGCCCACATTTTCAAGGTCAAGCCAACGCTCGAGCGGGAGTCTCGCTTTCAGAGAAAATGTAGCCGGCGTCGAGGTGAGAGCGCGCGGAACCGTTTCCAGAGATCAACGACAATTATCTGTAGAAATGAATATTCAACAGCAACAGCAGCAGCAGCAGCAAAAAGCAGCAAAAACAAAAAATCCAAGGGTGGGCGGGCAGGACGAGCGGTCCCAGCCTTGAGCCCCAAAGTAGCAGCAGGCAGGCGGCGTGCGCGCAGGGGCGGACGAGACGCGGCGTTGCCTCAGCCACGTGGAAACCGAGGCTGCCATCACTCCCTCTCCAAGACTTCCGACAGCCCGACCTCGGCATGCATGGCGCTGTTCCCAGGACCTCTCGAGCCCGTGCGCTGCGCCCGCGCTCCGGTGCGCATCGTTGGTCGCGGGCCCCGGGGCCCGAGAACAGCCTCCATGAACTTCGAAGGTGAGGAGAGCATTTCTATTCCACACGGGGATCCCAAGATGCGCATGTGCTTTCTAACCATCCATGTCTGGGTGGTGTGTGAGCGAGTCTGAGTTCGAGCTGTGTATGAATGAGCCTTCGGTTGAGTAGTAGTGGCTGGGGCAGGGGACGTTTGACGCTGGGTTAGAGCGAGCCCGAGTATGAGCGGGTCTGGGTATGACCGAGCCTGGGTGTGCGCCCGAACTGGACATGAGTGACCGGGATAGAGCAGCCTTTCGGTATGGTCGGGTCTAGGTATGAGTGGGTACTGTAACCGTTGGTATACCTACGAGTGCGTATGCGTATGAGCACCTGGTTGTGCGTGGGTCTGGGTGGGAGTAAGCCTGAGCTTGAGAGGCTGAATATGGAGACTGAGTATGAGTGGGCTTCACTGTGAATGGATCGAAGTAAGAGTAAACCTCAATGTACGCACTACCAGAAGTTTCGCTTGCGTGCGGACGGGAGTAAGCGCAAGCGCGTCACACACACACACACAGACACACACACACACACACACACACACACACACACACACACACACACACACACACACACACACACGCACGCACGCACGCACGCACGCACGCACGCACGCACGCACGCACGCACGCGCGCACACACACACACACAAGGGCGAGCTTAAGCATAGCGGTGCTCAGCCCAGCATCGATGGGGATAAGATGTCTCTCTTAGGCTTAGGTCGGGCATGTCCTCCTACAAGGGGAATCTGCGGAAGAGAAGCTCAAACTTGCCCAAAAAAATGCGTAACCCTGGTCAAACAGAATCGAAAAATCGGCCCCTGAATACGTTTTTACTATCTTGGATATTCCTCCTGTAGAGAACCGTTGAAGGGGCCCCAGGACACACAAATAAATACACACAAATAAAATAATCCCCTATATTTTCCCATATGTTCTGGGTGTATGTCTTCCCGCCCACTTCCCATATTTTCCCATATTTTCTGGGAAAGCGAAGATTAATTGTGTCTGTGTGTTTTTTTCCCTCCTGAACCGTGCCCGACTTAATCGTAGGCCTGATCGGAGGACACGCCAGCAGAGTGCCCCCCTGACGTCCCGTGCTGGCCAGCGCCTCGG
>CAUYUJ010000100.1:76550-109050 GCA_963575745.1 Prorocentrum cordatum | reverse complement strand
AGCCGTCGTCGGAGTCGGTCGGCTCCAAGGTAGCGCGACAGGCGGCGGAGCGGAGCGCGGGGTTGGCCCGCGGACGCCCCTGCCCTCGGTCGGGTGGGTTGACCACACCCGCGGCCTCAAGACAGCGGCACAGTTGACAGCGGTCCTCTGGCAGCGCCTGGAGGTCGACACATCTGGTGGTGGGTGGTGGAGTAGTTTAGGTCGGGCATATCCTGCTACAGACGGATACAGGAAAAAATTACAGTGGATAACAATATTTCGTAATAGACAAAAGAGCACGAAAGGTCGCCCCCTCATTATGCATTACCATTATTACGTTCCTCCTGTAGCCGTAGAGGGACATGCCCGCCTTAAGAGCAGTCCCAGTGGAGGGTACGCCGTCGGTCCACCGCGCGGATAGCGCAGGCGACAGCGACCGCTTCAGGAGAGACAAGGGTTGAGCGGCGGTCCTCCTGGCGCGTGGCGCAACCCGTCAAGAAGACCTGTCCGGCGGCGTGCGCCCGCTGTGATTGGAAGAAAATCGTCAGCAAGTCCAAGAGGACACACACACACACTTTTTCCCGTCGGCGGCGAGGCAGAATGGCTGCATCAGCGCTGGAGCTGGACGGGGCACCGACAAGCGAATCGGCCAGCATGCAGGAAGGGGAAGAGGATGGACAGGGCGGCCGCGGAGGGGGGGAGAGCTGGGGCCACTCAGAGGCGGAAGACTTGCACACACACACACACACACACACACACACACACACACACACACACAAACACACACACACACACTATTCAGTCGGCGGCGCCGAGGGTCCTCAAGCGCAGGCAGCAGATGGAAGTGCTAATTGCGATCGAACATCGTCGAAGGCACAGCGTACGAAGCGTCGCACGCTGAAAGGTTCAGCACACACACACACACACACACATTCCTTCCCCCACCTCCTGCCTCATCCCCCTCTCCCATTGGCATCCCCTCCTCCCGTTCCCTTCCCCCCCCACTGCATTGAAAAACACTCCGTATAATGTGGAGCCACTCCATGTTGTGATACGAGCAGCTGCTGAAAATAGCTAGCAGCATATCAACTGCGCAACGCCTGCACGCAACAGCAAGCGAATATGTAAGACCTCGCAGGGCAACCCCAAGATGGGACACCAACTACTGTGAGGCTTGATCAACAAAAACCCTCAGAGCCACACATCATTAGACAGCACCAAGCGGCCAGTCATTTGAGTTCAGGAGGCCTTTGCCAGCGTTGTCAAGGCAATTGCTACCAGCGGTAGACTAATGTCTAATCTTACGCATGCACTGTTCGATTATCGTTGTGGCAGTTGTGGCAGTTCTTCGACATCAATATCGCTGTCATGTCCAAATTCAAATTCGAGAAGCGACTTACAGATACACTCCTCCTCATCATCATCATCAACAACAACATCAACATCAACATCAACACCAACATCAACATCATCAAACTCAGTTTGCCTTCCTCCCTCCTTTCCTCCACCCCGTCCTCCCTCCTCTTCCTCCCCCTTCTTCTCTCACTCATCTCAAAACCACCCTGGATCGGGCGGTGGTGGGTGCAGAGGGTAGCATGCTGGGGTCCCGACCGCCCCAGGCCAGTGTACTGCACTCGGGTCCCCTCGCGCAACGTAGTGGTCGGGTCCCCACCCCTCACTCCTCCCTCCCCGACCCTGGTTATCCTCCACCCCCAAGCCCCACCTCCACATCCTCGCCCACCTCCACCTCTTCTTCATCCTCCGCCTCCTCCACTTCCACCGCCTCCTCTCTATCCTCCTCGTTCGCCCCCACCTCCTCCACCTCCTCCACCCTCTGCCCCTCCAACTTTCTCGTCTTCTTGTTTCCCGAATAGCGCTTTGCTAAAGACGACAAAAACACAGAGGAGTCTCACAAGGGGGACAGGGGAGCCCGGGAGCCCTAGGAAGCCTTGTCCAGTAGCGCAGAACTATCATCAACTATGAACTCAGAACTCCTGCTCTCGCCACAATGCCCGCTTCCTTTTTGGTCCGGACGGCCACGACTCCTCGGAAAAAAAACTACGGTGCGCATGCCCGAGACCGCCTGGTCGGGCAGCCGTTTCGCCCGAGACTTCCTAAAAAATCATGTTACAATCCTGGAGATCATTCTTTGGTTTGCAAGGATTGCCCGGGTTATCGGGGGAGAGGGGACGGCAGGAAACCTAACATTTTCGCTTTCGGTAGCCACCCATGCCCGCGCGCACCAGTTCTGCGCACCCCCTTCGGGCCTGTGCAGCCAACAACATCAGGGTATCCAGGGGTCGCGCGGGCCCGATAACAGGGGAACGAACAATGACCTCAACATACAAATTCTGAGGTCCGCGCGGATTTCTTGGGCGCGGAGCGCGCCAGGGGCGGCGCCTGAGGCGCCGCCAGGGGACCACAGCGCCGATCCGAGAAATCCGCGCGGACGTCTGAGTGATTATGTTCATGTCATTGTTCGTTCCCCTAGATGACTTGGGTGATCGCAAGACCTCAAAAAAAACAGTATGCTGCTCTTGTCGCAATGCCAGCTACATCGGCCCAAACGGCCATGATCCCTCGTAAAAGAACACTCTGAGGTGAACATGCCCGAGACCACCCGGCCCAGCCGTCGCTTCACCAACGATTTCCTCAAAAAGTATTCAGGAGCCGTGCTCTCGCCCGAATGCCGGCTTCATGTTTGTTGGTCCGGACGGCCGCCATCCCGTGCTCTTCCTGGGGATACCCAGGAATGAACGCTTTCACTACGTAGCTGTCCACCTACTCCACGGACCGACTCTCCACCGTTGCTGCTATCAGAGTGCTTTGCTGGAGGAATCCGCTGCCTCCTCCACCTCCTCCTCCGCCCTCTCCGAGTCCCCTTCCTTCTTCTACCCTCGCCTCTATCTCGCCCCATGGAGACTCCTGCTCCTGGCCATTCCGTTGCCACGCGCCCCGACAGAGCCGCGCTACTGGAGGCGGCCCGGCCTCGGTCCAGCTGTCCTTGCGCGGGCTAGGAGGGGAGCCAAGGATAGAAAGAGGGGGCGCAACAATGGGGTCCAGTAGACTCTCCCCCTCTTCCGCCTCATCTCTCTCTCTCTCTATATATATGTATATATATGTATATATATATATATATATATATATGTATCGCTCTCTCTCTCTCTCTCGCTCTCTCCCCCTCTCTCTCTCTCTCTCTCTCTCCCGGCGGCTGTAATGAGCCACACTTACTTCATACTTCCTAGGAGCACAGCCTGACCCTGCCAGAACAGCCCGCCTCCTCCTCCCCCACATCTCGTTCTGCAATCGTTATTTTGAGCGCCACGAGGTGAGATGCTCGCGCCGACGGCGAGAAATGCACAGCTCGACGACAGCCCAAGCATCGAATCCGCGAACGGTCAAATCGGGAATGGAAGCAAGAGGTTTGGAGGGGGATTGGGAAGAGGAGGAGGAGGAAGAGGAAGAGGAAGAGAAGGAGGAGGAGGAGGAGGAGGAGGCGAAGGGGGAGGAGGAGGGGGGGGAAGAAGAGGAGGAGGAGGAGGAGGAGGAGGCGGAGAGGAAGGCGGAGGAGGAGGAGAAAGGAGGGGGAGGGGGGGAGCGGAGAGGGGAGGAGGAGGAGGAGGACGGTGAGGAGGGGCGGGAAGGAGGAGGCGGAGGACGAGGGAGGAGGAGGAGGAGGAGGCGGAGGAGGCGGAGGAGGACGATGCGGCGGAGGAGGAGGAGAAGGAGGAGGAGAAGGAGGAGAAGGAGGAGGGGGCGGAGGGGAAGAATGAGGAGGAGGAGGAGGAGGAGGAGGAGGGGGGGGAGGAGGAGGAGAAGGAGGAGGAGGAGGAGGAGGAGGAGGAGGAGGAGGAGGAGGAAGGGGCAGGGGAAGAGGGAGGATAGTGGAGGGAGATGACGTTGCAGGGGCGGGCGCGAGGATGTAGCCCTGCAACGTGAGGGGCTCAGAGCCTCCTGACAAGGGGGGCGGCTCTCGCGCAGCTCTGCCTCTTCGGGTTGCTGGGGACAGCGGCCGCGCGGCACGTCCCGCCGAAGTGGAGGGGGTTGGGGCACCGCGTGCCGAATGAGCAGTTGGCCAAGAGCAGGAAGACGAAGAAGAAGAAGAAGGTTAAGAAGAAGAATGAGAAGAAGAAGAAGAGGAATAATAAGAAGAAAAACATTAAAAAGAAGAAGTCCTAGCTCAAAAGAGGCCCGCGAGGGGGCAGGACACAAATATAGCCTGGCTCTCTGGCAAGTGAACTGCTCGAAAAAGTCTTCGTGCGAGATCCACTATGATCGTGAGCCAGCGGCATGATGCCATCCACATAAACCAGCATGTTCGGCGTACCGGCGCAGCGAGCTCTCCCATTTCATCCATGGGCGGCACGACGGTCGAGAAGGCCTGTCGTACACGTTACGCACGGCAGCCGTTGAGGAGAAGCAGGACGAAAGAATCTGACAAGCTTGAGGAGGTTCCGGTTCGGGCAAGCTATGCCAAGGCAGCGGAACCCAAAGCGAGACCGACTGAAAGGCATTCGAGGCACGCGGCGACACGGAAACCGGGCCGCTCTTCTTCGCAAGCACCAGCGTCGCTGTCGATGTCGCTCAGCGTCATCCTCTGCTCTCGGCACTGGCACCGCCAACCTTGACAAGAGTTGGAAGAGCGTGTGTGAGATCGTACACCTTGCCATTGGGATCATTTGAATTGTCCAGGGCGCGCGAGATGGTGCGCGTGGTTGTCTCAAAAACTAGCCCACAACGATTCTCGGGACTGTCGTCCACCATCGTAGGACATTCCGACTGGTCCTTGTTCAGAAAGGCTTCTGCGAAGGCCGACGCTGGCTTTCATCAGTGCTGATCCTTTCAAGTCGGTCCAGGATGGGTCAGACAGCAAACCACCTCCCAAATTCCTCAAGAGGGCTTCGTGAGCCATTGCTGCTTGCCCTGACGAAGGCAAGGATCCTACGGTCATGATTTGTGGGATCTTCCCAAGCACACTGCCGCAAAGCTCAGCGATAGCCGAGCACGTAAGCACTACACTCTGCGGGCAGGTTGCCAACTGACAAGTAGAGATCGCAGCAGATTACCTGTCCGCGGCTCGAGTCGTACAGCGAGATGTCGAGAAGCAGCTCGCTGGTTCCAGCATGTTTGCGAGAATCCTGAAGCTCACAGGAAGTCTCGAAGGGACCCCAATTCCCCAAACAGTGCCTGCACTTCGGGGCTCTTCCTCTCTCACTTCTCCTCTAAGGAACTGGCCCTGAATGCCGGCCTGACGGCTCCGTGCTCGCCCTCGCCGCCCCGTCGCTGCCTCGTCGCCACCCGTCGTCAGGCTGATTGTCGTGGGTTTGTCGGCTCCGTGCTCGCCATCGCCGCCCCCATCGGCACCTCGTCGCCGCCCGTCGTCTGGGCCTGGGAGGCGGTCTGGCGGCTCCGCGATCGCCGTCGCCGCCCCGTCGCAGCCTCGTCGACGCCCTGTCATTCTCCTTTCTAAAAAAAAATCCGCCGACCCCAGAGGCGCGTGAGGGAAAGTGACCAAACTCGGCCACACCCCCACCCCAGATAGCTGTGATCACGCCCTCTGCTCTTGGGAACCCCGACTCGACATTTCCTGGACCAGAACCATCAACGCCCCCCACCTGGACCCCTTCCTGGCCTGGCATTCCTTGCCGGGACCCCTCCACCACGGCTCCACCGCGACTGACACCGCCAGCCTCCTGAGTCGGGGAGACGTAAGACCCGGGTACGGGGGACTCGGAAATCCCCGACGAGGTCGTCAAAAAAATGACGAGGCCGAGCCTGCATTTTGACGAGGCCTCCCGCTGCAGACATCCCACGAAACTCCTCCTCGTCAAAATCCGAGTCGCGGTCGTCAAAAAAGGATGGCGAACCCGAGTCCCGGCAAACCCGGGTCTTACGCTCCCCCGACTGAGGCCCCTGGGCATACGTTTTTCGGGCCCCCGCACCCAGCAAGATCCTCGCCGGGACCCTTCCACCACGGCTCCACCGCGTCTGACCCCGCCAGCCTCCTGAGGCTCCTGGGCATACGTTCTTCGGGCCCCCGCACCCTGCAAAATCCTTGCCGGGACCGTCTGACACCGCCAGCCTCCCCCCGCTCCGGCACCCCCCCTCCTGCCCCCGGCATGCCCACCCATCCCGAGAGAAAAGGCTGTTCTTGGGCCCCCCCCACAATCCAAAAACCTCTCCGGGACCCCCCACCGCGCTCGGCACCACGCCGCCCCAACAGGCCAAAATCGGCCCCGGCACCCCGCCGCCGCAACAGGCCATTATCGTTGATGCCCATTGATTTTTTCAATGTTTTTCGCTTTCACGCTTTCCGACGCTCCACGACCGCCCAAGAGGCCCCCTACACCGCTCCCCAAGCCTCTGGAGCTCTGTTTGTGGGTTCCCCGACTCTGCAAAAACCTCGCCGGGACCCCCCACCGCGCCCCGGCACCCCGCCGCCCCAACAGGCCAAAATCGTTCATTCCCATTGTTTTTTTCAATGTTTTTCGCTTTCCCGTTCTCCGACGCTCCACGACCGCCCAAGAGGCCCCCAAGACCGCTCCCCAAGCCTCCGGAGCTCTGTTTTTGGGCCCCCCGACTCTGCAAAAACCTCGCCGGGACTCCCACCGCGCCCCGGCACCTCGCCGCCCCAACAGGCCAAAATCGTTGATCCCCATTGAGTTTTTCAATGTTTTTCACTTTCCAGCTTTCCGACGCTCCACGACCGCCCAAGAGGCCCCCAAGACCGCTCCCCAAGCCTCTGGAGCTCTGTTTGTGGGCCCCCCGACTCTGCAAAAACGTCGCCGGGACCCCCCACCGCGCCCTGGCACCCCGCCGCCCCAACAGGCCAAAATAATTGATTTCCATTGAATTTTTCAGAATGTTTTTCACTTTCCAGTTTTCCGACGCTCCACGACCGCCCACGAGGCCCCCAAGACCGCTCCCCAAGGCTCTGGAGCTCTGTTTTTGGGGCCCCCGACTCTGCAAAATCCTCGCTGGGGCCCCCCACCGCGCCCCGGCACCCCGCCGCCCCAACAGTCCAAAATCATTGATTCCCATTTGATTTTTCAATGTTTTTCGCTTTCCAGCTTTCCGACGCTCCACGACCGCCCAAGAGGCCCCCAAGCCCGCTCCCCTAGCCTCTGGAGCTCTGTTCTTGGGCCCCCCGACTCTGCAAAAACCTCGCCGGGACCTCCCACCGCGCCCCGGCACCCCGCTGTCCCAACAGGCCCAAATCGTTGATTCCCATTGATTTTTTCAATGTTTTTCGCTTTGCAGCTTTCCGACGCTCCACGACCGCCCAAGAGGCCCCCGAGACCGCTCCCCAAGCCTCTGGAGCTCTGTTTTTGGGCCCCCCGGCTCTGCAAAAACCTCGCCGGGACCCCCCACTACGCTCCGGCACCCCGCCGCCCCAACAGGCCAAAATCATTGATTCCCATTGGATTTTTCAATGTTTTTCGCTTTCCAGCTTTCCGACGCTCCACGACCGCCCAAGAGGCCCCGAAGACCGCTCCCCAAGCCTCTGGAGCTCTGTTTTTGAACCCCCCGACTCTGCAAAAACCTCGCCGGGACCCCCCACCGCGCCCCGGCACCCCGCCGCCCCAACAGGCCAAAATCGTTGATGCCCATTGATTTTTTCAATGTTTTTCCCTTTCCCGCTCTCCGACGCTCCACGACCGCCCAAGAGGCCCCCAAGACCGCTCCCCAAGCCTCTGGAGAGCTCTGTTTTTGGGCCCCCCCACTCTGCAAAAACCTCGCCGGGACCCCCCACCGCGCCCTGGCAGCCCGCCGCCCCAACACGCCAAAATCGTTGATCCCCATTGATTTTTTCAATGTTTTTCACTTTCCAGCTTTCCGACGCTCCACGACCGCCCAAGAAGCCCCAAGACCGCTCCCGAAGCCTCTGGGGCTCTGTGTTTGGGCCCCCCGACTCTGCAAAAACCTTGCCGGGACCCTTCACCGCGCCCCGGCACCCCGCCGCCCGAACAGGCCAAAATCGTTGATTCCCATTGACTTTTTCAATGTTTTTCGTTTTCCAGCTTTCCGACGCTCCACGACCGCCCAAGAGGCCCCGAAGACCGCTCCCCAAGCCTCTGGAGCTCTGTTTTTGGGCCCCCCGCTCTGCAAAAACCTCGCCGGGACCCCCCACCGCGCCCCGGCACCCCGCCGCCCCAACAGGCCAAAATCGTTGATTCCCATTGATTTTTTCAATGTTCTTCGCTTTCCCGCTCTCCGACGCTCCACGACCGCCCAAGAGGCCCCCAAGACCGCTCCCCAAGCCTCTGGAGCTCTGTTTTTGGGCGCTCCGACTCTGCAAAAACCTCGCCGGGACCCCCCACCGCGCCCCGGCACCCCGCCGCCCCAACAGGCCAAAATCGTTGACTCCCATTGATTTTTTCAATGTTTTTCACTTTCCAGCTTTCCGACGCTCCACGACCGCCCAAGAGGCCCCGAAGACCGCTCCCCAAGCCTCTGGAAGCTCTGTTTGTGGGCCCCCCGACTCTGCAAAATCCTCGCCGGGGCCCCCCACCGCGCCCCGGCACCCCGCCGCCCCAGCAGTCCAAAATCATTGATTCCCATTTGATGTTTCAATGTTTTTCGCTTTCCAGCTTTCCGACGCTCCACGACCGCCCAAGAGGCCCCGAAGACCGCTCCCCAAGCCTCTGGAGCTCTGTTTTTGACCCCCCCGACTCTGCACAAACCTCGCCGGGACCCCCCACCGCGCCCCGGCACCCCGCCGCCCCAACAGGCCAAAATCGTTGATTCCCATTGTTTTTTTCAGAATGTTTTTCGCTTTCCAGCTTTCCGACGCTCCACGACCGCCCAAGAGGCCCCCAAGACCTGTCCGCAAGCCTCTGGAGCTCTGTTTTTGGGTTCCCCGACTCTGCGAAAACCTCGCCGGGACCCCCCACCGCGCCCTGGCACCCCGCCGCCCCGACAGGCCAAAATCGTCGAGTCCCATTAATTTTTTCAATGTTTTTCGCTGTCCAGCTTTCCGACGCTCCACGACCGCCCAAGAGGCCCCGAAGACCGCTCCCCAAGCCTCTGGAGCTCTGTTTTTGAGCCCCCCGACTCTGCAAAAACCTCGCCGGGACCCCCCACCGCGCCCCGGCACCCCGCCGCCCCAACAGGCCAAAATCGTTGATTCCCATTGATTTTTTCAATGTTTTTCGCTTTCCAGCTCTCCGACGCTCCACGACCGCCCAAGAAGCTCCCAAGACCGCTCCCGAAGCCTCTGGGGCTCTGTGTTTGGGCCCCCACTCTGCAAAAACCTGCCGGGCCCCTCACCGCGCCCCGGCACCCCGCCGCCCGAACAGGCCAAAATCGTTGATTCCCATTGACTTTTTCAATGTTTTTCGCTTTCCAGCTTTCCGACGCTCCACGACCGCCCAAGAGGCCCGAAGACCGCTCCCCAAGCCTCTGGAGCTCTGTTTTTGGGCCCCCCGACTCTGCAAAAACCTCGCCGGGACCCCCCACCGCGCCCCGGCACCCCGCCGCCCCAACAGGCCAAAATCGTTCATTCCCATTGATTTTTTCAATGTTTTTCGCTTTCCCGCTCTCCGACGCTCCACGACCGCCCAAGAGGCCCCCAAGACCGCTCCCCAAGCCTCTGGAGCTCTGTTTTTGGGCGCTCCGACTCTGCAAAAACCTCGCCGGGACCTCCCGCCGCGCCCCGGCACCCCGCCGCCCCAACAGGCCAAAATCGCTGATCCCATTGATTTGTTTTTTTAATGTTTTTCACATTCCAGCTTTCCGACGCTCCACGACCGCCCAAGAGGCCCCGAAGACCGCTCCCCAAGCCTCTGGAGCTCTGTTTGTGGGCCCCCCGACTCTGCAAAATCCTCGCCGGGGCCCCCCGCCGCGCCCCGGCACCCCGCCGCCCCAGCAGTCCAAAATCATCGATTCCCATTGGATTTTTCAATGTTTTTCGCTTTCCAGCTTTCCGACGCTCCACGACCGCCCAAGAGGCCCCCAAGCCCGCTCCCCTCGCCTCTGGAGCTCTCTGTCTCTTGGGCCCCCCGACTCTGCAAAAACCTCGCCCAGGACCTCCCGCCGCGCCCCGGCACCCCGCTGTCCCAACAGGCCAAAATCGTTGTTGATTTTTTCAATGTTTTTCGCTTTCCAGCTTTCCGACGCTCCACGACCGCCCAAGAGGCCCCCAAGACCGCTCCCCAAGCCTCTGGAGCTCTGTTTTTGGGGCCCCCGGCTCTGCAAAAACCTCGCCGGGACCCCCCACTACGCTCCGGCACCCCCCCTCCTGGCTCCGGCACAACCGCATACACTCCCCACCATGCAAAACCCTCGCCGGGACCCCCCACCACGCTCCGGCAATCCCCCTCCCGGCCCCGGCATTCCCGGTCCGCCCCAAGATACCTCCAAGACAGGCCGAGATGCCTCCAAGACACCTCCGAAACGGCCACGATAGCCCCAAAGACCGCTGAGATTGCCCCAAAATGCCTCCAAGACGGCCCACTCTGCACCCAAGCTTGCCAAGGATGGCCTCAGGTGCCCAACACGGCCCAAGAGGCCTCCAATACGGACACGCCCCCCTCGCCGCCGCAACCCGCACTGCTCCCCGCACCACCACCTCCAGGCACGTGCTCACTCCGACCCCCACCGGGACTCTGAATTCTCGAATCTCTCAGGGCTGCCCTCGTGAACCTAGATAGCCCCAAAAGGGGCCACGACGACGACCCCAAGACAGCGCCCACGTCGGGCCAAAACGGCCCCGAGAGAAGCAATTATTGACTCAGGACGCCCCAGATGGACCCAAAACTCCCACAAAAGATTCGAAGACGACCGCAGAAGACACAAAGGAGAGAGGAAGAGAGGGAGAGAAAGAGAGGAAAAAACACGCCCAAACACACGCGCGCATTGCCCTGGCCTACCCATACTCCATATGAACACTACCCCCCTGTTGCAGGAAAGCTCGCGGGGACCACCTGAAACCAAAGAAAACACGAGGCCTGATTTGGGGTCGGCGGCAGAGGCGGCAGCCTTGAAATAAATAGACTCTACCCCCCCCCGGAGTTATCGCTACCCCTTTCGGGCATGTAAACTCATATATGATTCTGACCACATGTCCACCCTAAATTTGAACTTACACTATCCCAGGGGGGCCGGTATCGACCCCCCTGAGGGTCCCTTGTAAAACAACACTATGCTGGGACATCTTTTGTTCAAGCATAGCACTTTTTCGCGAATCCCTGGCAAAACATAGGACGAAGTGCACACGCGCGCGTCGTCGCGCGCGGATGCCGAAATCCTTCCATAACCTCTGGTGTCGGAAGGATTTCGCACTCGAGTTTCCAAAAAAACTACAAAAACACAGGGTTTCGCAACACTGATTTGCTAAAAAAGTTTGCGCGCGAGCTCTTGCAAAATCTTGTTAAAACCATAGATGTTTCAAGATTTTCACAAAATGCTATTAAACGGGCTTCGCGCGCGCGCATGTCGAAATCTGTCGAACGCCCTTGCGCGTGTGCCGTCGCGAGAATCCTCTGCAAAACATGGGACGAAGTGCAGACGCGCGCGTCGTCGCGCGCGTACGCCGAAAACCTTGAAAACCCATCGGTTTCGGAAGGATTTCAAAATCGTGTGTCCAAAAAACTTATCAAAACACAAGGTTTCGCAACACGGATTTTCAACAAAAGCGTGCGCGCGCGCTCTTGCGTCGTCGTCGTCGTCGTCGTCGCCGTCCTCCCTCCTCCCGCGTCGTCGTCGTCGTCGCCTACGTCGTCCTCTGTCTTTCCTCGTGTTCGTCGTCGTCGTCCTCTTTGGCGTCGTGGTCGTTTCCGTCGTCGTTGTCGCCGTGATCGTCCTTCCTCCTCCTCCCTCGTCGTCGTCGTCGTCCGTCGTCGGCGTCTCGTCGTCGTCCCTCCTATTTCGTCGCCGTTGTCGTCGTCGTCGTTGTCGTCGTCTTCCCTCCTCCCTCGTCGTTGTCGTCGTCGGAGTCGCTGTCCTTCCTCCTTCTTCGTCGTTCGCGTCGTCGCCGTCCTCCCTCCTCCCTCCTCCCTCGTCGTTGTCGTCGTTGTCGTCGTTGTTGCCGTCGTCGTCCTTCCTCCTCCCTCGTCGTCGTCTTCGTTGGCGTCGTCGTGGTCGTCTTCGTCGTCGTCGGCGTCGGCGTCGTTGTCGTCGTCGAAGTCGTCGGAGACGTCGTCGGTGTCGTCGTAGTCGTTGTCGTCGGTGTCGTCGTAGTCGGTCTTAAGAGGTTTTGCAAACCAAGGTGCGGGTGGGTGGGTGGGATGTTTGCAAGAGCGTGGGATGTGTCAAATCATGGGTAAAATCAATTGCACCGCATAGATTACACAACGTTGATTACACCGCATAGATTGCACCGCATGGATTGCACAAAATCCGCCGACCCTGTCGGTGTGTGAAAGGCACTGTTCTGTTTGACTCGACGTCATCGTCGTCGTCGTCGTCGTCGTACTCATCGTCGTACTCGTCGTCGTACTCGTCGTCGTACTCGTCGTCGTCTTCGTCTCCGTCGTTGTCGCCGTCGTCGTCCTCGTCGTCGCGTTTGCCCGCGTTTGACTCCTCTTTCCCGGGCCCGTCGCCGCTCCCCTTCCTTTCACTGGGCCCTCCTCGTCGTCGCTCCCCACCTTTCGCTGGGCCCTCCTTCTATAGCGAACCAGCCAACGCGAAACCAAACCGAAACGAAGGAACGCCGTAGTTGAGTCGAAAAGAAGCCCCTCCTCTTTGACACCTTCCCCCGCCGGGGAGGGGTGTTGGGGGGTCCTGGGGGGGTCCTGGGGGGGTCCCAGGGGGGGTCCTCGGGGGGTCCCGGGTCAGAATAACATCCCCCGGGGGGCCCTGTGGCCCAGAAAGGCCCCAAGACAGCCCAAGAGGCCTCCAAGACGGTCCAAGAGGGCCCCGATTCGCTGAACAGCCGGTCGAAGACGCCAAAGATGGCCTCCTGACAGCCCAAGCGGCTTCGAAGACGCTCGAAGGGGCATTCAAGAGCACACCAAGAGGGCGCCAACAGGCAAAATCAAGTTTCTACTTTTGGAGGGAATTTGAAATATTCTGGCGTCCTCGCTCTTTCGGCTTCCCGGCGCCCTAAGACGGCCCAAGATGTCACCAAGATAGGCACATGAGGCCCCCAAAGGTTTCCAAAACGACCCAAGAGGGCCCAAGACGGCCCTGGAGGCCTCCCAGACGGCCCCAGAGGCAACCAAAACGGCTCCAAGAGGGTGCCCACACGGGAGCCGAACGAACATTTCGAGCCCTCGGCCCCGAGAAGCTCCCAGGAGGCCCCAAGAGGCCCCCAGGAGGCCAACACGAGGCCCCAAGAGGTACCCAAGAGGCCCCCAGGAAGCCCGAAGGGACCCTCAAGAGGCTTCAAGAGGCCCCCAAGATGCTCCCAAGAGGCCCCAAAACTGCACCCCAGAGACCTGCGAGCGAGCTCCGAAAGAGGCCCCACAAGGCATCGCTGAGGACTCGATGACTCTGCCCCATGTCAGCGTCGTCGTCGCCGCCGACGCCGCCGTCGTGGTCGTCCCCCTTCAGGGTCGGCGGCACTGGCCGTAAGCCCTTCCCAATAGAGTGCACCACACTGATTGCACAACATAGATTGAATAACACAGATTGCACCACATAGATTGCACAACATACGTTGCACAACATCTATTGCACCACGTAGATTGCACCACATAAGTGGCAACTGATAGATTTCACAACATGTATTGCACCACAAATTTGGTTCAACACACATTGCTAGAAAAACGCAGTTTGGGGTCCACGCTGGCTAACATCACTATAAAAAACGCACCGGCACGCCACATCTTCGCTACTGGCGCAGGGAGTCCTGATCCCGGCTTGCTGCACCATCTCGATCTCGCGGGCTGGCGGGCCCACATGTGCATGAAGCACGACGATTGCCGCCACGATGCGAGAACCAGGTGCGGCGGCAACGTCCGCATAGGTTCTGAGCAGGCCGCTCGTGGCATCACTTGAGATGAGGGGCAGCTCGGCTCAGTGCAGGCCCTACCTTGCGCCTTGCGGACGTGCCACTGGACAGCCTGCCCGTGACCGGCTGCGAAGGACTCGTGAACAATAACGGTCGTTCCCTCGTCGCTGCCGCTGGAAATCCTGCTCTTGACGCTGAGGGGTCGTCATCCAAACGTCGTCGTGAGCAGCAAACTCTCGACTTGCAGTACGGAGGTCGGCCCCAAGGCAGGAAGGATCACGTCAGGCCGCCCGTGCGCAAGTGGAGACCTGGACCTGGAGGCCCTGGCACGGCCGCAGAGGCGTGTGTCCCAATCGTCGTGCGCAGGCCCTGCTGGATAAGTCGGTCTCGCTCTCCAGGCTAGGCCTCCCGACTCCAAGGGGCTTCCAATGATACTTAGTACTGTGGCGGTACGTGCTCGCTCTTCGACTCCACGGGGAGGCCCGACACACACTCACACACACTCACACACACACAAAACAAAAACAACAAAAAAAACGCATGACATGACTGCGCGAACCGAGCGAGTTCGACCCTGGGTGGAGGCCAGAACCCCCGCCATCTCGAGAAACGACGCTGCGAGTCATATGCTATACGACCAGAGCCAGAAGTCGTACTACTACTACTACTACTCTGCATCCAGGCTTGGGACTCCAAGTCAATCCCATGCCGCCCCATTCCCCTCAATTCCATTCGTCCTCCCTCACCTCCTCCTCCTCCTCGTCTTTTCCTTCACCTTCCAATCGTACCCCGCGCCCCAGTCAAACTTGACAAAAGCTCCTTGCCGCGGCCACCTTTGCCACCGCCCTTCCGGTCGGAACCGCCCCTGCCACCTGTCGGGCGCGGCGAAGAGTCGGAAGGACAGCCGTTGCCTCCCCCTTCTTCCTCCCCTGCACGCGGGCGTCGTTTAGAACCAAAGATGCACTGTCTTTCGGTTTTGTTTTTAACCGTCGGACCTCGCAGAACGATCATGTTCGATTGCTATGCGTATCTTCGATGAGTTCGAATGAAAAACGAAAAGAAAAGAGATGGCGATTCCTGCTTATGGGTGGCGTTGCCGGGGGCCCTGTTCGCTGGGCATCTGCCAATCCCAGAGACTTGATGCCCCAAGGTGGTTGTGGGCGTATCCAGAAACGGCGGAACGCCTGAACCCAAACGTTGGGCCATGACGAAGCTACACACTCCTGTTGACACACGGGGCCGCATGTTCGATGAGACCTAATGGCAGCGCGATGGTGGCAGAAAGGAAGAGTGGGACGACGGCGGTTCCTTTTGCGTGGGCGGCGTTGCCAGGGGCCCTGTTCGCAGGACACACTGCGACTCCCAGGAAGTTGATGCCCCTCTCTGCGATGGAATAAGTCACCAATAAAACCGACCGGGGGGGAGATTGGAGCCCACAGGTGAGAGGGGAATGCCGGGCCCCCCGCCCCGGATACTGCTAGCGCCAGGGGGCCCAACCGCCTTCTCACACCGCCCCATACCCCCTCATTTTTACGACACCGACGCCCAACGGCCGAGGGCCGCGGTTTCGAAATCCTACCCCGGGGGCCCTCCGTGCTCGAGGCCCCCATCCCCCCTGGATCCCGCCCCCGCCCGCGGAGGAGGGGCGAGGGCCCCTGAGAGGACGACAGCGAGGGCCCCCCACCGCGGAGGGCACACTGGAGGGCGGGGTTTCGAGAACGCCCCGAAGGCACGCGGGAGGGTGGCCCAAGTTCCTCTTCTCGGCCGTTTGGTCCCCCCCCAAGCTCGACCGCCCTCCCCCACCGAGGCGGTCGCATGGCCCCCATGGGGGGAACGCGGGGTCGAGAGGCGCCTGCTCACGAGCACGAGGCGACCGCTGCACCCCACGCGTTCTGGGCCTCGCTGCGGCCGTTTCACACGTTGCCCCGCCAGCGGAGCCCGCGCCCCGACACGCCCCAGGGAACCCCACACTTCGAATGCAAGCGTTCACGCAGCGCCGCCCGAGCCTCGCGACCCGCTAATGCCGCGGCGAGCCGTCGCCACACGGCGGTCCACTGTCCTCGGCTGCCCAGCGGCCATTCACTCTGCGCGATGGCGGCGCTCCACCCTGGCCCGCCGCGTGGGGCGCCGCCACCGCTGTCGCCCGAGCGCCCCGTCGGGCACCATCGATCTTCTGATCAGAGTTTGCTGCCGCGCTCGATCAGTCCTCTGCGACCATCTTCTGGCCATCTAGCACGCGCCCCCGCAGCTTCGAGAGCCGCCCACTATCCCCGCCCGTTTTGGCTGTTTGCGGCTCGCCCGCGGAACCCGGAAAATCGGAGAACGAGAGCAGACTGGTTCAGCATGGGAATTTTTTCGGGCGGGACGGCGCGGCAATTGCCGGCCAACTCGTCCTTGGAGAGGCGCGCACCCTCGCAGCTGGAGCGGATCTGCAAGTCCCTTGGCATGTCTTCGGTGATCCCCTTCTCCGAGAACGCGGGCACTTGTTTGATGAGTTCTTTGCAAGGCCTTGCGAGCCTGGCGCCCATGACTGCGCCGAGCCCCCCCTCCAACAGCCCGCCCAGCTTGATATCTCCCCCCCTCGCGGCGCCGACGAAGGACGTCAGCCTGGCCGTCCTCAGGACCGTCGGGGCGCCCTCCTGCTACGGCGCCCCGTGGACGAAATAGACCATGTCCGCCTGGTCTTCTGGGCAGTGCCCCTGGGACTTCTCGATATGCCTCACCTCCTTGTCGCTGGCCGTCCCCACGCCGCCTTCCGCGATGATGGAGCGCGACGGGGTAATGATGACGCGTACTCCCACGCGTCGGCGCCCTTCTCCAACCACCCGCGGCCGCGCCTCTTTGTCACGCACTTCTTTCAGCCACGTCGGCACCGCGCAGTGCGCCCACTCCTTCGCCTTGAGGGGGGCGTCCTGCAGTGCGGGCACACGCACACGATGCCGAGATCCCCATCGAAAGCGATCGCGAAGTCCGCTGCAGCCCCCAGACTCTCGTATTTCAAGATGCCTACGTCTACTCGCTTCGACGTTCTGCACTACAGGACCGCCCCTGTTTCGCGAAATATGTTTCCATGCCAAGCTTGATGGGTTTGGCTCGTTGCGACGGCAATTCTTTGTTGCTTGTCCCTCAGGTTTGAACCATCCGGCCTTCAGGCTGTCGGTTCCCAGGCTGACCCAGAAGTCCGCATCATTGTGTCGCTTGCATCCGCGGCACCTGACCCACATGTAGCGACACGGACGCAAGGGGTCCGGGAGTGCGTGACCGAACGTTTTCGGGCACTCGCCGTTCATGGCCTTGGCGACGTGCTCGTGCGCGACGACCGAGCTGATGCCATGAAACCGTGGAGTCTCACCACCCTCGTAGCCCAGGACTAAGACAAATACTACCTTTGCACGTTCTCACAATAGTGACACTCGGCCGGGTTGGTCGCGCCGACGAACTTGCGCGCGCCGTCGCCTTCTTGGCGAAGGGCGTCAGCTCCATTTTGGCCGAGATCTCTGTGGCCCCGTGTCCTCAGTCCTCCTCTGACTTTTTGCCTTCTGATGTCGCAGCCTACTTTAGCCCTGATCACCATAAAGAACTTCGAGCACCAAAAAAGTACCGAAACTTGATGGTTAGCACGCGTCGGGCCCTGGGAAACGATACTCGTTCGACACTGCTTCGATATTTTTCTGGGTGCTCGAAATGAGTTCTGGGATGTGGTCCTGAAGTACGATGGGAGCAACATAACTCTTGCCGGTGCTCTTCGCACGAATGAAAGCTCGGCAAGAGGGGGGCCGTGCCAACCTGGCGGCTTGGCTGCCGTCGCGAAAGATTCGTGGAGCACTGACTGCCACACGCTCTCGACCTTCCTCCGCGGTCCTCCGCCTTGGCCCCCTTTGCCGCATTCCTGCGCGATGACATGGCGGGCGCCTGTGAAGACGACCTCCTCGTGTCTGCCGCAGCGCAGAGTCGAGGGCGCAGGCCCAAGGGCCAGCAGCAGCGCCCAACCGTCATTAACAAACGGCCAAGCGCCTGAGCCAAAATAACCACGGACGTCGGGCAAGGGAGGAGATACGCATTCGTGTTGGCACACGGGGGGGGGTAAAATACGGTAGTTCGCGCGGCGTCGGCGCGCGCAACGGTTTTGACACCGCGTCGATCGTTCAACCTTGAATCGATCGCGGCACCGATCGTTCAACGTTGAATTCCGACAGGTCCGGCGGCGTCACCATGTCCCTCGGTGCTCCCGCGTCGTTGAATCCCACCAGCCCTTCAGGACGTAGGTGGTTTTAAGATGTTTCCTCTTCCACCCCCTTCTTCCCCTTCGGGGAGGGGTTTACCCCTCCCCCTACCCCCTCCCCTGGACCTGGACGGGGCGTTTCGCGAGCGGTCGGAGCGTCGAAAACGGCCTCGGCGAGGAAGCCACAATCATTGGTTTTACTGGGGTTGTGGCCCCATTTTGGCCTCTTCGGGGGGCGAGGCTGCAAAATGCTCCCCTCTTCTTTGATCGATCTCCTCCGAGATGGTTGCCCCAAGAGGGCCCCAAAAGGTGGCCAGGAGGCCCCAAGAGGCTCCCAAGAGGCCCCCAGGATGCCCCCAAGAGGCCCCCATGAGGCCCCAAGAGGCACCCAAGACGCTCCAAGAGGCCTCGGCGACAATGCCAAGATCATGGAGTTTACTAAAATGTTGGCCACATGTTGGCCTCCTTCGGGGGGGGGCACTGCTTAAGATGACTCCAAAAGCGCCTGGGAGAGCCCAAAATGACCTCCAAGATGGCTCAAGACATCCCAAGATGCCTCAAGATGGTTCCCACGATGCTCTAAGAGGCCCGAAGACCGCTCCAAGACGGCTACAAGTGGCCAAAGAGCTCCCCCAGGAGGCCCCGAAGCGGCCAACATTCTTCAACAAATATGTTTTTAATTATGTGTTTGGCTTTCTCGCCTTCTCGCTCCCGATGGTTATCCGAAGCTTCAAGATGGCTCCAAGATGGCCCAAGAGGGCTCCAAGAGCGCTCCCAAGGCTCCCAAGAGCGCTTCAAGAGGGTCTCAAGAGGCGCCCAGGAGGCCCCAGGAGGTCCCAACAGGCGCCCAAGAGGCCTCCAAGAGGTTCCCAAGAGACCACCAAGAGGCCCCAAGAAGCTCTCCAAGGCACCCAAAACGCTCCAAGAGGCGTCCGGGACCGCGAAAACGCCCCCCAGACGCTCCATGAGGCCTCCACTGGGGAATCTTACCTCCGTGTGCTGCCCACTTCCACTGGGCATCGTTTTTGGATGGGTTGGTGGGGTTATTTTTTTTTGTCGCGGCCGCCAGCGAAATCGCATGGGGCGTCCGAAAAGGTCGAGCGGGATACGCGCGAGCCTAATTATACAGCGACCGAGCGCGGGATCAGAACCTACTGCTGGGGGGGGCAGCTGGCTGAAGCTGAGCTGGCTGAGCTGGCTGCAAACGGCCAGGGTTGCACGCCGCACACGTGCGAGACCCAGACGGAACATCAGGGTGAATTGTAAACTGCACGCCAGGGGACGTCGTGGCCTGGGCAGTAGGAGACCGACCAAGCGTCCGACCAGCGAGGCCGCACCGCCTGTCGGTCAAAAACCCAGGTCGACAACGCGCAGACAGGAGAACAGAGTCGGAGGGGTGCAAGCACTCTCGGACCCGTTGTGGGTACCATGGGAGCTGGTGGGGTTATTTTTTTGGTCGCGGCCGCGAGCGAAAGCGCAGGCGGCGAGCAGGGTGTCCGGGCCAACGGGCAAACCGAATTAGCTACAAGGCGCAGCGCGAGCCGGCTGGGCCAGCCCACAGAGGCAGCAACTGCGGCAGCGGCGGCGGGGGGCTGACTGGCTGAACTGCAACGCCCAGGGAAGCTCGAGCATCATGCGGACCTGTGGCAAAATGCCAAGGAATTCCCAACTGTACGCCGCGGCGCCAGTCCACCACGGTGTAGGCGCCATGCCGAGTCAGAGTGTCCTACACGCACGATCCGCACAAACACTGTAGTAAGTGAAGGCCAGGTACACACTGATCATGTCGCCAGAGGGCGCCAAGGGCCAGGGCCGTGTCGACGGCGTAGACCTGCCTGGCAGGCTCGGACGGGTCGGCTGGTAGGGTTACTTTTTTGATTCGCGGCCCGCAAGGAGAAGTCCAGAGGGCGGTATGACCGAGGCTGGGGCACAGCGACAGATAATTGGCGCGACACCGCGCAGAGTGCACCAGCAGATAATTAGAAAGAGGCGGCCACGGTTCAGCCCGCGGGTGGGAGCGAACCGAACGCGAGCCCAGCCGCTGAGCGTGTGTCAACAGAAGCGGGCAACCGCGATGGAGACAGCCGAAGCCCTGCGGCCATCAAGCAGACCCCAAAAGCCGCTGAGCGTGTGCCGGCAGAGGGGGGCAACCGGGGGCAGGTGGAACCAGGCCGGACCCGCAGGTGGAGTACCGACTATCAGAAGGCGCGAGAAGAGAGAAGGGCAGCACAACCTAAGGGGGAAGCGTGCCGAGTCCACTCACTTGACACCCAGTGCGTTAGCGACAGCGTGCACGCGGGCCACACACAAGCCACCGAGGGGGGTTGGGCCAGTGAGCATACTTCACGAATGGTAGATGACGCAAAGTGAAGGCCTTCAGCCAGTGCCTCTGCCTCACGGCCCGCACTCCCAATCAAGGCCTGGGTGGGGTTATTGCAGCCGACCACAGGCGAGGGCGCCCACGGGGGCCGCGCGTACCATGGCGGTGTGGCGCCTCTGCTCCCAGGAGGCGCAAACTGTGGCCAGAGCCAACATCTAGCTCAGACGGCAGGGCGGTGCCTGTGGCCATCGACCCTGTCCGCCGCGGGCTGGCAAGCGGCCAAAACCGTGGGTGAGCAAATATCGGCCGACCGCACGGGCTACACGCCCATGTGTATGGGGGTCAGAAGTGGTAGTCGCTCCTGCGAGCGACGACGTGGAAGCCACTGCGCGTAGGCTCGGACGGGTCGGCTGGTAGGGTTACGCGAAGCGTCTAGAATTCAACCTTGAACGCCTTCGCCAGCGTCGCTGGTGCGGCATCGGCGCAAGAGCCTACCGTATACAAATGGGGCCGAGAGCTCTAAACCGCTTTTGCTCGGCGTCGTGACCTATTTCACGACATCGGATCTCGGGGTCCCCCCTCTCCATCAGCTGCCTTCACCTGGACACCGATTTTGGAGGGGGGCATGGGTACAGAGATCTGAGTTCTGGCACCAGCGCCTCTGGCTTCTCGCCCCCAGGCCCAGGAGAGCCCAGAATCGAATCGATAAGTCGAATCGGCGATCGAAATAGATCGGATCCGCTGAAATCGGCAGCCAAGTCGGGAGGAGTCGAATCGGAGGGAACCGGCAGAGTAGTGGGGAATCCATTGAGAAATAGGATCCCAAATCTAGATGAATTAAAACATCAACAGAACCTTCTGGCGCTCCGCGCGGATTTCTTGGATCCGCGCTGGACCCCCTCTCTGGCGCGCGGAGCGCGCCAGGGCGGCGCCAGAGGCGCAGCCAGGTGGCCCAGGCGCGGATCCAAGAAATCCGCGCGGAGCGCCAAAAAATTGTGTGCGTGTGTATTTCTTCTTCGATATATCGAAATCGAATCGAATCGGAGAAACCGAATCGAATCGAATCGAATCGAAGGAAAATCGGAATAATCGGATCGAATCGGAATCGGAACAAATCGAAATCGAATCGGATCGAATCGAATCGAAGCGGACGAGGAGGAGGAGGGGGAGGAGTTGGGGGAGGAGGAGGAGGAAGAGGAGGAGGAGGAGGAGGAGGAAGAGGAGGAGGAGAAGGAGGAGGAGAAGGAGGAGGAGGAGGAGGAGGAGAGGAGGAGGAGGAGGAGGAAGAGGAGGAGGGGAGGAGGAGGAGGAGGGGGAGGAGGAGAGGAGCAGGAGGAGGAGGAGGAGAGGAGAGGAGAGGAGAGGAGAATGAGGAGGAGAGGAGAAGACCACTGTCCCAGTCGCCGGTTTCGTGCAGGCGAGCGCGCCTGGCACGATGACATCGCAGTGCGTGCGTACACGGCGTTCCTCTCGACCGCGTCCCTCCACCGCGTCCCCTCCACTTGCGAGGCTTTCCGTCCAGATTCGGGCTGTTGTCGCATCAACTGGCAGTCAGCCCGTTCCCTGCGATGGTAACGGTTTCCACGCCCTCCTGAAAAGCACGGGCGCCATCCCCAGTGGGGTGGACGAGCGCGAGCACGACCCGTCATCCAGCACCTGTCGCTTCAATTTGTGCGTGCAGCACGTCGCTCGTGACGAGGTTTGGCGCCGGGGCGCGCCTGCACTGCGAAGCACCACGTTGGCTGCCACACCCTGCGGCAGGACTCACAGACAGTCAGCTCCGACTGCCAGAAGATGCATTGACTGTGAAAACTACGGCGACGAGGGGTAAAAAGTTCAAGTATCCGCAGAGCGGAGCGCTACACAGGTGGCGTCGCAGCAATCCCACCAGCCCTCTGGAATGAGGTGGCTTAAGGCGTTTCCTCTTCCAGTCTCACAAATTTTTCCCCAGCGGGAAGAGGTCTACCCTCCCCCTGCCCCACACCGCAAGACTTCCACCCTCGACAAAGCCTTGAGAGTCGAATGAACAGAGCACACTCGCGCAGCAGACAAGCACAGCACACTAGACGGACGAGGTGGACCAGCACGGCAGTCAAGCAGGGTACGCCAAGCAGGGCACACAAGCACGACTGGGTAGACCAGCACGGCAGACCAGCGCGACAGAGCAGACCAGCGCACGGCACACAAACACGTGAGACCAACAGGACAGTTCCAGACCAACACGGCAGACCAGACCAACATTGCAGACCAGCGCGGCAATGCGGGTGTGGGCTGTGACCAGCACGGCAGACCGATTGCGCCGCCGTGCTGGGTCTGATCGTTCGCGTTGGTCTGGCTTGCCGTGCTGGCCTGGTCTGCCGTGCTGGTCTGCCGTGCTCGTCTGGTCTACCGCGGTGGCCTGCCTGGGGGTCTGCCGGGCCCGTCGGTCGTGCCGCCCCGATCTGTCGCGCAGGCCTCCCGCGCTGGTCTGCCGTGCTGGTCTGTGTTTGTGTGGTTCGTTGTGCTGGTCTGCCGTGCTGCTCTGCTGTGCAGGTCTGCCGTGCTGGTCTGCCGCGCTGGTCTGGGTTGCGGTGATGAGCTCTAGGGCTGTGTGCTGCGGGGCCTATGATGAGCTCTAGGGCTGGTCTGCCGTGCTGGTCTGGTCTGCCGTGCGGGCCTGTCGTGCTGGTCTGGCCTGCCGTGCTGGTCTGCCGTGCTGGTCCACCGTGCTGGTCTGAGAGCCTCTTGGGGGCCCCTGGGGGCCTCGTGGGCGCCTCTAGGAGGCCTCCTGGGGCATCTTCGGGAACCTCTTGGGGACCCATTCGGGGCATGCTGGGGGGCCTCTTGGCCAAAATGAGCGCCAAGGACGATACCCCTAGTTGGTCCTATGTTGGATGTTGCGAACCAGGGTCTGGGGCCTTCATGGGTCCCTCTTGGGCGCGTCTTGGAGGCGCCTTGGGGGCCCTTGGGCTCGTCTTGGTCTCCTCTGGGGCACCTCGAGAGCCCCTTCCGGGCATCTGGGGCTCTGGCTAGAGCAGCAAGGCAGATATGCTAAAAGTGCATGCTTTCCGAATGAGGCTGTGACGGCGTTCGCCCCTTGGAGCTCTATTGGGGATCCTCGTGAAGCCCAATTGGAGCATCGTTGAAAACCTCTTGGACACTGGTCAAGCCATCTTGGGCGTCTTGGGTGGTCTTGATAGAGGGCAGAAAATCTACCCCCATAAGAATCACCCCGACAAGCAAAGCCGCTTAGCAAACGCCCCCAAGGGAGGAATCGAACAGGGCAGGGGTGTTTAGAAAATGCCCAGGGCCGTTCAGCAAAAGCCAATTGTCGGTGTCTGGGTGGTTTTTCCTCCCTGGACTTGAGCCGCCCTGGAGGCCTCTTGGAACCTCTTGGAAGGCCTCTTGGGACCGTCTGGAAGCGCGGGCATGCAGCAGGCATCCCCGGTCCCGTGCCCAAGCGCTGCCTGCAGAGTATCGCCGGCCCTTTCCAGAGAAGTCCCTCCCCTTGGGGTCTGGGCGGGGGGAATCGCGAGCAGTCTGAGCGTCCAAGATGGCCTTCGCGAAAAAGCAAACCATCACTGGTTGTCCTTCGACGTTGTGCTGGCTTGGGGCTTCGGGGGGAGGAGAGTGAGGCGAATCTGCGCCGCCCCCTTTTTTACCCGCTGGCCTCCCAGATGGCCCGAAGACGGCCCGAAAAGCCCTCAACAGAGTCCTAAGAGGGCCCGAACAGGCGCCAAAGCGGCCCCAAAAAGCCCCCGAGAGGCACCCAAGACGCTCCAGGAAGCCCCCAAAAAGCCAGCAAGAGGCCCGCAAGAGGCCCCAATGGGCCTCTAAGAGGCCCCCAAGAGACCCCCGAAGATACCGGAGCCGGCATCCAAGAGGCCTCTTGCCCACCGAGGCTCCCCGCAGCATCCCGATGATGCCACGCTCCCACGATAAGGGCAGCTCTCCTGGGCAGCGTTCCTGGATGGGCTTGTGGAGATGCGCGAAGCGTTCAGGCTCAGAGCAATCGCCATGACCAAGAATTCGCATCAGCTTAAGGGGCACAAAATATTGCAGCCCACTCTATGCACAGTAGGGTACCCCTGCCGTATGGCATGGCCAATCTTGTGCCCAGATTCTCCGCACTGCCGCCAGGACATCACAACACAATCAAAACCAAACTTGAGGATGCTAAAGGAGTTATGCAAGACCCGTGGACATCCACACAAGACACGTGGACGCCCAAAACTCCTTACGTTGAGCCGACAGAGTCAGGGGTGCAAGGGTCCAGGGCACCCCTACAGAAGTAGCCCTATTCTCAAGTAGATGTTTGACTGTGGCGCAAACGACTCCGCTCAGAGTACGTTGATTGCCTCGATCTCTTCTCGCAGCGGCTCGTCCGCGCACTGGCCGCAACGCAGGAACGGAAGGGGCGCCATCTTGTCGCACCGCTCGGCCAAGTGCAGCTGGCAGGTGTGCAGCCCAGCGCCCACGTCTGCCAGATTCCTAGTCGATTCCCGCTTTCCCTCCTCCCGTTCCTATTCCCACTGCCTCTCCCCACGGCCCCTCTCCCTCATCACCCTTCTCTCCACCCATCCCCTGCCCCATCCCGTCCTCCGCCCTCCCCTGCCTCCCAGAATCCTCCCTCGTCCCATCTCCTCGCACATCCTCCACCCTCCCTCCTCTCACCGCCCTCCTCATCCGCCCTCCTCGTCCTCCTCCACGTCCACCTCCTCCTCATCATCCTCCATAGCAGCATCATCATCATCATCATCATCATCATCATCATCATCATCATCATCATCATCATCATCATCATCATCATCATCATCATCATCATCATCATCATCATCATCATCATCATCATCATCATCATCATCATCATCATCATCATCATCATCATCATCATCATCATCATCATCATCATCATCATCATCATCATCATCATCATCATCATCATCATCATCATCATCATCATCATCATCATCATTCATCATCATCATCATCATCATCATCATCATCATCATCATCATCATCATATCATCAGCATCATCATCATCATCATCATCACATCAATCATCATCATAGCATCATCAACATCATCATCATCATCATCATCATCATCATCATCATCATCATCATCATCATCATCATCATCATCATCATCATCATCATCATCATCATCATCATCATCATTATCATCATGATCATCAGCAGCATCATCGTAAGCACCATCACCACCACCACCACCACCACCACCACTATGATCATCAGCATCATCATCATCATCATCATCATCATCAGCTTCCTAATCATCATCAGCATCATCATCAGCATCATCATTGTCATTGTCATCGTCATCATCATCATCATCATCATCATCAGCAGCATCATCGTAAGCACCATCACCACCACCACCACTATGATCAGAATCATCATCGTCATCATCATCAGCAGCAGCATCATCACCATCAGCATCAGCATCATCATCAGCAGCATCATCAGCAGCAACAGCATCATCATCATAAGCATCATCATAAACAGCAGCATCAGCAGCATCATCGTCGTCATCATCATCATCATCATCATCATCATCATCATCATCCGCATCAGCATCATCGTCATCAACAGCATCATCAGCATCATCATCGTCATCAGCATCGTCGTCGTCATCATCAACATCATCGTCATCACCACCATCATAATCATCATCATCATCATCATCAGCATCATCAGCATCATCATCAACACCAGCGTAATCATCATACTCATCATCATCAGCATCATCATCAGTATCATCAGCATCATCATCATCAGCATCACCAGCAGCATCATCAGTATCATCAGCATCATCATCAGCATCGGCATCAAATCCATCATCCTCAGCGGCTTCATCAGCATCGTCGTCGTCATCTTCGTCGTGCATCATCATGAGCATTATCATTATCAGCAGCATCGGCATCATCATCATCAACGCCAGCGTCATCATCATCGTCGTCATCATCGACATCATCATCATCAGCATCAACAGCAGAAGCAGCAGAATCAGCAGCAGAATCAGCATCTACATCAGCACCATAACCATCAGCATCATCATCATCATCATCAGCATCAGCAGCATCATCATCAGCAACAACAGCAGCAGAAACAGCATCATCATTAGCATCTGCATCAGCATGATAACCATCATCATCATCATCAGCATCATCATCATCAGCATCATCATCCGTATCGGCATAATCATCATCGTCGGCGTCATCAGTTTCGTCGTCGTCAACATCAGCAGCATCAGCAGTAGCAGCAGAATCAGCATCAGCATCATCATCATCATCATCATCATCATCATCAACATCACCATCATCATCAGCATCATCATGAAGCATCAAAACCAGCAGCAGAATCAGCATCAGCATCAACATCTGCATCAGCATCATAGCCATCATCTTCAGCAGCAGCAGCAGCATCGTCAGCATCATCATCAGTACCGACATAATCATCATCGTCGGCATCATCTTCGTCGTCATCATCATCAGCACCATCTGCAACATCATCATCATCAGTATCGGCATCATCATCATCATCGTCCTCGTCGTCGTCATCACCATCATCATCACCATCATCATCACCACCACCATCATCATCAGCATCATCAGCAGCAGAATCAGCATCAGCATCTGCATCAGCATCATAACCATCATCAGCATCAGCATCATCATCAGCATCATCATCAGCATCATCATTATCGGCATGATCATCATCGTCGTTATCATATTCGTCGTCATCATGATCAGCATCATCAGCAGCAGCAGAATCAGCATCAGCATCTGCATCAGCATCAGCATCATAACCATCGTCATCATCAGCAGCATAATCATCATCACCATCATCATCAGCATCATCATCGTCACCATCATCATCATCATCATCATCATCATCATCATCATCATCATCACCACCACCACCATCAGCAGCAGCAGCATTATCATCAAAGGCCGCCGCGCGCTCAGGTCTTCTTAAGGAGCAGCGGCCTTTTTCCAGCGCCCTCCCCGCCTAGCCCAAAAGGCGGACGGCCCGAAGATACCCCGCACACCGCCATGTCGCCATGTCGCCGTGTGGTGCTCCAGCGCGCGGGCGCCGCGCACCAGCCGAACACTTTCAGAGGGCCGAACACCACATGACCTCGGCGGAGTCAAGCACGTTGTGGCGCCCCCGCAGGTGGGCGGCGCTCACGAGCTCAGGCGCACCGCGATCGGCTTCGACGGCGCCACTTCCGGATGGGTGCTGCCACTGGCCTTCCGCCAGGACTTGAGCTACGAGCAGAGGACCGACCAGTTCTACGACATGCAGATGACCTACCGCACACCGCCGTCGTCACCGACGAGGTGCCCGAGCCCACGCGCATGCACGACCTCGTCCCCGAAGAGAGCTCAAAACGAGAGCAAGCAGTTCACGTGCGATTTCTCTCACACAGTTGAAGAGGGATCGCGCTACGTGGCCGAGCTCAACACGAACCAGCCGCTGGACATGTACGCCGAGATGGCCGAGACGAACGGCGACGAGCTGAAGGCGCGCGAGATTGTTGACACATGCTACGCTGGTATGGATGCTCCCTCCATGACCGACTCCAACTACGCCGAGATGGCCGAGACGAACGTGGACGAAAGCAGTTTCGGAGAGAATTGGGCAGTCACCTCAAGCTGGGTACGCAGTGCCACCATACCTCGACCACAAGGCACGAGATCAGCCGCCCGAAGGAGCACGAGGCTGTTGACACCTGCTACGCTGGCACGGAGGATCCTTCCATGACCGACTCCATCGATGAAATCATACCCGTCGAAATCCGCGACGCAATCAACCAGGCCATCGCCAGCAAGATGACCCGCCTCACGGGGAGCAGCGAGGAGATGGTATGCTCAGCCATCGAGCGTGTGTTCGACGCCACCGTTTCTCACCCCTTCTGGGAACAGGACGGTGCGGTGATGGCTGTCAACGATTTGGCTATCGATTACAACAGTGACCTCGACGCTTACCGCGGGCTCCACTGAGCACGCACACGCATTGCTAGAGCCTTTCATCATTATGTCTCGGTCTCTCTTATTTTCAGCCACGCCCGAGCCCGAGCACGCACGCTGCTGTAGTCGATGCGGACATGGCCTCGATTTACGTTCGACGCAGAGACATGTAACGAGTGTCAGCTTATGCCGAGATTCTTTCGTCGCCTGGCTAGCGCCGCGCAGGACACCCCCCTTGTGCAGCACCCACGGATGACGGGCCCATGCGGGGCAGGACGAAAGCATCGGATGCTCTCTGCGACGGACCCTCGATTGCACACGACTCATGTTTCTTTGTGTGTTGTTTGGTCCGGACGTCGAGGAAGAAACATCATCAGATCATCACCCGCATCCTCATCATCCTCATCTGCTCTACTCGAGCCGCGGCAACGCAGAGGGGCGAAGCAAAAAGAAGTACTAGTTCGCTCGACTCGTGACGCGGGAACGCGAGTGGGCGGGCGGGCCATTACATGTGAAACTCGCTCGTGGGTAACGGGCCGTCGTCGTCGCCAACGTCAGCGTCGTCGACAGAGTCAGTATGAATCAGCGTCGTCGTCATTGTCGTCGTCATTGTCCGCGTCGTCGTCAGTGTCGTCAGCGTCATCGTCGTCGTCGTTATTGTCGTCGTTGTCGTCCTCGTCAGCGTCGTGCTCCTCATCGTGTTTATCGTATCCACCGTCGACACGACGTAGTCGTCGGTCGTCCCCGATCTTCGTCGTTTTCGTTGTCGTTGTGGTCGCCGTAATCCTCGTGTTTACCGAGTCGTCCGTCGTCGTCGTCGTCGTCGTCCACCTTTTTTTGGCCGTCGACGTCGACGTCGGTGGCCCCGTCGCCGTCGTATTCGTGGTCATCGTCGTCGTCGTCGTCGGCGGCGGCGTCGTCGTCGGCCTCGTCGTCGTTGTCGCCGTCGGCTGCCGGCGCGCAAGGGGGGTGGTCGTCGTCGTCGTCATCGCCGTCGTTCCCTGCCCCCCCGACCTTCGAAGGACGGCGGGGCCGACCCCCTGGAGAGGGGGGCAGGAAGTGCCGGGGATTCTGGAGAGGGGGGGGTCAGGACCTCCCCCCCACGACCCCTCAACCGGGGATGGACAGACCTCCCTTTAGTAAAACGTGGTTTAGTGAAAACGACCTGAGGCCCAAACCAGGCGGGCCCAGGCCTGGAAAATGACGGCCACGGCGCCCTCTCGAGAACCGAAGACGGACAGTTCACTAATCGACGTGTCACTGCTGGGGGTTCTGTCCACCCCCGACTCAAGCACCCACGCACGACGATCTTTCCGGCCTCCTCTGCCCGTCTCCTGGTCCACTTTGGGATGGGCTCGACGCCCAGCGCCCGGCACAGCTCGTCGCAGAAGTGGAGGCAGTTCCTCCTCACCAGGTTGCCCGCCGCCCCGCGAGGGGGCCGCGGGAGCTCTCTCCGGGGTGTGCCCCGAGGGGGAGGGGGGGGGCGGGAGAGGGGGCAGAAGGGGGGAGGGGGAGATGAGATGAGGGAGGGAGGAGGGGGGGGGGGAGGAAAAGGACGAGGAGGGGAAGAAGGAGGAGGAGGAGGAGGAGGAGGAGGGGGAGGCCGAGGAGGAGAGCGGAGGAAGCGGGGCACGTGCAGGATGCGGAGGGCCAGCAGGGTGGTGCTGTTGTGAAAGGCCAGGGGCGGCGGTGACTCGGCGTTGGCGTATCCGATCGGCCGCCCCCCGTTTCTTCTGCAGCGGAATGCCTGACGTGCTGAACTGGAGACACACGGTTGATTCATGTTTGTCCGTCGTCCTCTACCGCCGTGCTCCAAATGTCCCATTCGACTGCCTTGATGGTGCAGTTCGACCCCGAGACGTTTTCAAGCTCGCCCAAGACGGTCCCAAAAAGGGCCGAAATGGCAACCAGGACGCCTCGAACACGGCTATGATAGCCCGAGATGGCCCAAGATGCCTTCAAGACGCCCGACAAGGGGGGTCTCCAAGAGACAGAAAATGAGGGACGTACCCGACACATATGCAACAATTGACAGGATCCACCCAACAAATTCAAAGGGGCAACAGCAGAGGGCCCATCCAACTATTCGGCGCGGAAACCCCGGTATCATGTGCGCATCCGCCACCGTGCCTCTGGGCACGGAGCGGGCGTGTCCTCAGGTCCTTCGCCTGATCCCTTAAGCCTTAATCCCCATTCCTCAACAGTCTTTATGAGCGCCAGGGCATAAATTGCCAATGTGCCGCGTCGGAATAGCGGAGCGCTTACTCCGCGAATTGGCGCCAAAGTTTGCGCGCTGACGCTCCGCAGATTGGCTTCGAACCAGGGGATTACGATTGCTTCGCCCCCATTCGCGGAGCGCCCCTCCGCTAACCTCAGGACGGGCATGTCCTCCTACAGGCAGATGTTGAAGAAAAACGGTTGTCAAAATGAAAAAATGCTCCGTGATGATCGCCAAGAATCGAGCAGTCGTCCCCAGGCTATTGTCTGCCTATGTTTGACTATACGCGAATCGGCCCCAAACCACAAGACTACGATCGCCCCGCTCCCACTGGCAGGGCGGCGCTCCGCGAAGTGGCCTCGAGCCGGCGGGCTCGGCATTGCTTCGCCCCCACTGGCGGGGACGCCGCCCCGCCGTCAACTGGCCTCGGACCCCGGGGGACGGCCGACTGCTTCGCGCCCATTGGCAGGGCGGGGCTCCGCTGAGTGGCCTCAGACCAGAGGACTCGGAGTTGCCTCGCTCCCACTAGCGGAGCGGGGTTGGCAGACTGCTTCGCTCCCCTCAGCGGAGCGCCGCCCCGCTGTGTGGCCCCAGACCAGGGGGTCACGAGCGCTTCGCTCCCGCCAGCGGAGCGCCACTCTGGCACGCGGCCTCGAGCCAGGGGGTCGGGAGTGAGTCGCTCCCAGTGGTAGCGGAGCGCCGCTCTGCACACGGAGCCCGAACGGAGGCATTGCAACTGCTTCGCGCCCAGCAGCGGAGCGCCGCTCCGCAAATTGGCATCCAGCCAGGGCTTACACTTGCGATCTCACACTAGCGGAGCGCTGCTCTGCTAAGCGACGTCAAACGAAAAGAGCACGACTGCGTCGCGCCCTTTGCGGGGCGCCGCTCCGCTACGTAAAGCCCCAAACCAAGGGGTGAGGATCGCCTTCCCCAATCAGCCGCCCCCAAGGGCCCCAAGAGCCGCCCAAGATGCCCCAAGAGGCACCAAAAGAACACGTTGCACGCTTTCTGGACAGGGGTGCCGGCATATTGCCTACTGCGCGCAGGCCCATCATCCCTGTCAGGAAAAATGCTAAATAGGCTTCCCTCCTACCGCAAGTGTTTTCTCCGGCACTCAGGGATTGTGCAATGGCGAAGCCGATCTAAAAAAGCGCACCGAACCGGAGACGGGCTCGGACGAGGCTCCACGGCTCCTGGAGGCGCGGGGAGGCGGGCGGGTGACGGCTGAGGCCATTGCTCCCGTCCTGAAGCCTACGAGTCAGGCTTCCCTCCTACCGCAAGTGTTTTCTCCGGCACTCAGGGATTGTGCAATGGCGAAGCCGATCTAAAAAAACGCACCGAACCGGAGACGGGCTCGGACGAGGCTCCACGGCTCCTGACCCAAACCTCCACACAGCTCGAAAACAGCACAAGGGGAGATCGGGGCAGACGATCCCCGGGCAGTGAGAAGAGCAGCACTCAGATTTTGCCACGCTCGGGCCACGCCGACGCTACGGAGGCGGTGGCGCGAGCGAGCAGGCCGGGCAGAGCGGCGGCAAACCTGCCCACCAGCTCGCGCGAGGCCTGCGTCAGGTTCGGCACGAACGCGACGGCAGCGACCTCCTGGATGTAAATCTCCATGGACTTCAGCTGCCTCCACCTGCCGCGCCACTGCGTACGCGGCAGGTCCTCGCTCTGCTGGAAGAAGAAAGTGGCACCTCCCCCACGGTGCGACGCCGGCGTCAGGCCGTGCGCTTCCGTGGCCGCGATGCCGAAGAACTGCACGAGGGCGTCGTGGCACCTCCGGAAGTGCTGGTAGGTGCCCCTGAAGACCTTCTCCCCGCGCGGCCGCCCGGCGGCCAGGCGCTCCAGCAGCCTGACCAGCGCCACCTCGTCACACCTGGCGTGCTCC
>CAUYUJ010000100.1:15047-75047 GCA_963575745.1 Prorocentrum cordatum | reverse complement strand
TCGTCGAGGACAAGTCTGAGCTGCTGGTCGGGACCTGGAGCAACGGGCATCGGTGGCCAGTGCCCGACGCGTCGCCAGGGATGGCCGGGCAGCAAAAGTCATCCCCGACGATCTTGTTCAGAGGCGCGCGCCCTAAGCAGGAGACCATCAAGTGCGAGATTGTCAACCACAAGGCGAAGGGGACGTGGGTTCGAATTAGTCGTGGAGGCAAACAGCTCTGCCAGCTCGTGGGGTGCGACGAGAAGTACTTCGAGGCTGCCAAATCGCTCATCATCCAGATGGGCAAGGACTACTGCGATGGCAAGAAGGACAAGGCCGATATCGGTGACATAGTGGAGATCGACCAGAGGGGCCTCGTCAGAGACTCCAAGGGCGACTCTGCCGAGACGTACAACCTTCTGAACCACAGCTTCAGGTTCTCGGTTGTCATGACGACGGACCATGGGTATTACGAGTTTGTCCATAGCGTCGCGAAGTACGTCCACATATATTATCTTCAGAATATTAGCATCAATTTTGTGGAGAGATGTTGTTGGGGCTTCATCTTTCCAGGGGATCGAGAATATTCACTTGGATATAGGTGGCTTATTACCCACCAGGAGTGGAATCGACTTCAGCACGCGCTCCACGGCAATGGGCCGGGGGCGAAGACTGCACTACGCAAACGACTGGCGAAGCTGGCCAACACTCCAGCGATGATGGCATCTCGAGTCATGACTGTGCTCGAAATGAAAGAGGTATCCCAGGCTCAGAAGACGTATGACCACCTGCGGAACATCAGCAAAGAAAGAATGGCAGAAATATCAAAGTTGGAGGCCGAGAAAATCTTTCCAGAGATCACTAAGTGGCTCAAGGAGAGACCGCTTGGCTCGAAGCTCCCTGACACGGACACGGAGCCCAAGAAGAAGAAAGTGAAAAAGAAAAAGAAGTCAGCGACCACACCACAGCCGACGTGGCAACTGACAACCAAGCTCGACGATGCAGACTGGTCACTACCGACTGTACGCGGGCTACCAACGCAATATGATGACATGAAGCGGATCCACCTGGTCACAGTGAACGAGCTGGCGCAGCTTCTGTCAGACAAGGATTTCTGGAGCAAAGAGTTGCCGAAAGACCCCTTTGGGTTCGTCTTGGCACAGCCGCCAGATAGTCTTCCGAAAGATCTTGTCCTTCAGTGTGCACAAAGAGGGCTGACGGATAAAATATCATTATTAAGTGTACCGCTTACCCACCCAGACGGCCGCCGTGAGCTACGCAAGTTGTTTGTCTGGCAACATGTTGGTGTGCAGGGTGCGGACATCAAACCTACGCGTGTCCCCACAAAGATCGAGTGCCAATCAGAGGTTCTCATGTCTGTGGCGGTCTTGGAAGAACACTCGACAGAGAAGCTATTCAAAGAACTGGCGCGTCTTCACCGACAAGCTACAGCGGCCCGCGACAAGCGAGCTGAAGCAGGAGGAGGAGGCCAACGAAAGAAGTACAACGAGCTGCCGCCTTGGCGTGTTTTGGATGCCGAGATGGCCAATATTGTGAAGACCAAGCTCATCCCGACGGACCTTGAAGTCATATGCTACAGCGGGCGCATGTTCAACGAGGATGATGCAGGTCGACGTGTCATATCAGCGTTATTTCGTATACCAGCAAACAGAGTCCAACAGCTTCGTGAAGTCTCTGGTCCTGATGGAGTTTTCTTTCAGAGATCGAACATTGGGAGTGATGGAGCTGTACTCAAGCAAGAAAAAGAAGATGAGGAGTTTGTGCCATTCCAGCGTGGCAAGACCATCAGCGAGGCCATCGAGCTGACGACGACCCTGGAAGGAGCATGCGGCCTCGGCTACCACTTCAAATCACATAACTTGTTCTTTCGTGTCAAAAAGCAAAGTGCAGCAGCAGCATGGCAAGCACTACAACAGAGAGCGCCACCAGCGGCAACGATCTACGAGATCTCCCCGCTGCCAGCGCTGATCGACGGCAAGGCCCTCTGCGACCAGCTCAAGACGCAGATGGGATGGCAATCTGAATTTGTGAGCATACGGCAGCGAGGCAACGGCAAACGACGTGTCCCAGTGGTGCGAGCGCGTGCTGAGTCAGCCCCTGCTAGTCGTGATATATCTATTGGAGGATGTCAGGCAACGATCAATCCAAGAGTGGAAAAGATTACGGAAGCTCCGACCACAGCACCTACGTGGGCTGAGCTTGTCACACAATACTCTGCAAGTACATCGACGTCTACGCCGAAGCCACCTGTCACAACTAAGAAGAGCATTGCCACGCAATTGACTCGACCGAACGTGCCGGTGCAAGCTCAGGATGTACAGATGCAACCTCGTGCGCAACAACCCGCTCAGCAGCCAGAAGCAGGAGCTGGACTATCAAAAGAATTTCGTGAATTTCTAACGTCAGCCATCGGGGCCGCGGTGGGGAGTCACAATGCTGCAATATAATTTTTTTTTTTTTTTTTTTTCTTTTTTTTTTTTTTTTTTTTAGTTTTTTGTTTTCTTTTTTTTTAGTCTTTGTTTTTTATTTTTTTTTTTGCTTTGTTTTTTTTTTTGTTTTTTTTGTTTTTTTGTTTATTACTTTTTCCTTTTTTTTTTTTGTGTTTTTTTTTTGGCTCTTTTATTTTTTTTTTTTTTTTTTAATTCTTTTTTTTTTTTTTTTTTTTTCTTTTATTTTTTGTTTCTGTTTTTTAACATATTTTTTTTTAGTCTTTTTTTTTTTTTTTTTTTATCACAATTACATCTTCAAGGTCAGGGACTTGCGCGATGTTTGGACATGATGATCGCCCCAGCGCCCACATCAGCACCGCCATCGCCAGCGACAGGGACCCTTGTTACCGATGAAGAACGCAAACGGAAGGCCGAGCTTGAGGAGTTCACAAAGAAGCTCAAGACGTCCTTGGAAATAAAGTCGGAGCAATGATGGCCTCGCGACGCATGCGAGGCAAACAGCCGCCACCTCAGAGGGCGGCAGTGGAGGGAGAAATTCCTGCTCTGGCTACTATTCTGTCAGCAAATGCTACATCTTGGAATTCGTTCGTGGGACGTATGGGCACTATGGACGTCGACCTACTACTATTGCAAGAAACGCGATTGGATTACAAACAACAAATGGGCTGCTCAAAGGCTTGTCAAGCTCATGGGTATGAGGATACTTTTGGGCACCCACTCAGACCTCAGAAATGCCTTGGAGATAAATATCATCGTACGCAGCAGGGTGGGGTTGCCACTATTGCTAAGCGATCTCTGGTCACGCTCCCAGGCGGGCGCAAGTATGGAGCAGCCAAGGAGATGTATGCGACGACCCGCTGGCTTCGGGTTGTAGCTCTCTTTGGCTCGCGTCCCATCCACTTCGTCAACCTTTACAACGAAGCTGGCCATGACAACATGATCAGGACCCGAAATGATCGGAATCTGCACTATACCTTCGAGGATGCTGAAGGCCTTGGCGATCAAGCTGTGGTCATCTGCATGGACGCGAACACTACTACGGGGCACTCCTCCACGCTTGCAGCTATTCTTGCCACAGGACGTTGGCATGATGTAGGTGCTATGTTTGGAGCTGAGCCGACATATGGAGTTGACCCCTCGTGGGGCAAGTTTACACACGGCACGAATGTGAGTCGCCCAGACCTCATCATAGTCAACACGGCGGCCAGGGACGCCATCAAGACGTTCCGACTACGACGTGACCTAGGAATCAAAAGTCACCTGGGGCTCGAGATGACACTGAACGTTGGACTGCTCACGAACACCTTCGACAGTATCAGAATCCCTCGAGCTTACCCAGTGGAGTCTGTCATGAAGATCAGCGCCGAGGACAGCGATGCCCTTGGACGCCAATGCATTGAAGTACACTACGAAGCCTTCGAGCAAGCACTCATTGACGAACGGGCCGAGGATGCTTGGGCCCTGGTCGGAAAAATTGGAGAGCTTTACCTGGAAAAGAGACTTGAGCACACTGGCATTACCTTTGGAGCCGTATATCACGGCCGAAGTCAAGAGCCTGAACTAACCACGTGGGAAAGTACGGCACCACCTGCAGGCCGAGACAAGCTGAAAGAAGGACCCACGGCGACCATTCTGCGACGCCTGGAGAACCTCATCAGCCGCCTAGCCGAGTTGGCACTACAACAGCATCGAGGAGCCGTACATCCCAATTTTTCTGCGAAATTGAAGTCCCAAGCGCTCTGGCGCAAAGTACGAGGACCACTACGACGTGAGCTGAACCTACCAGCTGACATACCGATTGGATTACCGAGTTCTACCCAGATTGGGAAATGGACCACAGCATTGGAGAACAAGCACAGCAAGCACGTCAAAGAGCGCAAGCTGGCGAGGATCGACAGCTGGCGCAAGACACTCAGAGATTCTCTACGATACTCTGGCGGACGTGAGGTCTATGCGTGGATCAAACAACGACAGTACCAAACAATTCATGCAGTACGAGGTCATGCAGATCCTACGCAGATTCACACACGAAGAAAGGAGATGCTCCAGCAGGTTGATCTTTTCTGGAGCAAGATCTTCAACAAAGGCGAGCTGAAAGCATGGGACAAGTTCGAGACCCGTTTCGGCCAATACATCAAGCAACATCCATGTGAGATCGAGGACATAACAGGCCATCGACTTCATCGACAATTCTGCAAAATGAATGTGCACCGCGCTGCCGCAGCTGACGGGTGGAGAGTTGCTGAACTTCGACTACTACCACCCTGTATATGTGACCTGTTCGCCACCCTCTGCAAAGGAGTAGAGGATGCTTGGTTGAGATGGCCGCGTGCAATGACTCTTGGAATTACGAGCTGCCTCCCGAAATGGGATCAGGAGGCTGACCTTGCTGCAGAGATTGAGCCAGACAATGTGTGGACAGCTTCAATTTCGGACACGAGGCCAATCACCAATCTGAGCCCAATATACACCGCTGTCACAGGCGACAGATTTACTCAAATGGCATCCTGGCGCGAGCTTTGGTTGCATGATGGAGCTATTGGAGCCAGGAAAGGATATCACTACCAAGCTGTATCCTGGGAACTGGCGCTGGACATTGAATATGCACACATCACAGGTACTCCGACCTCAGGATGTTCAGCAGATCGCCGAAAGTTCTTTGACCTCCTCGAGTACGAGATAGGCAACAGATTGATGAAAGCACTGGGCTGCCCTGAGGGTGTCATGCATGCGTCCACCATCTTCTACGAGGATCTTCGAGCGAGATGGAAGGTAGCACGTGCAGTAGGCCCAGAGACAAAGCGCAGCAACGGTTTTATCCAAGGTGACTCCTGGTCCCTGCAGCAGGCGCTCGCATTGATGTCGATTTGGAGCCATGCCCTTGAGAAAGAAGCAGAGGTCAAGGTCGCATCCTTCATCGACGACGGCAACTTCAGAGCCGAAGGACCTCAGCATGCTATTCGGACTGCCAAAGCAACAACTATTTCAGTTGAATTTGATCAGCATTCAGGTACTCAGACCAATGTTGAGAAGACGAAGCACTTCGCCACATCGATCAAGGCTGAGAAGGAGCTAAGGCACCATCTCAACGCTCAAGGACATGTCCAAGCATCGATTGTGAAGAATTTTACTCTGGTGGGTGGAGAGATATGTACGCTGGGAATGTGCCCACAGGCGGAGCGACGCCGAAGGTATACCTCAGCATATCGCGTAACTCAGCGTACCGGTGCCGCCCCACTCGGACTCCAAGGAAAGCAGCGTCTTTTGGCAACAGCAGCCTTACCACGACTTGCGCCAGGATTAGAATACCGACGACTGCCGAAACACAATCATCTTAACTTTAGATCGGCAGTGATAAAAAGCATGTGGCGAAGAGGGAGAGCATATCGATCCCCAGCAATGACACTTACTCTTGTTACTCGAGGTCATCTGCTTGACCCCGTGCAGATTGCCACTGCGCAACCACTGGTGATTGCGAGAAGGCTCTTCTCCAGCCCAAGCGCAGCACGACTACTACGACGTGCGAAGCAGTGCTGGGACATCCTGCAGCATCGAGTAACATTCACCGTGAAGGACAACGACACAGGCCCCATCAACAGGATACGCTCTGTGTTGAAGGACTTACAATGGACATGGCCAGCCTTCGACTACTTCGAGAGGGCGAACCAGCAACGAATCTACCTCACCAAGCACCCGATGGGCTGGTGGCAGCATACACTGAGAGAGGATCTTCGACGATTTGTGTGGCGTACCGATCTTCAGCTACAGGAGCGCAAGGACATGAAGGGCTGTGCTGTTGGCCTGAACTACCACGTCACCACGGCCATCTTGCGCAAAGCTGACCGTACCACCAAGCCTGACGACGAGGACGTGGACGACGAGCCGAAGGAGCAGCCCCCGTTGCTTCTTGGATCCACGGACATACCAGTACCTAAACTTACTTCCAAGCAGGTCCCGTTCTTGCGTGCCTACCTCCAGGGAGGCACCATCACAGGACATAGACTGCACTACATCACCAAGAATCCAGCCCACAAGAAGTGCCCATTTTGCCTCGCCCTTGACGAGACTATGCAGCATATCTTATTGGACTGCCCCAGATGGGAATTGCAAAGCTACACGAAGGAAGAGCTTCTTGCGCTACCGACGTGCCTCTTGTGCTGTGGACAGTTGCCAGACAAGCCAGAATATGATGCCTTCGCATGTGAACTACTGCCAGATGATCCTCCATTACATGCACCGCCACATCACGCCGACGGTGAGCATGAGGTGGGAGGACACGAGGAGGACATTCTCACAAAGATCGATGACTACACTGTCGTAGCTGGTGACGGGTCATGTCCTGGCCAGGCGTCGGACCTACGTCTACGCAGATCGGGCTACTCACTGTACTACGGCAGAGGTCATCCATGCAATGTTGAAGTGCCCCTGCGCAGTGTCGCACAGGGAGCTCAGAGAGCAGAGGTTGCAGCACTTCGGCACTTTGTCGCGTGGAGCTGGGGCAAACAGATCTACCTGACGGACAGCAGCTGCTGCGTTCGCAACTTCTCAGCACTCCTCCGAGGGGAAGCGCTGAACACCAAGCAGCACACCGACCTCTGGCAGGCCATCGAGACAGGACTCAATGCCAAAGGACGAGAGCTATTTCGAATACAGAAGGTCAAAGCCCACACGAGCGAGCGCGACGTCCCAGCAGATGAACGACTCTTGTGGGAGATGAATCGCCAGGCAGATGCAGGAGCTGTGCGTGCGGCAAGGTCACACGGCCTTCCAGACACCATTCGCCAGCAGCATCGGCAGGAGCAGAAATTATGTTATCTTCTTCAGCACACGGCGACGGTCATCCTCATGCACCGAGCAAAAGAGCTCAAAGAAATGTGCCGAGATTCACATCATGACAGATGCGAGCAGGCCCAAGCTATGGAACGTGCTGAGTTGGACGGTCAACAACATGCACAGCTTGATGAAGACAACGAGGAGGACCCGTGGGCGCATCTGGGCATGGACTCGGACGACGAGCAACCCCAGCTACCGCCACAACGGACCTCCTCGACATCACCCCAGCCAACACCAACGGCCCCGCCTGCACCAAGGCGCCGACTACTACGCAAAGCAGCTCCAGAAGAAGATCCACCAGCCACCATCCTTGAGGAACCTAGCTCGTCATCGAGCTCGAGACCTCAGGAGACATGCACGGGACTAGCACTGGACCAAGCTACTACGAACCCGACAAATTGGACCCCGAAGGCAGCATTTCCTGGCTATCAGTGGGAACCAATCCAACCAAATATTTACGATTGGAAGTTCAAACCAATACTACCTGAGACGGTGGCAAATCGAGCTTGGTACTACCAACAGGCGTTATTTCCTGCAGTGGTATGGTACTTCTCACAGCTACAATGGGAGGCCGATGACACGGTACGAGCGCCAATGTCGGTATCCTGGGTAGAGCTTGCCATCGACTTCACTATTGTAACGGGCCTCTCTCTTGTCACGCCGCAGGAGAGCGCTAGTGAGGCAAAGATTGTGCGCATGGCCAGATACTTCAGCACTGCAGCTACGAGGATGGCACAGCTATGCAAATGCAAATTGGCTCCAAGAGAGACCCATGCTGAGATAAGCGCCTTGATACCACTTGGACTTCGCAAGGCCCCAGGATTTAAATGCCGAGCGTCTTTTGTGGCTCACCAGCACACGATGAAGGTGATGTACGCGTTGGCCCTCGCCTCTACTGACCGTAGGGGCAGCCTCGACGTATGTCCAGACTGGTGCTCGCCGCCGAAGCCGATATGGAGCGTCCCCTGCCTCAAGGAGAACATAGTCAAGACAGTGCGAGACAGTGACCTTTCTTCACGAGCAATGCAATCAGTGGCATCACTCTCAGAGAGGGGTACCCACACCAGGAACGTTGTCTCCGTCCAGAAGTTGCGCAATGTGATCACATGGACGACAGACGAAGAACGAGAATTTCAGGGTCTTCAAGGACGTGCTCTCATTGATGAGCAGAAGCGTCTTCTACATAATCGAGAGGCCCGCCAGCAAGGATACCATGTGCTTGGTCCGCTTACTGGAGCCAAGCGAGACCAAGACCCGCACCTGCTCTGCATACAGTGCAAGTTCACTACGCCGGGGATTGGACGCTTCAGCACATGGCCACGACTACTATGCACACCAGGGGTCCTGCCGTCAGGGCCGCATCAGTGTGGACAAAAACGTACGCCAGAGGACTACGACAAACTTATCGTGGAGCACAACATACGCACCGAGAAGCCAGGCAACCGATGCCACGTCCTACTTACCTTTCGACCAGCACGAGTTTGTCAGGAGCTCGAGTGCATGAAGTGTTCCAAAAAGTCAGCCAAACGGAAGTATTTCGAGTTCTGTGCAGCCATCTGCACTGGACGATAGCTCATCACACGTACACAGGGTGATGGCATAATCTTATACTTACTGCAGCCTCGTGAATACTACGCAGGGTGCGGGCAAACATGAATATTATCCTGGAAAAGAGTGGGCCGTGGAAGGCCCGATCACTACAGAGTACGGTTCTCGAGGAAGCCCCGAATGCGTGGGAACACCTCAGACCATGTTGCCATGGTTTGCTGGCAGAACGCAAGTCCTAGGGAAGCCCCGAATGCGTGGGAACACCCTAGGCTCACGTTGCCATGTTTTGCTGAGTATCACTTCGACATCGTGACCTTGACGGTGTTTGAGGACTTGAATGCTATCTCCCTGTTCGGCAACCTAGTGGAGCAGGGTACTTACTTGGTGGATATACGATGCTACCGCGGACGAGCGCCAAGGTAGATACATGGACCATGTGTGGACAAGGCCGATATCGAGGCGGCGAAGGCCGACTTTCTTCGAGATCACGGCAAGCAGGAGACGACGGACAAGCAGGACGAGGTGACGAGCGCTCCGAAGGGCAAGCGTAAGGCAACGGCCAAGGCCAAGGGCGGCACCAAGGTCACCAAGAAGCCGTCCAAGCACTGCCGCGACGACGAGGCCGGCCGCGCCGCCAGCGATGGAGAGCCCGCTCATCGAGATGATGACGACCAGGACGGGTCCGACGTTGACGGAGACGACGCGGCCGACCAGCCAGATGAGCATGCCGGGGAGGGGGGGGGAGGAGGCGGAGGTCCCCGATGGCGCCGATGGCGACGCCGTGCTGATCAAGAAGAGGCCGGCCGCATCCAGGAAGCGACCGTCCGCAACGGATGGTGAGCAGCCGCCAGGTGCGCCCGAGGAGAAGGCGATGCGGACCCACCCTGCAGCGCCTGCAGCGCCTAGCACGCTTCCTCGCTCGGTCCCGCAGCAGGGGCCATCTAGGCTCGGCGCACCTCCTCCGAAGGTGGATTTAGTTCGCGCAGCGCTGGTCGGTACCGCGTCGACGCCGCGCCCGCTGAAGAGCGGCCCCAAGCAGCTGCGCGACGTTCAGGCCGCGCCTGAGCTCGCCAGATTCAAGTTGACGCCAGATGGTGCGATACTGTTGCACAGAAGCCGAGCGCACAGATGTCGAATCATCATCGTTGCGTTCGGCATCGATGCATCGTGGCATCGTGCCGTCAGAGGGGGGAGATGAGGAAATAAGGGGGATGATGGACGAGTCGCAATGGGACAGCGGCGGATCCGATGACACTGGATGAGGGCGAAGGTGCGAGGGCGGCGCAGGAGGAGGAGGAGGAGGAGGAGGAGAATGAGGAGGAGGGGGAGGAGGAGGCGTAGGAAGAAGCGGAGGATGATAATGATGATAGTGGAGGAGGATGAGAATGATGCGGCATGGGGGATGACGACGCCGCATCAAATCCCAATGCAAATCACAATGCGTTGGGATTTGCGTTGGGATGTTGCGTCTGTCTGGGCGTCGTCATCCCATGCCTCATCTGCCTCGCCCACCGCCCCCCCCCCCTTGTCCGCGCGGTTGAAATCACCGCCCCCCCCCCCCCCTTCGATGGGGCGCGGGATGAGCGGAGAGGGAAGCGGAGAGCGATCGGGTGGTGGTGGTCATTGGCGGTGACGGTCGGAGGGATGTGGAGTGATCTCACGGGAGGGTGCAGGGATGGACCAGATGGGGAGGGGGGCACAAGGCGAGGGGCGGGCATGCTGAAGACAGGGCCCCATCCCTCGGCCCCGCCAGGACAAGTTGAACAAGGCCCTGAGCGGGGACAAGATCGACGAGCTGGCAATCAACGACCTCTTGCTCGAGCTGTTCAACAACAAGAGCCCGAGGGGGGTCTTCGCGGAGAAGGGCCGCGACAACATCAGCGAGACGACGGGCGCGATGATGCGCGACATCAGCAGCGGCGGCTACCTGCAGAACCAGAGCAACTGGTTCGGCCCGAGCGCGAAGGCAAGTGACACGAGTGATGGCGCCCAGAGTCAGGGCGGCAAGGATGATGCGGAGCAGTTGAACTTCTGGAAGGCGCTCGAGAAACACAGTTTCCAGTTTCCGCTCGAGCACAGGCAATGTACCGACGAGTTTGAAGTGGTGGCAGCAGGTAAATGGCAACGTGCTAAAGGAGCGGACACGCCCGCGGGGAAGAAGTTGCGCGCCGAGTACGACGCCAGCAAGGGCAAGGGCAGCACCGCCAAAAAGAAAGATTTCAGGGCGAGCTGGGCCAAAGGCGAGTTCGACACATTCATGGGCACTGGGCCCCAACAGAAACGCAGCGTGCACAACCCTGGGGGGAGACATGACAACGAGGGCCGATGGGCCCATGGCCCGAGGACCGATGGACCGATGCGCCGGCGGAAAGATAGAGGGGAGGGGGGCCGAGGGACCGATGCAAAGGGGGCTCGACTGATCAGGGGATGGGCATGGTGAGCGATGGAGATGCGCCGCCACCGCCGCCCCAGGACAAGCGGACCCACACGAAGGAGGACAAGCGCCAGGTCTACGTCAAGGGCGTCTACCGCCCCGTGGGGCGGATCGCCTGGATCAACGGCGGAGGGGCCCTGGGCTGGCGACAGGCGCGAACGGTGATACTGAATGTCGCGACGGCGGGGGGGGGGGCGGAGAATGTATTGATGATGATGGGATGCCAAGGTATGACGGTATATGAGATGGAGGAGTGGACAGATGATGGGGATGATGATGATGATGATGATGATGATGATGATGATGATGATGATGATTATGATGATGATGACGAGGGGTGGTGTGGACTAGAAGTATGACGATGTTGCTGTTGATGGTGATGATGCGGATGCGGAGGGAGACGGGTGCATCAAGATGATGATGGTGCTGCTGATGGTGATGATGATGATGATGAGGGTGGTGCTGATGAGCGGTGTGCTCTCAGACGATTTGGGAACAATCTGGAGAGATGGTGGCAGCGTGGTGGCGGCGACTATCCGTCCTCCCAGGCAGCCCGCGTCGTCTCCAAGGCCATCCAGATCGGCCCCCCGTGGATCCTATTCGACGACGCGTCGGAGGCGATCCAGGCGCTGCACTGCAAGACGGCGGGGCACTTAACACGCTGATGCGATATCGAACCCATGACCGAATGATGATGACTGTGGTGATGATGATAATGGCACTGGTGGTGAGGCTGCGTGTGATGGTGATGCTGACGACGGTGGCGATGCCGCTGTGCTGATGACGATGACTGATGGTGACGATGACATTGTTGGTTGTGTGACTAGTGTAAACGATGTTATGAAGTTGATCTATGAGGCAGGTGATGCTGATGTGGGTGGCGACGATGAGGATCGCAATGAGGATGCGGATATGGCAGGTGGCGGTGCATGTGACTATGTGGGTGACGATGGCGAGGCGATGGAGGATGGTGAGGGTGATGGTGGCGTTCGTAACCACGCTGGCGATGGCGATGGGGATGGCGAAAAGACGGATGAGTAGTTGGATGAGGACACTGATGATGAATAATAGGCGGACGATGCGGAACATGAGGGGGGGGGATATCATGGCGGTGACGGGGAGGGCGGGTGCGGATGCGAATGATGAGACCGATGAGGATGATGATAATCACGATGGCGGCATATAAGGGGCACGTCCACTGCTTCACGGAGGCCTGGACCAAGCACAAGGAGTGGAGCCAGCTGACGGCCAAGCCCACGGACTGGGGGCATGAACTGTTGGCCGTCGCGCTGTATATGTAGAGGATGACGAGGCGGAGGGTGGGAAAGTTGAGGGGGGGGGGACTGAGCTGATGAAGATGAGATGCTGCGGAGGAATGAGCGGATGAAAATTGGCGCGGCGGCGGAGGCGGTGGACGAGGATGAGGAGGATGGTGACGAGGATGAGGGGGGACATGGATGATGATGATGAGGATGATGATGCTGATGCTGATGCTGATGATGATGGTGGTGATGCTAACTATGGTGAGTTGTTCCCAGTACTCGGAGGGCGACAACCCGACCTCGGCCGCCCTGGGCACGGTCACGAGCCAGGCCGCCCCGAAGGCGGAGACCAGTGCGCCTGTCGAGGCGCCCGCCAAGGGCGTCGAGCACACGCCCGCGGCCGACGCGGCGACCAAGCAGCTCGTCGAGAAGCGCGAGGTCGAACCAGCACGCGCAGAGGTGGCGAAGCCGCCCAAGCGGTCCAGGGGCGCCACCAAGTGCCATGATGACCAGCAGCCGCCCAAGCAGCCCAGGAAGGCAGCGAGGCAGCAGCAGAGCCCCAACGAGAAGGTTGACAAGCAGGCGCTGGCCAAAGCGAAGGAGAACTTCGAGATGTGCGCGAAGGTGAAGGCCCGTGGCGAATCCATGGTGTGGAACGTGTCCAACATGGACGAATGGAGCTGGGCGAAAAACGACCCCTTGATGCCCGAGCTCGACGCGGGCCTCAAGAAGCTCACCGAGCATGCGATGGAGGTGCCGATCCTTCAGAAGGTGATGTCCATGGAGTTCACGGCCATGAAGAGCACGCTCTCGGAGAAGGACTTCACCGCGGCCCTGGGCGCCCTGCCCCAGCCCGACGGGCCGCTGAACGCTGTCAGGGAGGTCCTGAACGCCCTCCAAGGCTGCCACGGCCAGAGGCAGAAGTGACCGAGGCTCGCCTGCTCGGATCAGGCCGTTACGCCAAGGGAGAATCCAAACACTCGAATCGGCGAAAATCGGCACCTCGTGGCCAAACAATCGATACGATAATAGCTGGGGGGGGGCACCGAGGGGCGGATCGGGAGGGGCGCGGGTGAGGGCAGGGGGCCGACGCTGATTCCGACATGATGTTCGGCTTCGCGAGGTCGAACCGCGCGTGTCAGACGGTGCGCCAGCTCGAAATCACCGATGGGATTTGCGTTGGGATTTGCGCTGGGATTTCGCGGATTTCAAGAAAACCATGATGTATCAGGAAAAACCCATTGTGATTTGGTAAAACCACGTTGGGATCTGCGTTGGGATTTCCTTGGGATTTCACTGGGATGTCGCTGGGATTTGCAAGCCTGGTTTTTGTCGGCGCGGGGCCGGCGTCAACCCCGCGGGCTGGCCCCGCAGCGTGTGTTTCAGAATTTGCGAAGCCGGCGCGGCCGCTCGAGCGAGCGCGGGCCCTGGCCGACAGCCAGGCGCGGGCCAGTTCATGCTGCGGCGCGAACGTTCGCGGTCGCGCACGGCGATGCTGCAGGCAATTTCTGACCAGACATCCTCCGCCAAGGCTGGCAAATCACTGATCGAGAGGGGAATTGCACGCGAATGAGGGGGCACAATAGGAACAGAAAGAGAGGAGAGAGGTGGGAGGGATGGAGGGGGGGGAGGGAGGGGCGGGTAGCCGCGCAGATGGGAGATAGAGGGAATGAGGATGAGGAGGAGGATGAGGAGGAGGAGGAGGACGAGGAGGAGGCGGAGGAGGAGGAAGAGGAGGAGGAGGAGGAGGAAGAGGAGGAGGGAGGAGGAGCATGCGGAACGCGAGGAGGAGGAGGAGGAGGAGGAGGACGAGGAGGAGGACGAGGAGGAGAGGAGGAGGAGGAGGAGGAGGAGGAGGAGGAGGAGAAGGAGGAGGAGGATGATGATGATGATGACACGCCCGTTGGAGGCGGAGAATCCCCGGTGTCACAAGCTCTCAGGGGCAAGCCTCTCCAAGTCTGCCTTTGCAGCCAAGACTGCGCGAAGGGTCGTCCGCTAAATTCCAGATGATTTTGGGATCCCGCGTCCCCGCCGGATTAAACCGGGAAGTCCAGCCCGATTGGTCCCAGCGGTGGACCTTGCCCCGGCCTTTTCTGGAAAAAGTTTTAGAAGACCTGCTGGATGCCGACACCCAGACGCGCCTTTGTGAGCTGACCCAGTCGTGGTCCTGCTCACTGGCCGCTCTGGCTGCCCAGCTGTCTGGGTGCCTCTGGAGGTGTGAGTGCCAGGACAAACACGAGTACAGATGAAACTTCGACCACTTCGTGGCCGCCAGCTCTTTGACCGCGCGGTTTCTGCGCAGGCAAAACTGTTGTGGAGTCTCGTTCGGCTTACAGCGCAGCCGGAGCATCCACGCTAAAAGCTTTGACTGCCTTCTATCCAAAAAAGTCTCCGTGGCCTGGCACGGGGGCCACGACGCAGCCCTGGCTCTGATGATGCCTCCAGCAACACCGCTGAGTTTCTGTAGCCTTCTACGGATGGGGATGCCGCTGTTGGTCAAGAAGCGGCTGTTCTTCCAGAAGCAAGCGTAAATCTTTTGAGTTGTGGCCTTTACGTCTTCCGCGCAGCAGCCCGTGCACGATATCAATGGCCCTAAAATTTTCACAGCCGGCTGCACCTTCCAGCGGCACCCACGACTGTCCCGGAAATCGTAGCTCTCGAAAGTGACGTGGCTCGCTGTGACCATTTCCCGGCTGTCTGGCTTCACGAACAGGCGGTGCTTGCTCCAAAGGGCCTTCTCTACCGCCGTCATGATCTCAGCTGCCTTGCCCACGGTGGGCGCGAAACTGAAAAGGTTGTCACTCCACGCGGAAAAGAGAAGCTGGTGACTGCCCAACATGAAACCCACCTCGGCCTGGCTCAGCCTGTCCATGCACGCGACGAAAGCGTCCTCGATGGTCAGACGGGCCAGCATACCCGCAGTGAGCGCACCCATGTGCAACCCCCTCGACCTCCTAATCTCCTGCGTCGTCGTGCCCATAATGTCGATTTGAATGGCCGGGGCTCTGTGCAGGCGAATCGCAGCAGCAGCAAGTTCCCGAGGAACATCTCGAGCGAACAGACTCCTGAAGACGCAACTGTACCGAATCTGGTCCTGGCGAGCCTTTACGTCCGCAATGGCCACTGCAGCCTCGTTGAACCTATCTCTTCCGACCTCCAGAACCTGCGACGCCGTGGTGAAAAGATCCTGCACCTGCCCGCCTTTACCAAGGCCCAAAACGAGCCCCGACAAGGAGTGCGAGGCCGCGAACGATTCCAGGTACGGCTCCAGGATCTCCGCAACGTATGCATGACACAGCTGCGCAAGCATAGACTGGGGGATGACGACTCTCGTGGCCTCCGGCCCCGAGATGTCTTTCTCCTTATTTCCGATCGTGCCGGTCAAGACGACGCTCTGCCAGAACACGTCACTATTCAAAGTTTCCTCCACTACGTCCCTGGTCCTCCGGACCCAGCCCGCCATCCGCAGCGCGGCCACACAGGCTCCGTGCTTGTCGATTTTATCAGAGTTCTTGATGCGATCCACTGCCATGTCAAGTACTCCAGGCTGCACCCGGAGACGCGGGACCCTCGAAGTGGCAAGCTGGCGGACTGCAGCATTCTCCTCGTCCCATTCCGCTGGAGGGACGCCCCACCTTTTGCGGAACTCGGCATCGACCAGGGCAGCGCAAACGGAGGGATCGTACACGACGGCGCCAGCCTGGATGAAACCCCTGACTGCTGGGAGAGGCTTGCGAGACACCCAAACTTTCTCCCCTCTGAGACACTTGATGGCCAAAGCCTGCTTCTCCGAAGATTTCCGGGTGATCTTCAAGGCCCTCAGGAGGTCCTTGCCTATCTCGACGCGGCGGACTTCGTCGAGACATGTTCTCAATCTTCTCCTGATGGCCTTGACCCACAGGGGCTCATGGCAGGCTCTGCGGACACTAGAGGAACCCACCCGATGAGTGGCAGAAACAATATCCGCCACCGACTGCTCCCAGTATCCGAACGATTCTGAGAATTCCGGCGGCTCGTGGCACCGCACCTCGCAAGATGATGGTTTTTGCAGGTCGTCGTGCCGTACAAGCTCTGAGCATACAGGGTAAAGCTGCGACGCAACGCGGGCGACAGAGAGAACGCACTGAGGCCGCCACCTCGGAGGTCTCCGGCACCTCCTCCGAGGCTCCACCATCAAAGCATCAACGGCGAGAAGCGCATGATCTCCCGGCACTCCCTGCCACCGAATGAATGCGTCCACGTGGAGGCCTGTAGGTGCTGCTGCATGGTCTATGTTTGCTGGCTGCCCTACTTGGGCCCCCGACGGCCTGCGAGTGCAATGCAACGCTGGGTCCGCCTCGAAATAGCGGGGCGGGGCCCACTGGAGACCCAAACCTCGAAGCGCACCCGTGTACAGGGACCATGTCTCCTGCCAAGGCTTCTTGGAATCCGCAATCACATCGCCCAGCCTGAACAAAGACGAGTTGCGCGGCCTCCGGCGCGCGAGGCCCTGAGCATCGGCCAAGCTGTCTTCAAAAGCGGCGCCGTGCGCCAAATGGCTAAAAAGAACAGACTTAAGAGAAACTTGTTTACTATCAGGCGAAGTGTGAAAAAGGTCCACGCGAATAGACCGATCCCCGCACTCCACGTCCTTCAATCGTGCCCTTGCATGCTTGTGAATTAAAAGAGCAAAAGCCCACGAGCCCTCGCCTGGGTAGTGGCGCACGCACGCGTGACCACCTTCAAACTCCCGGAGGATGCTGTCGCTGGGATCGCAACGCCGGCGGTGGTCGACCTCCAGAAGGGCGATGAGCCCCCAGGATTTCAGCTCCAGGAGCCCCAAAATTGAATTAATGTCTGCATCCGTGCCCCCCTTGCCCTCGATGTTTAAAGCGCAAGCCAGGGCAGGCACGTGGGAAGGGCCTCACTGCTGAAGCGCCCGGGCAACCGTGTCGCCCAGAAGCTCCTTGACCGGCGACGCCGCCGGCACCTCCCACAGGAACTCGCCCGCCATCAGCCTGCCCACCTTCGCGTCATCCAACCAGACCGCACGGGTGCGCTCGCAGAAGACGACGTTACGACCCTGAAGCTTCGTCCCCACCTCCTCCTTGAGCTTACCCCACTGCTTGCCCGGCATGCGTTCCTCCCTCGTGGAAATGGGGCCCATCCAAATCTTCCTCCCCCCATGGCCGTCCAGGAGCGCCTGCTTGACGGTGTACGCGGTCTTCTGCCCCACCCCCACCGTGCTGAACTTGACCTCCACGAGGCTTCCATACGCGTACGGGGCCTTGAGGTCCATGGGGTTGTCGGTGCCAAGGTTCCTCAGAATCTCCCGCGCACGCTGCTCGAGCTCCGGCGCCTTCGTGTTCCAGCCGAGGTTGGTCATGACAAAAACGTCGCACTCCCCACGCGGGACGCCAGCCCATGGGGGGAGCCTCCGTGCCTGGCGCGCATCTCCGCCGGCGTCTGCGGGCACCCGCACTTTCTTCATGCCCTCGATTTCCGCCTGCAGCGCCGACTGCTCCATCTGCAGGGTGGTCACCGCAGCTTCGAGATCGGCCGTCCGCGTCTCAGTATCGTCCTGCCTCCCCTCCACCTTCCCGATCCTCTCCCCGTGGTCCCGCACAGTGTTCGAGAAAAGGGTCATCTCGGACCGGAGGCCGTCCACATTGGCGTTGAGGGCCGTGAACATCCTCTTCATGAATGCCCGGTCGCTCTCCTCCGTCTCCTCCTCCACCACGGGGGCCCCCCTCGCAGCCGCGCGGCCAGGCGGCCGGACAGCCTCTCCGACCGGTGCCCCAGCCCCGTCGCCTGGCATGGGAGGCCCGGCACCGGGCGCTGCCGCAGCGGGAGCCCCAGGGCCCGGCGGCGCGAATGCGAAGCCAGCAGGCGCCCCAGCCCCGGCAGGGGACCCGACGGGCGTAGGCAGTCCCCCAATCCCCTCATCCCCTGAGAGGCACTCCGCGAACTCCCTGTCGTCATCGAGGGCGCCACCACCGTAGATGTCACGACGTACGTCTGCAGCACCACGGCCATCGACGTCCTCCTCCTCCTCCATGCTCCCGTCCGCAGCTGCCCGGCCCTGCTTGCGCCTCGCTGCCTCGCCACTCAGCGTCCCAGAGGCTGGCGGGCGACGGCGTCTGGCAGGCCGGAGCGGGGTGGCGGCCGCCCAGGGGTCCGCAGCAGCCAGCGGGTCTTCTCCATGTAGTCCTCCAATGCCTTGGATCACCGAGGGCGGCGCTGAGCCAGCGGCCGCGGGAGAGGCCGCGGCAGCCGCTCCGGCTGAGGGTGCTGACTCGGCGCCTGCTGCTGCTGCTGAGGCTGCTGAGGCTGGGTCTGCTCCTGCTCCCTCTGCTGGATGATGCCCTCGACGACCGCCAAGAACTCCCGGAGCTGGTTCCTCAGGAGCCGGAGGGCCAGGAGGTCGAACTGGACCGCTGCGAGCATGTGGCGCGCCCAGTCCGGGAGGTGAGCCCGTCCCATGAGCCCCCCGCGCCTGCCCCGGAGGGGGAGGAGGAGGGGGAGGAGGAGGAGGAGGAGGAGGAGAAGGAGGAGGAGGAGGAGGAGGAGGAGGAGGAGGGAGTGGGAGGAGGAGGAGGAGGAGGAGGAGGAGGAGGACGAGGAGGAGGAGGGGGAGGAGGAGGAGGGAGGAGGAGGAGGAGGAGGAGGGAGGAGGGAGGAGGGAGAAGGGAGGAGGGAGGAGGAGGAGGAGGAGGAGGAGCAGGAGGAGGGCTCCCGGGAAAGCCCCAAAAATCTCCAGAATGGCTTCCGGAGGGCCCCGAGCCTACCTCGGCAGGCTTCCCAAGAGGTTCCCATAGGTGAACGGTCCGCGAGGGCATCTATGATTGACGCCAGGGTCTCCTCAGGCTGTCCCCCCAGACCTCCTCGCGTTGTGAAAAAAACCCGACGGGAGGTTGTTCGTTATATTCGGCCTCTGGGGGCACTCACCGGGCCTCGGGGCCGTCAAAAAACGACTCTGGATGAAACACTGGCCCCCGGCAAAGGGTCCAGGCCTCCTGGGGTCGACGCGGTGAAAGCAATCACAACGTCGGGGATCTCAGCCCGGCCTTCCGCTTGCCGGCTGCCTCCCTCTCTGCTCCAGTGCGTGCTGCTGCGCTTCCCCGGTCAAGGCAGCTCGTCCTGGCACCTCTTCTGGAGAGGCCGGCGGGGATGCGCGGGGCGTCGAGGATGCTGGCCCGTGCGAGACGGCACTGCGCTGGCTCTCCAAGAATTACCACGTTCAAGGGCCCGCGGCCGCGAAGCCAGCAGCCCCCAGGGCGACGAGGGCAATGATCTGGATGCGGATGAGACGTTACTCCGCTGGACCTGCCAGAAGCTCACGGAAGTGGTGGCAGCTGCGCCGTCGGCGGCCCCCAAGAAGACGAAGGCAATGATCTGGACATGGATACGTCAGGTTCGTGCCGTGCCGACTCCGGCGTCGGTTCCTGACACCGCGGGGATCGTTCGACCTTGAACGATCGGCCGTCTCCGAAACCTCCAAATCGTTTCATCTCGAACGATTCCGGGTTGCCCGCGGCGCTCAGAGTTGAACGCCGCTCGCGGGGTCGCCGCTGTTCGACACGACACGAACCCTCCGTAAGACGGTACTCCGCCAGACCTTCCGGAACCTCACGAACGTGGTGACGGCTGCTCCGCCGGCGGCCCCGAGGGCGGCGATGCAGAAAGCAGGTAGGAGACAGGAGGCAAGCATGAGGTAGAGGGCAGGCTGGAGACAGGGCGGAGAAGTCAGGGGACAGAACAGAGGTGGGAGGTTTGACTCGAGCACCCAAACAACGGAGGGCTGACAGGGGGAAACAGATGTCTTCCAAATGAAATCAAGTCATTGCCTTTTCGATCCCTAGAGTGCCCAAGAGGCCCCAAGACAACCCCAAGGGCCCTAAGAACAAAAAAAGGACCCCAATACGGCCCAGAGAGGCCCAATACGGCATGCGAAGGCCCAACACAACCAGGAAAGGCAGATCGAGAAATCCGCTGCACCCCAGGAACCCTCCGAAGACGAAGGATGGCCCAAATGCGACCAAAGAACTCCCGAGAAGACCCCGAGATGGCTCAGGAGGGCACGAGGAGGCCCCAAGAAAGCACAGAGAGGCCCAAAAAGAGTTCTACAACAGTTGCAACACGGCTCCACAGAGCCCCTCCAGAGGCTCACGCAGAACAATGGTCAAACACTCCGTTGCTGTCGACCATCGGCCCTCTGCCCCTGCGTTCCCCCCGGTCGTCGCTGGGCGTGGCTGCTGAATGCTATCGTACTGCTTCGCTGTACGAAATTCTGAATGATCCCACGCAAGCGCCTGCGGCAGGTTCGGGTCGTGGCGACCCTGGCGTTGGTTTCTGACACCCCGTGGATCGTTCAACCTTGAAGAATCGCTACTTCGTTGTACGAAATTCTGAATGATCTCACGCAAGCGCCTACGGCAGGTTCGTGTCGTGGCGACCCTGGCGTTGGTTTCTGACACCCCGTGGATCGTTCAACCTTGAACAATCGGCGATGTTTCGATCGGCCGATCGTTCCATATTGGTCGATTCTGGGTCGCCCGCGGCGTTCAACCGTGAAAGCCGGCGGGGGGTCGCCGCAAGTCGACACGACGCGAGCCTCCTTCTACTCACTCCCGACATGTCTAGCAGTAAGAGGCGTGTCAGCAACTGCTGGGGGTGGCCATGGCAGTGACTCGCCGTAGGCGTCTTCGATAACTATCGCTCGGCCACTCGCGCTCCATGCGCTCGATGATTCGCCGAAAGACGCTGTAGCTCAGCCGAGTCCTCCCCTGGCTTGCAGACTCCCGGAAAACGAAGCCCTCGCAGACTCTGGGCACGCAACGAAATATCCCGCTGCCGGTCTGCGGCTCTGGCGTGTCACAGAACCCCCACTCCCAAGAGAACAGCTCCACCCCGCAGTGGAAGAGCCCGGACCCGAGAGGCCGCAGAAACTGGTTGACGCACGCGGCGGACTCGCTCAGGTCGTAAATGTTGAGAGTCACCGTGGTGCCGGCATCAACGATCTTTGACGACTGGAAGATGGCATTGCCCATGGCAGAGGCACCCTGACTGGACCCCTGGAGCCAAAGTGGCCACGGAAGGGATGGGGAGGGGAGAGGGAAGCGGGAGCGCAGGGGCAACTGAACAGGGGAGAGGGGGCATGGGGGGGGGATGGGAGGGAAGAGGGGACGGAGGAAGGGTCAAAGGTGCACAGACGGAATCCGCCTCGCCGCCTCGGCGGCAAAAAAAGACTGCTCCCCCCGGCGGGCGGGAGTGGCGACTGAGGAGTCTGAGGGTCCCACCCACCAGGTGCACCCCGGGAAGGAAGGAAAGAAGACAGTGGGGGGGCAGGGCTGAACCTAAGCGGTGTTTTTCGTTTTCGTCTTGTTTTGCGTTCTTCCTCGTTTTGCCTTCGCTTCGCCTTGAATCCAAAACAAAACGGCCCACGAGATGGCCAAAACAGCGTATAGCCCAGTGGGGGGAGCAGGAAGGGAGGGGAATCGGCGGAATACCCGCCATCGTGCCCCCTGGCACGTTCGAGGCGCGGCAGGATGCCGAGGGCTGCCTGGTCGGGTCTCTGACGTCTTCTCTGCGGGACACCCCCGCCTCTCGCCGCGTCCAGGCGCATGCATCGCCCGCCCTCCATCATTGATCCGCGCTCCCGAGGCCACGATCACGGGAAAAAACGGTGGATCCGCTCGTCCGAGCTTCCAAGACGGCCCAGGCAGACCACTGGGGCCGCCAAGATGGACCGAGATGCCTCCAAGAGCCCGCCACAGGGCCACCAAAGAGGACCCCCAACAGGATCTGAGGAAGCCAAGATCATTGATTCTCGAAGTATTTGATGGAATTATGAGTTTTCTCAATTTCCAGGCTTCCGTGGGCTCAAGACGGCCGGAAGACGGACCAAGAGGCACCCAAGAGAGCCCCAGGAGGGCCCAAAGAGGACCCCATCATGGCCCAAGAGGCCTCCAAGACAGCCACAAGATGGTCCGAGGGGGGCCTTCGGAGAGATCCCAGCAGCCACAGAGAGCCCATCGACGGCCCAGGACGGCGTCGAGACAGCCCCACGACGGCCCCAAGACACCCCACCTACTGCGGCCCCAGGGCAGCCCAAGAGAGCCCAAAGACGGCTATGGGAGGGCCCCACGGGGGCCCGAAGACGGCCCAAAGGGGGCGACTGTCCCGCAGGAGCCCAAGGCTGCCCAAGGGAACTCCATGAGAGCTCCTCGAGAAGTGAAGACGAGAGGTGTCCCGTCCTGTCCTCCTCATCCTCCTGCTTTTCCGTCTGGGGGCACGACTTGTCACGCGTGACGGCCTCCCGTACCCCTCGATCATTCGCCACCCAGAATGCACGGCTGGCACGATGGCAGGACTTGCCGCAGGCAACAAGATAATCTCCAGGGATAGAAGGCCTCAACCGACGATGATCCAAAAGATGCATACCGCAGAAATCAGAATATCAGCGCCAAGCTGATTGCACTGCCAAGTGACGCATGCAGCTTCCAAACAAGAAGGCACGCCACTGAATAACAGCCAAGAGAAAACAACAACACCGACATTGCGCTGTCAGCAAGTGCTTTACGGCCACACATAATCACGCATAGCCGCATATCACTGGCAATAGCGGCCTAATAGCGGCCTTCTCACCGTTACTCATGCTCAGCGACGAAGACGACGATGACGACGACGCAGGAGACCGTTTTTGGGGAATCGGCGATAACCCAGGTTATCCCGGGGGGGAGGGTCCCGCCGATAACCTGACCTTCGCGCTGTGGGCAGCTCTGCATATGCCCGCATGCCCGCGCCCCCCCACCCCAGACCTGCACAACCGACAAGGTTAGATTATCCTTGGGGGGGCAGGGGGCAAGCCCGATAACCAAAAAACAGTCTCCAGACGACGACGAAGACGACAACCACGACGACGACGGCGACGACCACCACGACGACAACGACGACGACGACGACGACTGCACGACTGGACGACTTCACGAAACCGACGCCGCATGAAACGCTGACAACGCAGACGATGACGATGACGACGACGACGACGACAACAACAATCATTTTAAGACTGTTTGCTCCTAACTGCTCGCGCGCCATTCATTACATATGTGTATCCCAAGCCCTAATACCCACCCTCTTCGTCTTCGCTCGTACCCCCTTGGGGGTATATGTTCCTTACCTGCCACGTGATCTAAAACAGGGGAGGAGAGGACGGATATAAGGGGGAGGGGGAAGAATGGAAGGCGAGCCCAGGCGGCCAGGTCGAGCAAGCGGGTTGCTGAAGCGTGAGTCCTGCATGAATCGAGAAGAGGTCTCTAGCGATAACGCGATTCCCAAATAAACCGTGAGAACAGCCAAAGCGAGAGCGCGATTCCTAAGTGTCGAGGGCTCGGCTTCTATATAAATTGCAAGGAAGTTCTACGCGAGAGCGCGACTCCTGCATACATTGTGAAAGTCCCGAGAGAGAGCGAGATTATGATATAAATTGTGAGGAAGTGTCAAGCGGGAGCCGCTGTTGTTTAAACCGGGGACAAGAGGCCCAACATTTTGTGACACCCAGCTTTCCCTTGCAACGAACAGGATGCGAGCCCTGGGAGGAGCACTTCAATTGCAAAATGCGATGGTTACCAGAGGGAGGACAAGCAATGATCATTCTTCTGGAAATGGAAATTCAACCACAACAACAACAGCAACAGCAGCAGCAACAGCAACAACAACAACAGCAGCAACAACAACAGCAACAATAACATCAGCAACAACGACGACAACAACAACAAGAACGACAACTACTAGAACAGCAACAACAACAGCAACAAGGACATTCGTCAACAACAACAGCAACAACAACAATAACAACAATCATTTTAAGGCTGATCGCTCTCATCTGCTCGCGTGCCATTCAACACGTATATCCCAAACCCTCGATACTCGCCCTCTTCGTCTTCGATCGTACTCCCTTAGGAGTACATCTTTCTTACCTGCTACGTGTGTGTCGCGCAGCCCAGAAGGCAGGGGAAGAGAGGACGGATGGAAGGAAGGGACAAGGGGGAGGGAGGAGGATGGGGCACGAGAGAGAGTAGCAGGAGGGGGGTTAGGAGCAGAAAACACGTAGCAGAACCAAACGGGCAGACCGGGCGGGTAGACCCTAGCGGGTGTGTCCGGAAGGCAGGCCCAGACGGCGAGGTCGAGCAGGCGGGTTGCTAAAGCGTGAGTCATGCCTGAATCGCGAGGAGGTCTCGAGCGATAGCGCGATTCCCAAATAAACTGCGAGAAAAGCCAAAGCGAGAGCGTGGTTCCTGAGTGTCGAGAGCGCGGCTTCTGAATAAATTCCTAGGAAATCCCACGCAAGAGCGCGATGCCTCTAGAAATTGTGGGAGTCCCGCGCGAGAGCGCGTTTGTGGAATAATTCGCGAGGAAGTATCAGCCGAGAGCCGTTGTTGCTGTAAAGAGGGGCCAGGGGCACAGTTTGGTGGCACCTCACCTTCCCTTGTAAAAAACAGGGTGCGAGACCCAGTAGAAGCACTTCGATCGAAGAAAAACAATGGTTACCGGAGGCAGGGGAGTTCAACAAAAATTGTGTTTTCAAAAATGTGAACTCAACAACAGCGGCAGCAACAGCAACAGCAACAGCAGAAACAACAACAACAACAACCACAACAACAACAACAACAACAACAACAACAACAACAACGACGACGACGACGACGACGACGACGACGACGACGACGACGACGACGACAACAACAACAACAACAACAACAACAGTAGCAGCAGCAGCAACAACAGCAACAACATTCATGTTAAGACGGTTCGCCCTTGTCTGCTCGCGTGCCATTCAACACGCATATCCCAAACACTCGATACCCACCCTCTTCATCTTCGATCGTATCCTCTTGGGGGTAATATGTCTTACCTTCAACGTGTTGTTCCGCACAGCACCTAGGGCAGGAAAAAAGAGGATGGATGGAAGGAAGGGACAAGGGGGATACAGGAGGATGGAGCACGAGAGTATAGCAGGAGGGGGGCAGGGAGCAGAAAACACGTGGCAGAACCAGATGGGCAGATCGAGCGGGTAGACCCTAACAAACGAGCCCAGGCACCCAGGTCGAGCAGGCGGGTTGCTGAAGCGTGCGTCCTGCATGAATCGCGGGGAAGTCTCGAGCGACAGCGCGCTTCCAAAATAAAGCGTGATTCCTGAGTGTTGAGGACGCGGCGCCTGAATCAATTGCGAGGAAGTCCCAAGCGACAGCGCGATTCCTGATTGTCGAAAGCGCGACGTCTGAATACATTGCGAGGCCGTATCAGGCGAGAGCACGATTCTCGGATGAATTGCAAGTCCCCAGCGAGAGCGCGAGTCTTTCATAAATTGCAAAGAAATATGAAGCGGGAGCCGTTGCTGTTGTTATACACCGGGGGCTAGGGGCACAGTTTGAGCAGAAAGACTCCCCCGGGCCCCCCTGGTAAAAACAGAGCGAGCCCCCTTGAGGGGCACTACAGCAAAAAAACACGTATGTCACGCGAATGCGTGAGTCCTGCATAATTCGCCAGGAAGTCTCGGGCGAGAGCGCGATTCCTAAGACAATTATGAGGATGTCCCAGGCGAGAGCGCGATTCCTGAATGGCGAGGGCGTGGCGCCTGAATAAATTGCAAGGAAGTCACAAGCGAGAGCGCGATTCTTTGATAAATTGCAAGGGAGTCCCGAGCGAGAGCGCGATTCTTCAGTAAATTGCGAAGAAATATCAGGCGGGAACCGCTGTTGTTGTAAACCGGCGGCCAGGGGCACAGTTTGAGGAGGAAGATTTTCCATAATAGAAAACAGGGTGCGAGCCCAGTGAGGGGCACTTCAATTGAAAAGACACATACGTTACAGGAGGGGAGGGATCAACAACAATAACTCTTCAATAATGAGAAGACAACGGAACCGACAACGACAACGAAAACGACAACGACGACGACGACGACGACGAAGACCACGACGACGCCTGGACAACGAAAAAAACACGACGACGACAACGACGACGACGACGACCACGACCACGACCACGACCACGACAACGACCATGACAACGACGACGCCGACGACCACGACGACGACGTCGACGACCACGATCACGACCACGACCACGCCGACGACGACGACGACGACGACGAAGACAACGACCACGACGATGACTGCACGACTGGACGATTGCACGAAACCGACGATCCAGGAAACGCTGACAACGCAGACGATGAGGACTGCACGACTGGACGACGACGACGATGGCGACGACGACGACGACAAAAGACGACGACGACGACGACGACGACGACTGCACGACTGGACGACGACAACGACGACGACGCAGACGACAACGACGACGACGACGACGACGACGACGACGACGGCGGCGACTCGAAGACGACAAAGACAACACGACAACGACGACGACAACGACGCCGACGACGAAGAAGACGACGACTGGGCGACGACTATGCGACGACAACGACGACGACGACGACGACGACGATGACGACGACGACGATGACGACGACGACGCGCACGGCGACGACGACGCCGACGACGACGGCGACGACGACGACGACGGCGACGACCACCGCAACGACAACAACGACAACGACTACTACGACGACGACGACGACGACGACGACGACGACGACGACGACGACGACGACGGACGACTTGACGACGAAGACGGCGACGGCGGCGACGACGATGACGACGACAACGACTGGATGACGACACGACGTCGACGACGACGACGAAGACGATTTCATCCTCTTCCTCCTTTTGTGCTCCTCATCAATCCCGTTCTCCTCTTCCTCCTCCTCCTCCTCCTTCTTTTTCCTCCTCCTCTCGCCTCCGTGTCTGGCACCCCTGAGCACAAACCGGCACTGGAAACGCAATCGACTACCTCGCCTAGCTTACGTACCGTACTCCTCCAGCTCTTCCTGCTCATGTCTGAAAGGTGTCTGCGAACACCGGCCTGAGACGCATGTGATCGCCCGGAGTGCCTGCGAGCGCCCGAGCACCAGCACCAAGCCTGCGGGCACCACAGGAGTAGAAGAAAAAACACCATAAACATAAACTTCTGGCGTTCCGAACCGAGCGCCATGAATGTATGTTTATGGCGCTGCTTTTTCTTCGAGGACCGCGAGCACCGACTCGTGCCTGTGAGCACCAGGTGTGCCTGCGAGCACCGAGTTGTGATCGGCGTCGCGAAGCAGTGCTCCCAACCTGCACTGCGAGGCCGCACTCTGCCGAGAGAGGTCTGGGCTCCTCGCGCGCGCGAGCTGCGGAGATCGCCGGGGGCACGCGCTGCGCAGGTGCGGGGGGGGGCGGTGCCCAGAGGCACTCGCTCGGACATATAATTGGTACAATAATATTGTAGCAGGTCGTTTCTTGAGCGGCAGGTATGGCCAAGATGCGCCCGCAACGGAGCTGATACTGTGAGATTTTCCAGCCGCGCGCGCGTCGCCGCGGGAGGGGGCGGCGAACACATTGACTACCTACCAGACCACCCCAACCTAACCCGAAGATCCGAATTTCGGGCTAAGAGGGGCAAGGATTTCACACGTGTTTTTCAATGTTCCCCGACACCCCTTCCACTGGAAATGGAGGGCAAATCGGGGCCTTCGGGTTGGGTTGGGGTGGCTTGGTAGGCGGCGCACACATGGCATCGATGTTGGGGCGACGCCGGTTACAGGGGGGGAGCGGGAGGTGGGCAACACTCGCGTTTTGGCCCAGCACATGCACTCTCCAGGGTGCCACCGCCAGCCCGTCGAGGGACCACAATCGCACCTCGTGGATACCTCTTACGGTCCTCTCTGGGGGCTGGGTGGGGATGTGTTATAACCCTGGTCCTCTCCTCCTCCGCCTCCTCCCCCTTACAACAAACAACATTGTAAGGCCGCCACCACATGAGACCTCTCCACAGAAACACTGCTTGACGTGTCCTTCTGCCGACGTCCACCCTAGAGGAAGAGAAAACGGCTTAAACCTAAACTTTTGGAGCTCCGCACGGATTTCTGGGACCCCCTCCGAGGCGCGCTGGGCGCGCCAGGGGCGGCGCCAGAAGCGCCGAAAGCGTTTTCTTATTTGGCGTTTCGACATTGGGCGGAAAGGGTGGGGGCGGGGGGGGGTCTGGCTCCCGACCTATGCTTAATGCGACTGTGTGCAACAGCGTGTTCTAGGGGGGCGATCCACCTGCTCGAAACAGGCGCCAAAAACAGCCAAGATCTACTCCATGGGGGAGGGAAAAAGGGCGTGCGAGGGCCCGCGCCGATCGGCGAAACAATGAACAAATCAAATCACAAATCGACGCGGAACGCCCAAAACAAATGTTTATGGCGTTTTCTCCTCTTCGATACCCGGCAGACGCAGCCCGCGCAGCAGCTGGCCGCCCGCCGGAGGGCCTCGGCGGCCGCGGCCGCCGCGCAGGCCGCGGCGGCCATGGTCGTCCCAGCCTCACAGCAAGGGGGGGCAGGCGGCGGCCCCTCCTCATCCGCTGCGGACCGCGAGAGACGGGTCCTGGCGGAGGCGGGTCCAGGGCCAGGGTCCTGTATTGTTTGTGTTTCGATTGTTATCCCACTGTTTTTACGATTCCCCATAAATGTATGTGTGTATATATACACACGTGTATATATAAGTATATGTATATATATATACCTACATACATACATACATACATACATACATACATACATACATACAGACATACATACATACGTAGATACATGCATACATGCATGCATGCATGCATACATACATACATACATACATACATACATACATATACATATACATATACGTATACATATACCTATACATATACATAAACACGCATGCATGTACATGTACATGTCCCTCGCAGTTCCGCAGAGCACAGCGTCCAACGACTTACTGTGCAGAAGGCTTACAAGTTGCAAGGAGCATCGCCCTCGCTCTTAGGGCGCTCTTCGCAACTGCAACGGGCTGAAAACATTTGGATGGGCTCAGTTTCGATTGAATGTTTTACGTGTTAAAAGCACGGATGGTGCGCCCATGTGCTCAGCGCTGTGCGTGCACGTCTGCGCTTTCGCCGCAAAGACCGAAACGAACAGGCAACGATTCAGGGGCAGGGACGCGGATGAACCACACGCTGCAAACGGCGTGCCAGAGATGGGAACAATGAACATAAGAATTAAGCATGGCATCGAGGGCGCCAGGGTCCTCTGAGCGGCAGCAGCCGAAAATACAGGGTCCGTCAGCACTCTTCGCGCTGGCGTGCAGGCGGCTGCTCGTCGTCCACCCACCCGCCCAAGTCTTGAGGAGGGCGGAGTAAGTACCAGGGGAACAGTAGTCGAGAGAAGCTCTTCGAGCGGCTCCCATTCGATCTGGCGCAAAATGAACTTTTCAGGCGGTACCGCCCACGAGTTGAAACGAGAGGCGATCCGGCAGAAAAAGGCGACGAGGCGAGAGTGGACAAAGTTCTGCATGCGCAGGCGAGCCTTCGAGCGAGCGACGAAGAGGCGTGTCTTTTCCGCGAGCCATTCACTCAGAGCAGAGCCACCAGCGGTGGTCAGCTTCACGTTCCTGTCACTCGCGAAGACCGTGGCAGCCGATTCGAGCGTGTGGCAATTGGCTTGGACTTCCAGTGGGGCGGCGTGTACACACCGTGCGAGAACTCGAACAGAGAGAGCGCTTTCTCCGCACCTCAAGCAACCGACGTGCCCAGAACGACCAGTTCAGGATGGAGACGAGGGCACTGGGCATCAGGACCGCACGGTGGTTCAACTCGAGCAACACCGTCTTCATAAGCGACCAGCGACCCAGCGCCAGAACATCATCACGAAGGAGCGCTTGCCAGGGTAGTTGCCCGATTCGGGGTAATGCCCACGGTTCTTTCCGCGTCATCTTGGGCGGCCAGAAAAATTGGCTCAGGTAGGGGATCTTGCTGACGGCACGCTGGCTGTACAGCATCAGGGAGGTGTTTGTGGGCGCCCCGACGTCCGCGATCGGGTTGGTTGTGCGCTGCCAGCCCACGATGAGCTTCTGCCAGCGCAACAGGTCGTCCACACCAGGACCCAGAAGCACCCCGAGGTACTCCGCTATGTCGGCGAAAGACATGCCCTGCCAGCGAGGGACCAGGTCGACGATCTTATCTCGGATCCTGCTCCCCACCGTCGGGGAGCACGCCTTCGCCAGAGGGATGATATTGCCGTCACCGTCTTCAGCACCAGGCGCGCCAGAACCTCGGCTGCTTAGAAGACGTGGCTCAGCGGGCGGAGCATTTTCAGGGACGAAACCACGCAGCCCACATCACCTGCACAAACGCCGATCACCGCGCCTTTAAAGTGAGCCGTTCTCGAACACATGTCTATGACCAGCGGGTCCATTCCAACAGCCCAAAGCGTACCAGACCATGGGCAGCCCTGCAGTATGCCAGAGGCGAGGGTGCAAAAGACCTCAAGGGCACCGCCCAGGTTGGTGTACGCCACGGGGGGGGGAGTATATCGCGTCGACCATGTTGCGTACGCGCCCGGGGAAGCCTGCAATTTCGAGGGCCATGTTCAACCACGCTCTGCACATCGAACGGAACGCGTCGCCAAAGACGAACAGCACCAGCAGCGGGCCCTTGGACCGCACCTCGTCCTGCATGGCCCCGATACGGGACTGCGCGTCCATGGCCACCACATGCTCGATGGAACGACGTTTCGGGAGGAACCGCTTCTGTGCACCATGGGCGCCCTGAGCAACGAGTAGTTTCAACAGATAGTTGCCCATCGAGGCCACGACCTTGCACTCAGTGCTCTTCAATGATAACGGCCACGTTGCTGTGGCCAGGCTAGCAGCAGCATGTCCATCATCAGGTTCCGATCCTTTCGGGTTGGAGATGATCAGCGAGTCGTTGAAGTCCAGCGGGACAGGGTCGCCCTTCAGAACGTCAATGGTGACATCCAGCAGCACCTGCGCTGCCGAGGGAATGCGCTTCCATGCCATGTATATATATACACACATATATAAACAGCAACAACAGCAGCAACAACAACAGCAATCAGTATAATACTGCTCGGTCTTGATAGCCCGCGTGTCATTCAAAACGAGTTCCCCACACCCTCGATACCCGCCCATTTTGTTTTCGATCACACCCCTTTTGGGGGATTATTTCTCTTTGCGGGGGGCGGCGGCATTAGACAGGCGGGCAAACCTGAACGGGCGGACAATCCTTCGTGGGCGTGCATGTGCCAGCCATTGGAATTGGTGTGGGCCATGCAAAAAGAGGAGGGGGAGAACGAGGGTGAGTGGAAGAAAAGGAGGGGAAGGGACGAAGGAAGAGGGAACACGCCAGGAGATAAAGGAGCGAAGAGGGGGGCGGTTGAGGCAGAGAGAGAGAGAGAGAAACAGAAACAAAAAAAGAGGTAGAGAAAGAGAGAGAGAGAGGGGAGAGAGAGAGAGAGAGGAAAAAAAAAAAAGAGGGAGGGGGGAGGAAGCAGGAGAGGGGAGGGAGAAGGGAGGAGGGAGAGGAGGGAGAGGGGATAGGGCAGAGAGGCATAAGGACGACAGAAGAGAGGAGGGAGAGAGAAGGGAGGAGAGGAGGGAGGAGGGAGGAGGGAAAGGGAGGAGGAGCAGGAAACGTGAACGTCCGAGGAAGTCCTAGGCGAAAACGCCGTTCTTGGGAAGTCTCGAGCGGAAACCCACGACGGGCGGGCAATCCCCTGACGGGCGGGTCGGGCGGGTGGGACATTCAAGCGGGATGCCAGAGTATGGCGAGAGCGCGATTATTACGTAACTTGTAACGGCGTCCTTTGCGCAGCGTGTTTCCTGAGCGTCAAAAGCGCGATTTCTGAATAAATTGAATGGAAATCACAAGCGAGAGCGCAATTCCTGAATAACATGTGAAGGGTTGTCTGGCTGGAGCGGAGGTCTTGACTAAATTGCGAGGAATCCTGATTCAATTGCGAGGAAGTATCAAACGGGAGCGCCGTTCCTCAGTAAATTGTGAGGAGGTCTCAAATGGGAGCGGGGGTCCTGACAAAATTGCAAGGAAGTCACAAGCGGGAGCACCGATCGTGAGTAAATTGCGAGGAAGTCTCAGGAGCGGGGGTCCTGAGTAGATTTGGAGGAAGTCTCAGGCGGGAGCCCTCGTTGTTGTAATCCGGGGGGCCAGGGGCCCAGTTTGAGCACCAAGACTTTCCCTGTCAAAAAACAGGGTGCGAGCGTCGAGGTGCACACTTTGATTGAGAAAAAAACGCATGCACCAGTGAGGGGGATCAACAATAATTATTCTTCAGAAATGAAAAAATATACAGCAACAACAAAAACAAAGACAAAAGAAAAACAAAAAAAACGACTTAAGCATAAACTTTTGGCACTCCGCGCGGATTTCTTGGGTCTGCGCTGGACCCTCCTCCCTGGCGCGCGGAACGCGCCAGGGGCGGCGCTGGAGGCGCCGCCAGCGGGCCCCAGCGCGGATCCAAGAGACCCGCGCGGAGCGCCAAGAGTTTATGCGTATGACGCTTGCTCTTTTTCAAAATCCGGAACCGCTTCTCTGACAACTCAAGACCCCATTGCCCTCAGGACGATCTTCCTTCTCGGCTGATCCGGCCGCCGACCGCTGCAGGAGCAGAGAAGCCCTTACGTTCCTTTTTTCGTTTGGGCGGACACTGAGGCCAGGCTTGTGGCGTTCCTCAAACAATGCATGCGCCGACGTAGGCATCCGGTAACAAATTAAGGCTGCTACCAGTGCGGAGGGCAAGAGATGCCGAAACAATTTGTAAAAGATTGGGCGCGGAGCAACTAAGCAGACAGCCAGTGGGAGTTGGGAACTACTATGCGTCAGTATGCTCCTCATCCTCATTTCCCCATCATCCTCAGAGAAGGCTTGCCGCGAGGTGCCGACGGGGGGACAGAGCCCCTTGCTTCCGAAATCAAATCCATACGTGATACTAGCAACCGACAGAACATGCTTGAAAAAAAACGTCCATGATCAAAATGACGAGGCAATCACCACTATTCTGGGTGAGGCTGGACTCCCAGGACTCGGCGCTCAGTAAAACCGCCTGCATGACCACCGACAATGCTCGGGACCCGCTCGAACCTTCGTCCCGTTCCCTGCCCCGTCTCCTGCACTCGCGTCCGTCGCATCCCTTCCCTCCCTCCGCCCGGAGATCCCGCGCGGGGCATCGCCTCGAACGGTTGCCTTGGATGGCCCTGTCTGAGTCGTACGTACATCGCTATGCGTCTGCTTCTCGGTCTCTCTCTCTCTCTCTCTCTCACTCTCACTCTCTCTCTCTCTCTAGCTCTGTCTCTCTGTCTCTGTCTCTCTCTCTCCCTCTCTCTCCTGACACCCAGACACACATCATCACCACCATCACCACCACCACCACAACTGTCGAAAGTCAATCCTGACTTACTCCGACGGTATGGCCTCACATGGTACTCTCCGTGGTGCACATCGATGATTAACCAGGTGATGATGCTCGAATACCAGGAAGCAAGGATGCTAGGACGCCAGGTTGCCAGGAAGCCAGGATGCCAGGACACCAGGATGCCAGGATCTCAAGATGCCAGGCGGCCAGGAGGCCCTGATGCCTGGATGCCAGCATGGCAAGATCACACGATGACAGGATGCCTGCGCAACCTGCGCGCCCTGTGGGACCTGTGGAATCTGCGGGACGTATGAGACCTGTGGAACATCTGGTACCCGCACGACGTGTGGGACCTGTGGGACCTGTGGGGTCTGTGGAACATGTGGAACATGTGGGGTTTGTGCGACCTGGGGGAGCTGTGGGACCAGCGAAACCTGTGGGGCGTATGGGACTTGCGAGTCCTGTTCGACATGTACGTCCTCTGTGACCTGTGGGGCCTTTGAGACCTGTAAAGTTTGTGCGTGGAACGCACATCGCCCCCGCATGTGCAAATCGCCTGATTGGCTGTGTAGCCAGAATTCCAATACCCGTTTCCTCAGCTAGCGCGCCCATCCGAATTCACTGCGTACCTCGCAGTCAAACTGGGGACGTTCTGAATCATCCCGTTGCATTGCTCTGACGGCACGCAATCCGCCCGGCAGCTACCCAGGTTTCGGAGTCTGTTCCGTCCTGCCCCTGGATATAAAATTCGAACTTGATCGAAATCGCCGTGGGTAGGCTGAAGACGAACGCAACCGACAGACTCTTCTAGACCGCCATCCCACGGAACAACAACAAAATTGTCCTAAAGTCAGTATCTTACGCGCGTGTAGAATGCGGGACCAAACAAAACTGCCCCAAATATGTCGGGATCGGGATGCTTGAGACGGACGCCCTGGTTACTCTGTGCGCCAACCATTGCCAAAGAGCAGAGAATGATTTGCAGCGCCCACTCGTGGACTTGGAGTGGTCGTGCGTGGCGCGTGACTGTTGTGCGCCAAAGCATATGATCCATTCTGCGGTCAGCTTCCTTGAGGAACGCAAATCGAAAGCCCCCCCGCCGTCCGAGTCAAGGCCACAGCCGTGCGCAGGCCTGCTGCTCCAAGGTCCCTCTGCCTGCGGCCTTCTACGCGAAGCAGGAAAACCACGGTCGAAATCTGCGGCAGCGGGTCCCGTGGCCAGGAGGAGGCCGAACAAAACGAAGGGAAGCCCTAGGAGACCCCAGCAAGCTCCCATGATCCGAAGAAGAATCCCCGCAACCTGAGCGCGGAATGCTAAACGCCGCCGGGACGCAGACCGCCAAACGCGTTGCTCGAAAGCTATATGCAATGATGGATTGGCCGTTTTGCTTGCCAGGGCGACGGGTTGAACGAGTGCCACGACAGTGTCAAAGATACTGTGGTTCCTCCTGCCCTTCGCGTACAAAACAAGCCCTTTTGTTGTCTGGGTGTGCCGTTCCGTTTGTGCTTCGTAAATTGTTTTAGGTCTGACATGTCCCCCTACGCGCAGATTATGAAGGAAACAATTGAAATACTCAAAAATGATTAAAATATCAGAAAAACCGTCCCCAGGCTATGTTTGGACTATTTCTGAATATTCTTCCTGTAGAGGGACATTTTGGGCGGTCGCACACAAGATAATTATCAAGCGGATTGTTTCTCCTGGCGCGCGATCTTCTGGAACACCTGCGCCTGTCGGTCGCGCGACATGCCTGAAAGAGGCGCAGAATCAGAGCGATCGAGAACAGTAGGACGTTCTACACCCTCGAAGAAAAAGACTGCGGGCTGCCCAATACCTTGCGAAAGAACTTGCCACAAAAAACGCCCAGCCGCAGCTTGACATGTTTGGCAACCATAAAGAATCCGGTGTGTATCAAAAGTTGCTGCCGACGCAGCTGATGTAGACTGGATGTTTCCATTTGCTTGCCACGGGGAAAGAATGTCAAACTGTGAACTCCGCTCGAAATACAGCGCTGCCTACGCCCAATCGTCGATTGAACTCGTGTCCCACGCGGCCAATTCTGGTAATCAAACCTCCGCGGTAGATCACTGGACTGACGCGTTCGAATGGTTTCCGGTTAATCTTGTTACAGAGCTGTGGATCGACATTTGAAGTTCTACTGTTTCGTCCCAGTTAAACTGCATGCTGTATTCTGCCCCCCCCCCGAAATCAAAACGCTCAACAACGCTTGAACGCGAGATACGTGCTTTGGAATTAAAACTGCGTCGTCTGCGTACAATCCGTCTCGCGCTACCACACATAATGGTTCGTGGTGTGACATACCAGCTTGAACAGCAGCGAGCAGATATGGGGATAAGCGCATCCCTGCACCATACCAGTGGCTTTTCGCTGTTCCGTGGTACATCAGCAATAAAACAGCAGCTGTGAAATAGCGTTCCGAATAGACATTGGGCGTTAGTTCCTTGGCGACTTGACATCTTCTTTCGTGAATATTTGAACAACATTCGCCCTTCTTGATTTCTCAACGTGTTTAACGAATTTCAAGAAGAACCGTGCATGCATCACTATAATGAGATGGCATGTTCAACAAATCGTAATGGACGTCGTCAGGACCTGATGCTTTTCAACACCTCATCTTCTTCAAAGCAAAAGGGAGCTCATCCAATGTATGGCAACTGGCAGTTCGCCACCAAGGGCGTCTGAAGCAACAGCGAAAACATCTGCGAACTTGACGTCCCACTGAGCCTTCTCATAAAAGTCTGCTAGGGCGTCTGGCTAGCCACCGGTGTTGGTGAGGGTGTTGTTCAAATCTCGGATTCTCGCGTGTTTACCCTGCGGCGCCCTCCGAAGACTGTACGGCCTCCCAGCTTACGCGTTTTTAATTGTCATTGATCAAATTCGTCCGATCTTTCCAAGCTGCCTTCCGGATCTGCTTGTTCTGCACACGCTCACGAAGGCGATCCCCACTACGCGGGCATGTTTCGCTGTTGTATCCAACCACGTGTCGAAAGAGAAGTGAACTACACCCTGCCGGCTCCCCGTTTGGGCGCCCAAGACCTGTGCCTGCGACATCGAGGGGATCGTGCGGCATGCAAGTAGGACACGTCTGGCTTGGTCCTCCTCCGAGCGGCCAGGTCGACGCTACTCTTGACGACGAGCAGCGCCGATGACGAGCAGATCGGGCCAAGCTGGCAGCCCCTCGGCCACGAGGGCCGCACAGCCAATCACAGGCGGGGCGGCACGCCAAAATGCGGCAGGGGCGAGAAGGCAGAGGCAACCCCAGCGTCGGCCTCTTGGGCCCCAGGCGCCGCGAGCAGAACACGCGGCAGGGGGGGGGGATGTTGGTACTCCCCAAGCGTGGTGGTGACAACACCCGGCGGGGAGTCTCGGGCGATGTGGTGTCGCCGCCCGGCTTGGGGACTCGCGTGGTTTGTCGAGAATGTCCCGAACGCTGGTGGGTCCAGGAGGCGCGCAACCCGGCGGTGCGACCCCGTGGTCCCAAAAAACCCGGCGGTGACTTCTTTGGGGTACTCCAGGTCCCCCCCGCCTGATATTGGCCAAGAAGAAACGCAGTCCTAATCCCAAAATCGCGGATTCACCGAAGACTCGAACATCCGCCAAAGACTTCGGGGTATGGTTTGCGTTCGTCGCTGTCCTCCCCGGTAAGACCCTACCACGAAATCTCCCCACCCGAAGACTCGAGGATCCTGCGTTTGTCTTGGCCCTCGCGTGTTTGGGATTGGGCGCCTGTTTTGAGCTAGTGAGGTATCTTCGGGGATGGACAGACCTCCCTGTAGTAAAACGTGGTTTAGTGAAACCGACCTCGGGCCCAAACCTGGCGGGCGCAAGCCTGGAAAATAACGGCCGCGGCGCCCTCTCGAGAACCGAAAACGGACAATTCACTAATCGACGTGTCACTGTTAGGAGGTCTGTCCACCCCCGATATCTCACCAAGTGGTCTGTGGGGCTCCCAGAGGATGGGCCCCCAAGGTGCCGAGGCGCCGGAGGAGCGGCGGGGCAGGGCCCGGCGGTGGCCCCCAGAGGGGCCGGGCAGGCGCGGTGCTGCTGGCATGGCGTGCTCCGCTGCGGCGGGTGGCGTGCCGCCTCTCGGGGGCGGGTGGCCCGGTGCGCCATTCGCGCTGTGCGCTCGCTCGGCGGTGTGCGCACAGCGCGAACCGAAGGGTCTCTCCAGCGAATGGTCACTCCTGTGCGCAGCCGACGACTGCCAGCCCCACGGATCCTAGCCAGAGGCGTGCGTGTGCACGGATCCTGGGCACAGAACAGGCCCGCCCAGGATTGGGGACTGACGCCTCCCAATCCGCGGCCCGCCCAGACAGGGGACTCAATGCTTCCCAATCCGCTGTGGCCTGGTGGCCTGGTGGCCTGGCGTGGTCGCACCTTGCACGGTGTCGCTCGCTCGGCGGTGTGCGGCGGATGCGGATACTGAGCCACCGAGGCGGTGCTGCAGCCGTCCAATCCTGCACCTCGGCAGGCATAACGCGTGGCGGCGTCCCGAGGGATCAGAAGTGGGGGCGTAAACCATACTGGTGGTCGACATTTGCTTTTGTTGACCGTCAAACTTGTCCTGGTCATTATTGAAGTCCACTGGCCCTCTGGGCGTAGGCTGTTAAAGGTGCCTCATCTTCCGACTCCCTTCTTCCCCTTCGGGGAGGGGTGTATTTCTCCCCCAACCCTCTCCCCTGGGTCTGAACTGAGGAGTTCGCAAGGGATAAGAGCGTCCGAGATGGTCCCGTATGGCTCCATTATGTCTTCGATAGCCCAAGATGGCCTCCACGATGGCCCAATACAGCCCAAGAATGCTCGAGGTGGCTTTCAGCATGCCTCCAAGAGGCCCCGGCCAGGCAGAGTCGGCGGCAGGCTCGAAGCGGGACACGACCAAGACAGAGCGCCAGGTCGAGCCCATGGCTGCTGCTCAGGTCGAGTCGGCGGTTGAGTCGGTGGTGGAGTCTTCGGTGGCAACTCATGGGAGCCTCCCATAACATCTTGACGGCTCTTGCAAATCGACGCTAATCGACGCTGAATCGACGTTAATCGACGCTTAATCGACGCTTAATCGAGGCTAACAGTCGCTAAATGGGCGCTATCTCATCGACTCCCGGACGCTCATCAACGCCAATCGACGCTAAAGACAGAATTACGAGAGTACACAAGGCTCCCATGACTTGCTACCGAAGGAGTCGGAGACGGCGGACTCTTTTGAGCGCACGTGCCAGGCCATCGAGGTGCTGGAAAGCTGGCTGCAGGCCGTGGCGGCCACCCTCGTGGCCCACCCGCGCGGGGACGAGGAGACTGCCGGGTCGGCCCGCCAGCCGCGCACCGAGTGCGGCGGCGGCAGCGCCGATCTTGCCGAGGGGCTCGCGCACGCCTCGTGTTGACGCTCCGCGCAGATTGCTTGGATCTGCGCTGAACCCCCCTCCCTGGCGCGCGGCCAGGGGCGGCGGAGGCGCCGCCAGGGGGGCCCATGCGCCGATCCAAGAAAGCCGCGCGGAGCGTCGAAAGCTTAGGTTTGCAGAGTTGTCTCTGCTTCGAATTGGATGCAGTGCTCGCCGAGACTGCCGCGGTTGGAGGCCAGCGCGGGGGGTCCGACCGGGGAATGGTGCTGCGCGGCGTACGGCCTCGAGGGCGTCAGTCGCTGGTGGCGGCCTCGAGGCCGAACAGGCTCGCAGAGATATACGGAGGCGGAAGGCGGAGGCCGCTGCGGGCGGCGGGACGTCGGCGGTTGGTGTGCGTCTCCACGCCCGACTCGCTGTTGTTTCGAGCTCGCCGAATGTCTGAGTTCAAGAGCCGCCTAGCCATGCCTGTGCAAGAAGCCCCGTGAATAAATATACCGCCATCAGCTCGGCAGCAAATGATGAGACTGCAGTGTGATGAAACGTTCTAGGCATTGCAACGAATATGCTTGACATGTCCGCGATTTTTATACCAATGTGTTTCAAGCAGTGAGGCGGACGCTGATCAGGCAGATCCTCTCCTCCTACCATCACAAATGATTCCCACGTTTGCATCATCCAGTTGGTCCATTTGGTTCAATCTGCTGCCACGACTTCTGCAAGTCTGTCGTTGCACTGACCTGGTGATCGACAGACTCAAAAAAACCTTCCAAATGAATCGAGGACACCATCATCACCATCATCATCACCATCACCACCATCATCGTCATCACCACCATCGCCATCCTCATCCCCAGCCTGATCATCACTACTATAGGGCCACAAAATCTTACATATCCACTGCTCCCTGGCCAGGCCCATCCTGAACCCAGCAGCTGTGTGTACGCCACGCCCTCCTCGCTTGGCCAAGAGGGCGTATACACCGCTGCTGGGTTCGGGATGGGCCTGGCCAGGGAGCAGTGGATATGTATAGATTTCGTCGCCCGATACTATGATCACCACCTGCCACCACCTCCATCATCAGCGTCGTCACCACGCCTACTGCTCCGTGCTCCTCCTGTGCCCCCAGCCAGGCCCCACCGCGCGACCCCCACGCGCGCGACGGCCTGCTTCGTCCTCGGCCGCGGCCTCGGAGCGGGCACCAGGGGGGGGGGAGACCTCCCCCTGTCGCACCACCACACGCGTCTGCAGGTGATCGTTTTTATTTCGTGTTTCGTCGATCGGCGCGGGCCCTCGCACCCCCCCCCCTCGCCCCTCCCCCATGGAGTAGATCTTGGCTGTTTTGGGCGCCTGTTTCGAGCAGGCGGAGCCTTCCCCCTTAGGACGCACTGTTCCAAGCAGTCGCACCGAGCAGAGGTCCGGAGCCAGACACCCCCCTCCCACCCTTTGCGCCCAGTGTCGAAACGCCGGATCAGAAAACGCTCACCAGGCGTGGCCAGATGTTTCGATGCAGACTTCCTTGCAACATACCCGGCGAAACCTACGAAGCTCCAATCATGACACGGTTGTAGGGTTCGTGGCTTCCAAAATGCGGCTCTCGCCACAGCGGCGCGCACATTCTCCCAAAACAGTGAGTCCACGAAAAGGGAATCTGACCAGGGAGCAAAGCAATGACACAGACAACACAAAACTGGGGCACAGCCTAAAACAAGAGAACCCCTGACCCGAATAGCACAGTGAAGTCGGGGCCTCACTGAGGTCCCCGTCTTTGCATCAGGGATACTGGTAGGGGAAGAAGAATAAAACAGGGCTAGGATCGGGATAAATCGCTCCAGAGCGTTCCGGAGCGCTCTCAGAGCGTTCCGGAACGCTCTGGAGCGGCCGCGGCGCCCAATACATCCTCCAAACCCGCCGTTTCTCAGAGATTTCGAGCTATCCCGATCCGATTTTGTCCCGATCCTCGCGTCGTTTTAAAGAACGACAGAATACAAACGCTCGGAGGCGCGCGCGGATTTTCCTCCGATCGGCGCTGGGGCCCCCCCTGGCGGCGCCCCTGACGCGGAGGGGCCCCCATGGCGGCGCTCCGCGCGCCGGGGGCGGGGCGTCGAGCGCCGGTCCGAGGAGCCGCGCGGGCCTCCGAGCTGCTGCGCGCTTGTGTCGTTGTGCGTTCCCCGGCAGACTCCTTCCCCGAGGAGCGACGTCTGCGCTCACAGTCGGGGCCTTGACCTGAGGAACCCAGAATAGGGAACGAGGCCCCTTTTTCTCCCAAAAGTTCAGCCTCGATGTCCGATGGAAGACCTCAGGAAAACCCGGGGCAGACTTCGAAACAGCCGAGGAACGCCGAGCCCCTCCCCAGCGAAAAGGGTTCCTTCTTCAGGGCCCCGACTGTAGGGGCCCACGCTCGGTCTGCCTGAGGCTTGGGGACCTGGTGGGGCACCCTGGGCTTTCGGCGGGTGCCCGCCCGCGGGCACGCCCGCGGTCGCCCCGGGAGCGCCCCGCGCGAGGGTCGGGTCGGGCATGCTCTCCTGCAGGCGGACCGTCGGCGAAAACCAGAAAATATGCAGAAAAGAGTGCTCAGCAAGGGTCGAAAACAGCAGAAAAAACGTCCCCCGACTATGGTTTGACTACTTCGCATACTCCAGATTTCGTAATGAAGGGAGGGGGGTCTCATTTCGGGGGGGGGTTCTTCCAGGCTATCTTGGAGGGCCTGGGGGGTCTGGGGACGATGTTCTGGAGGGTTCTCCCACGGGGGAGGTCTGAAATGGCTTGTCTTGGAGGGTCCAGACCCCCTCCCTTTTATTACGAAATCTGGAGTAACACTGTGCCTCTACCACCGAGGTCCCCGCGACTGGAGGGGCACTGCGCGTGGACTTTCTGCCCTCTGGTGTGACCCCGGCTCTTTCCCCCTATGTTCCAGAGACACATTCTGCGGTTGCTATCACTGGGCGCCCTGTCTCCTAGCCTCAGAGTGTTGAATACATGAGCGTGTGTGTTAGCCCAACTGTCGCATCCACGCTCGGACCACATAGACTTCATGGGAAGAACAAACTCTATACCACACTCCCGAGCCAAGGGTTCGCCGTCCCCCCTAGGACAACACAGTTTACACATGGTTCTGCCCCATCGCCCATTTCCCATGCGAGATCACACAATCCCAGCCAAGCTGGCATCGACCACCGCAACCTCTCCGCCACCCTCTGCGCGCGAAACTGCAGGAGCACAAGACGGGGTGCTGAAGCACATGCTCTGCTGACGCGCGAAATCCAAAAACACCTCAGTTTGGGGGGAGGTGGGGGGGGGGTTAAGCCTGGTTGGCCTCAGAGCACTGTGTTCGGGATGCCCCGGGTGTACTCCCCAGGGTCGGGTGGGTGGTGCGGGGCTGATGGTTGAGGACATTGGCTGTTCCTCCCCCCTCTCCCCCCTTTGCCCCTCGTCGATTCTCCTCTCCCACCGGTCCCCCCTCTCCACCTCGATCCCTGCTTCTCCTGTTCCTCCCAGCAGCCCCGGTCAGCAGGCAGACCCCGGAATTTGTTCCGGGCGAAGACCAGAGTTCCCAAAGAGGCATAATCCAGAATCCATCCTGGCAAGACCCAGAATCGGGAGCCCAAACCTGGAATCCCTGGCAAGCCAAACCAAGAACCCCGCAGGACACCAAGCCGAAACTTTCCACGCCCAGAACTGGGGTTCCCAGAGAGCCGAGAGGTCTCGACGGGGTTTGCGTGACACCCCACTCCGCTGTGCCAATCAGGAGCCCACGAGAGCACCGACAATTGCGCAGTTCACAGCCCACCCCAGGGAGCCGCGAGACCTCGACGGGTTGCGCGTGACAACCCGCTCCGCTGGAGCACGTTTGTACGATAAGCTTCCTGGGTTCCTGTACCCGCTCTACGGCGTCGCGAGCTCGCCCATGTGCTAAACCGCATTCCTGATCTGCCAGAGCAGCCAGGCCATGGCTGGCTACACTGGGTGCCTTCTCCCAGGCGTCGTCGCAGTCAGAGGCAGCTGCAGCATCGCCTTCTGTAGCCACAGCTTCAGGTCCCGAATGTTGGACTCTCAAGAGGAACGACGAGCTAGCCAACGGCCTGCTTGCCGTGGAGTCCATCGTCGAGATACTGCTCCAAGACTGGGCAACACTGTGCCTCCACCTACGAGGTCCCCGCGACTGGAGGGGCACTGCGCGTGGACGTTCTGCCCTCTGGTATGACCCCGGCTCTTTCCCCGATGTTCCAGAGACACATTCTGCGGTTGCCACCACTGGGCGCCCTGTCTCCTAGCCTCAGAGTGTTGAATCTATGAGCGTGTGTGCTAGCCCAACTGTCGAATCCACGCTCGGACATGTGAGCCCAGAGTGCACGGGAATGCAGAGGATGGCTTCCCCCATTGCAGATGCTGGTCCAGGTTCTCACTGTAGGCGCTGGAATGCAAGAGCTCAATCTCTCACTGCAGAAGCTGGCTCCCGTGAGCCCGAGGCTGACGAGCAGCCTCGGTCAGACCCCAAGACCTGCCCCATCGCCCTCATCCGACCCCCCCCCCCCCTCCTCCCGCCCTGCCACTCCCCCCCCCTCCGCCTCCACCTCCTCCGCCTCCTCCGCCTCCGCCTGCGCCTCCGCCGCCGCCGCACCCGCCACCGCCGCCGCCGCCGCCGCCGCAGCCGCCGCCGCCGCCGACGATCCCGACGACGACGACGACGACGACGACGACGACCAGCAGCAGCAGCAGCAATGGTGCCGTGCCGCGCCTGCCCCGCGTCTGCTGCGCCCTCCGCAGCCGCTGGTGGCAGCGCGTCGGCTGCGCTGCCTGCGTGCCCCGTGTACGCGCGGTGGGCAGCGGAAGAAGATGTCCCCCGAGGCGCGGATGTGTCGACACTTGGCAAGTTTAGGAGTTCGGAGGCCCCCCTGAGTGGGCAGTCTTCGGAAGCATCCAGAGACATCCGGAGACCTCTGGAGACCCCGAGAGGTCTTTGGAGGTCGTCGTCGCCGTCATTGTGGTCGTGGTCGCGGTCGGAGCAGGGGGGAGGAGACGAGGAGAAGGATGAGAGCGACGAGGGGAGGGGGTGGAGGGAGGCGGAGGCGGAGGAGGAGGAGGAGGGCGAGGAAGAAGTATGCAAGGTATGCTATTGCGCGGACACATCTCCGCGCTCCTCGCTTGGTAGCGAAACAGGTGGTCGGTGCTCACCGCTGAGACACCCAGAATCTGAGCCAAAGACGACAATCAGGTCGCAGAAGGAGGATGCGCGGTAAGAAAAGAAGGGCCTTGGAGGGCCATAAAATTACCCTGGCGACGTACCCAACCCCTGCGCAAAAGCGGGGCGCAAATAGTTTAGGATACTTTATAAGGGGGCGATGACGGAGCGAGGGTTACATATGTCTGCAGACGGAATTCGGGAGACTCGCAGGACACTGGCTACAGGAAAAGGGCTTGATAAAGCTGATGATTTACAATTCCTGAGCACTCCTAGCCACTTCGAAAACGGGGATCACAACAGGCCTCGAAAGTGGCGACAAGTTCACAGATCGCAGCCCCGCAGGGATGGCGAGGTCTCATTTGAATCTGCCCGTGGCCCTCACTGTGCTGGGCCCCCCAGCAGGCCTCGAAAATGGCGGCAGTTTCGCAGATCGCAGCCCCCCAGGGATGGCGAGGTCTAATTTGAATCCGCGCGTGGCCCTCACTGTGCTGGGCCCCCCAGCAGGCCTCGAAAATTGCGACAGTTTCGCAGATCGCAGCCCCCCAGGGATGGCGAGGTCTAATTTGAATCCGCGCGTGGCCCTCACTGTGCTGGGCCCCCCAGCAGGCCTCGAAAATGGCGACAGTTTCGCAGATCGCAGCCCCCCAGGGATGGCGAGGTCTAATTTGAATCCGCGCGTGGCCCTCACTGTGCTGGGCCCCCCAGCAGGCCTCGAAAATGGCGACAGTTTCACAGATCGCAGCCCCCCAGGGATGGCGAGGTCTAATTTGAATCCGCGCGTGGCCCTCACTGTGCTGGGCCCCCCAGCAGGCCTCGAAATGTGGCGACAGTTTCACAGATCGCAGCCCCCCCCAGGGATGGCGAGATCTAACTTGAATCTGCCCGTGGCCCTCACTGTGCTGGGCCCCCCAGCAGACCTCGAAAGTGGCGACAGTTTCACAAATCGCAGCCCCAGGGATGGCGAGGTCTAATTTGAATATGCGGCGATTACCCACTGTGCTGAACCCCCCAGCAGGCCTAGAACGTGGCGATAGTTTCACAGATCGCAGCCCCCCAAGGAGGGCGAGGTCTAATTTGGATCTGCCGCGATTACCCTCTATGCTGGACCCCCCAGCAGGCCTCGAAAGTGGCGACAGTTTCACAGATCGCAGCCCCCCCCCCCCAGGGATGGCGAGGTCTAATTTGAATCTGCCGCGATTACCCTCTATGCTGAGCCCCCCAGCAGGCCTCGAAAGTGGCGACAGTTTCACAGATCGCAGCCCCCCAGGGAGGGCGAGGTCTAATTTGGATCTGCCGCGATTACCCTCTATGCTGGACCCCCCAGCAGGCCTCGAAACTGGCGACAGTTTCACAGATCGCAGCCCCCAGGGATGGCGAGGTCTAATTCGAATCTGCCGCGATTACCCTCTATGCAGGACCCCCCAGCAGGCCTCGAAAGTGGCGACAGTTTCACAGATCGCAGCCCCCCAGGGATGGCGAGGTCTAATTTGAATCTGCCGCAATTACCCTTTATGCCGGACCCCCCAGCAGGCCTCGAAAGTGGCGACAGTTTCACAGATCGCAGCCCCCCAGAGATGGCGAGGTCTAATTTGAATCTGCCGCGATTAACCTTTATGCTGGACCCCCCAGCAGGCCTCGAAAGTGGCGACAATTTCACAGATCGCAACCCCAGGGATGGCGAGGTCTAATTTGAATCTGCCGCGGTTACCCTCTATGCCGGACCCCCCAGCAGGCCTCGTAACTGGCGACAGTTTCAAAGATCGCAGCCCCCCAGGGATGGCGAGGTCTAATTTGAATCTGCCGCGGTTACCCTCTATGCAGGACCCCCCAGCAGGCCTCGAAAGTGGCGACAGTTTCACAGATCGCAGCCCCCCAGGGATGGCGAGGTCTAATTTGAATATGCCGCAATTACCCTTTATGCCGGACCCCCCAGCAGGCCTCGAAAGTGGCGACAGTTTCACAGATCGCAGCCCCCCACAGGCAAGACAAGAAGAGGCGGGAGGCGGGAGGCGGGAGAAGGGAGAAGGGACGCGACCACACTGCTCTATTCAAAACGAATGCCCAACCAAGGAGGGTTGGGAATAAAGTTTTTCGAGCGGGGCTGGCCAGCGAAAGTCGCCGAGGATGGGCCGAAAAGGCAAGGATGCAAGGGAAACCTTGGGAAGCTTCTCATCCTTACTATGCGACTTGACTGTATCTCCCAGCGCGCAACTTCCTCGGGCGAGACAGAGCCGTGCAAAAGCGCGACGCTGACGGCGTCAAAGCTGGGAAGGCGCGGCAGGCTTCAACCCGCAACCTTCCACCCCCTGGTCCCTACTCACTTCGCTGGTCGAGGCAGAAGCACTGGCAGGAGCAAACGCCAGCAAGCGAGGCCCCCAAACGGATTTCAACTCCGGGGTCGGCCCAAAGGCGGAGCCGAAAGAGACCCAGGCTGCGCCCTGGAAAGAGGCCCCCTCCCAAGCTTGGACCGCTGGGTAGGGTGAGGATGAGGAAGAGGCAGAGGACGAGGACGAGGGCATCGTAGCAGCTTTGAAAACAACATCGTCAAAGCCCCGCGGCCACTCGGGGCCTGGAAGCGCAGCCCAAGAGGGGCGGCCTCCTACACGTAAAAGGATGCAGTGCCCCTGACACGGGGACCGACGAGGAGTCTTCTCCCAGAGCGGGACCTCTCTCCACAATTACACCATATGAATACTATTCTCCTCTCCCCTGACTGTCCAGAGAGTATCCCGTCCTCTCCGAATATTGTTTGGTTTCTCCTGTTTTTTCAATCCGCTCGTTTCCGTTTATTCCAAAATGGTGTTCCCGCTGCAGCGCCGCCCTCATTTCCGCGTCTCCGTCATTCAAAATCGTGCTCCCGCTGCAGCGCTGGCCTCGTTCCCGCGCCTCCAGTTGTTCCAAATCGTGTTCCCGCAGCAGCTCTGGCGTGTTCGGTCCTTCCAAGTAGCGCTGTCGCTGTAGCGCTGGCCTCGTTCCAGTGCTGCGGTCCTTCCAAATCGGGCTAGCTGCTGCGGTGGCCTCATCCTCGTTTTCGGTCTCTACATCGTCCTTCCGATGCAGCGCCGGTCCATTTCCCACTGTGCGAATAAAAAGGAGATCTACGCCATGGTAAAGGATGGGAAGATGTGACGCTAGCGCACCTAGCTTGTCCCAAATCCCCTCCCGCCCTCCTCCTCCTCCTCCTCCTCCTCCTCCTCCTCCTCCTCATCATCATCATCATCATCATCATCATCATCATCATCATCCTCATCATCATCATCATCATCATCATCATCATCATCATCATCATCATCATCATCATCATCATCATCATCATCATCATCATCATCATCATCATCATCATCATCATCATCATCATCATCATCATCCTCATCATCATCATCATCATCATCATCAGCATCATCATCATCATCATCATCATCATCATCATCATCATCATCATCATTATCATCTTCATCAGCATCATCATCAGCATCATGATCATCATCATCATCATCATCATCATCAGCATCATCATCATCAGCAGCAGCATCATCATCACCATCATCATCAGCATCATCATATCATCATCATCCTCCTCATCATCAGCATGAGCATCAGCATCGGCATCATCAACATCATCATCAGCATCATCATCAGCATCAGCATCAGCATCAGCGTCGTCGTAATCATCATCAGCACCATCATCAGAAGGAGAATCGTCGTCAGCACCATCAGTATCACCAGCATCAGCATCATCATCGCCACCATCATCATCATCATCATCATCATCATCATCATCAGCATCAGCATCACCACCACCACCACCACCACCATCATCATCATCATCATCATCATCAGTATCACCATCATCAGCAGCATCATCCTCATCATCACCACCACTATCATCATCATCATCATCATCATCATCATCATCATCATCATCATCATCATCATCATCATCATCATCATCATCCTCATCACCAACATCATCACCATCATCAGCATCATCAGCATCATCAGAATCAGCATCATCATCGTCGTCATCATCAGCATCATCATCAGGAGCAGAATCGTCGTCGTCATCATCAGCATCATCATTATCATCAGCATCAGCATCATCATCGCCACCATCATCATCATCATCATCATCATCATCATCATCATCATCATCACCAGCAGCATCATACCATCATCATCATCATCACCATCATCATCATCATCATCATTATCCTCCTCATCAGCATCAGCATCAGCATCAGCATCAGCATCAGCATCAGCATCAGCATCAGCATCAGCATCAGCATCATCATCATCATCATCATCATCATCATCATCATCATCATCATCATCATCATCATCATCATCATCATCATCATTATCAGCATCATCAGCATCATCATCATCATCATTATCATCCCCCAGCACGCTCCCGCGCACGCGGGAGAGCGCGGGCAAGGGCAGGAGAGCGGGGGGAAGGGGGGCAACCCAGGGTTCGCTCTGACCGCATGCACCGATCCCGAGCACCGCATGCTGCAGCGGATGGCCGAGGTCGCACCCCCTACAGGCCGATTTGTGACGAAAAATACTACTCAAAAAAAATACCCAACAATATTCAAACATGATCAAAAATACCTAAAGAAGGTGACACAATACTCAACAAAAATACCCAGAGTGTTGTTTTGACTATTCTTGAATGTTCCTCCTGTAGAGGGACGCGCCCGCCGTCCCCCCCCCGCCATTCTCCGCCGAGCAATGCTTGCAGCGACGCGGAGGAAGAGTGGGTCCACCTCCTGGACGAGAAACGGGTCAGAAAGGTAAGGCTCCGTTCAAGGCCGTAGTCCAGCTTCGCCCTCTGTCCCCCCCCCCGCCACCCTCCGCGGAGCAGTGCTTGCAGCGACGAGGAAGAAGGGGTCAGCCAGAAGGAAGTGCCACCTCCTGGATGAGAAACGGGTAGGAAAAAAAGAGGCTCCGTTCAAGGCCGTAGTCTAGCTTCCGCGCACGGTCGACCGGCCTGGCTGGAGCTTCAGCAGAAGGGGGGAAGTCAAACTGGGACAGGCACGGTGGAGGAATCGGACTTCGGGCCACCAGGACTGCCGGCATCGGCCATCGAGACACGTGGCACAAAGGGCAGCAAACCTGGCCTGCAAACGGCAAGAGAAAGCCCGGCCAGGGGCTTTCGAGGCTCTGTCCGAAACACTCCCGGGCGCTCTTGGGAATGCCCGCGCCCCGCGCGACTCTTCCCCAGACCCGGGAAGCGCAGCCAAGGACTCGGCCCCCAGCGTGCGCCGAGATGGCTCCAGGGGACCGGCCGCTGCATGGCGCTCTCGGGCGGCCGAGCTGCTTGGCTACTCTAGGCCCTACCCTAGACTCTAGAATAGCCTTACCTCCTGGGCTCACCGGAGCCGGCAAGACGGCGGAGAAGGCCGGTGGCCCGCGCGCGGGGGTCCCCAGGCGGGCCTCCCAGCGGCGGCCACGACGAGCTGCCCAGCACGTCGCGCGGCCTGAGGCGGGGGGAGGAGGCCGGCGGCGCAGGGGCCGACCGGGGGCGCAGGGGTCGGCCAGGGTTGCCAGGGGTGCAGGGCGCTCGTGTGTACCACGGCGGGCGATTCGCGCAGGTGAGGCAGGATGCTGGTGGGACTGCTGGGGAGGGGACTCTTGGGACGGGGGGGGGGGGTCGCAGCATGTCCGATGTATCTTGGGTTCACTCCGGCCGCCTCCCTCCTTGTCTGTCCTCCTCCTGCTCCTGCTCCTGCTCTTGCTCCTGCTCCTGCTGATGCTGATGCTCCTGCTCCTGGTCCCCTTGCTCCTGCTCCTGCTGCTCCTCCTCCTCCTCCTCCTCCTCCTCCTCCCTCCTCCTCCTCCTCCTCCTCCTCGTCCTCCGCCTCCTCCTCCTCCCTCCTCCTCACTCCTCCTCCTCCTCCTCCTCCTCCTGCCCCTCCTCTCCTCCTCCTCCTCCTCCTCCTCCTCCTCCTCCTCCTCCTCCTCCTCCTCCTCCTCCTCCTCCTCCTCCTCCTCCACCAAAAGCCTCACTGGCGGCTCTGATCGACAGGAACTGCCTCGGCCACGAGAACCCACTCGCCATCTTCCCCTTCCCACGTCCTCCCCCTGCCCTTCTCCCTCCCCCCCACTCCCCTGCCCCCTCCTGCTGCCCTGCCGCCTGCCCTCCCGTCCCCCGCGCACCCTCGCTCGAGGAAGCCGCCCCCCTGGTCGAGAGAGGACGGAGAACACTCGGGCCAGGCGCACCAACGGCCCCCCAGGCGGCGTCCAGACTGCCTCCCAAGAGGCCCCCGAGAAGCCTCCCACGAGATCCCGACAAACATCCAGTGGGCTTCACACCGGCGAGGTCGGGCACGGTGGCGGCATGGGCCGAAGGCCATCAGACATTCAAGAAAGGCGCCCCATCCCGCAGGAGGTCCCGAGGCACCCTGCGCGGGAGAGTGGCCGCGCACGTCCTTCCCCCCCCACACACACCCTCTTCCCAGGCCTGCCATCGCCCGGACGTCCGTCCCCCGTGCACTGCGGCTCGATGACCTTTTGGCGCCGGCTTCGCGCGCGCTCTCCTGGCTCGATGACCAAGGGTGCTCCTCGATGGTCCTCGCCGAGGGAGGAAAAAAAAAAAAAAAAAAAAAAAAAAAATGCACACGTCCGAGCGATGCCAGGCAGGCCAGCCGCGGGAAGACGGGCCCGGGGGCGACAGCCCGCTCGGCCGCACGCGGGAGCGGCCCTGCGCGGGAGGCAGCCCGCGGCGCACAACCGGGGGCGTGTCGGCCCCCCTTCTCCAGGCGTCGTGGGGCTCCTCGGCTGGACCAGGGAGTCGGGGCCCAAGCCTGGCATGCACGATGGGGGAGGGCGCCCAGCCTCGACGGCGGAGGAGGAGGAGGAGGAGGAGGAGGAGGAAGAGGAGGAGGAAGGCGGAGGAGGGGGGGGAGGGGGGGGTAGGCGGAGGAGGAGGAGGAGGAGGAGGAGGAGGAGGAGGAGGAGGAGGAGGAGGAGGAGGAGGGGGTTCACCCAGGGCTCCCTTCCTTTTCTGAGCGGCCCCATGCCTCGTCGAAAACGGAGAGACAAAGAGGGTACTGATACCGCTGCTCCCCGGCCCTGTCCCAGGGCGCGTTCTGACCAGAACTTCGAGGCGAACCCAGCGGTGGTGACGAGGGCCTCCCAGGATGCTCGGAGGGGGAAAACGAGAGAGGGGTAGCGTTAGGTCGGGCATGTCCCCCTACAGGCGGATTTTGTACGAAGAATAAAATATAGTCAGCACGTATCCTAAAATAATTGGAAACAATTGTCGAAGAAAAGTCCCCTGACTACTTTTTGCCTAGTTTTGAATCTTCCTCCTGTAGAGGGACATGCCCGACTGAAGGGTAGCGGTATGGGTACCTTTTTCCTCCTACGAGCGGCGTCGGCGGCTGGGCGGAGGGACTGCACCAGCGAGTGGAGCGAAACGGGGCAACGTTGGGCGAACTCTGCCTCCATGCAGGATGAGGGGAGGAAGCGGTAGATGCCTACACACATACGCTCGAAAAAACATGCATACGCGCACGCACATGAGTACGCGCATTCATACGCACACACACACACACACACACACGTACACGTAAGAAACCACGTTATAGCTCGCAATCGTAGGCCTACTCAACATCCATATCAGATGTCCCGGCTATTTTTTCTCGATTTGCACGAAGCAGTGGACATATTCTCCATCGGCGGCGAGCGGGAGGGGGGGGACCGTTCGGGAGTTTCGGGCTCGAGGTTCGAGGCTCTCGGTCGGGCGTTGGCAGAACTGGGTTTAGTGGGACCTGGTTTAGGAACATGTACTGGGGAACGCCCCCCCCCCGCCCCCTTGCACTGACCGGAACTGCCGTCACCCGAAAAAACACTGGCTACGGCAAACCTGGTTTAGCGGTTCTGGCCAACTCAGGGGCTCCGGGGCCCTACCACCAACCGGGTCCCCTTTAACTGGGGTCCTAGCTATACCTGACTACCTACCAGACCACCCCAACCCAACCCGAAGACCCGAATTTCGGGTTGGGGGGGGTAAGGGTTCCACATGTGTTTTTGTTCGATGTTTCCCGACCGCCCCCCCACTGAAAATGGAGGGCAAATTGGGGCCTTCGGGTTGGGTTGGGGTGGTTTGGTGGGTGGTGACCTACCACCAACCGGGTCCCCATACCTGGGGTCCAAATTGGCTATACCCGACTCGGGCGGTCTCGGCGCTTCTCGGCGGCTTTCCAGCCTCGGGATGCGCTCCCGCGGCTGCGCCCCGCCCGGGGCGGCGTGCCGGGGGTGCCCGGGTCGCCCCGAGCGTGGCCGAAAAACTGGGAGTCCGAGGAGGAGGAGGCCTTCTCGGAGGGCTCGGAGTCCCCCGGGCCCTCGGAGGAGCTTTTTGCGCCTTCCCCGAAGGCACAGAGAGCAGCTTCTCGGAGGGCGCTGTGAGGCTTCTGAGGAGTCCCCTCGCCTTCTGAGAGAGCCTTCTCCTTCTCACTTCCCCCCTCGCTCGCCGCCGGGCCTTCTGCGGCAAATCATGGGAGCCTGCCATGCCACCCTGTTGGCTCTTGTGAATCGACGCTAGTCGACGTCAGGCCGAATCGACGCTCCTCAACGCTGCATCGGCGCTATCTCATCGACTGCCAGAGGCTGATCGACGCTGGTGCACCCTGAAAACAAAATATTACGAGGGCACACACAAGGCTCTCATGATTTGCTGCCGAACCCCTCCCCTCTTGCCCCCACCCCGAGCTCGATCCAGCCAAGCTAGACGAGCACGTTCCACTGCTCGCAGAAATCACTGCTCGCAAATGGCTTGGACCCGCCGCGAGGAATCTACGATTGATTACATCAAAGCAGACATCTGTTTTTTCGGACGTTTGCGAGTAGGCACTTTGCGAGAAGCGGAACGCGCTCGGTGGCAGGCGGGCGGGAGAATTCGGCGCGCCCCATCACGGCCGCCGCCATCGCCGCAGAGGGTGCCGGCCGGGCACCCGTGGCGCCGGGGCGCCGCGGCTTGCAAGCGCGGCGGCGCAGTCGACCCCCTCGCTCGGTAGGGCAGGAGCATCGAAATAATGCCAGAGAGGCAGGTGGCCACCCAGGGGCGTGCCCAAGACATCAGCGGCAAGGAGCAGCGGCGACGGCCCACACGAGAGGGCGAACTGTGTGGCGCAGGCCGCGCTGCCCAGTGTGCCCCGGGCAGTGCCTGCACAAGAAGCTCGATGGGCCCAGCGAGGCGTCGCCACGATGCCGCCCGTGGCCCCCTCGTGGCCGCGTCGTGCGTCCACTGCACAGCTCACACCAGGTAGACGGCACCACCTGGCTCACCGCTCGTAGCTCATACTGCCCAAAGTGCACCAGATCGCTCACACCGCATAGATCACAAGATGTCATAACTCACACCACCTAGATTGCACCACAGAGCTTGCACCACGTGTCTCACATCAGGTTGCTTGAACCACGTGCACTGCACCATGTAGCTTCTACCACATAGCTCCTACCACCTAGATTGTACCACGGAGCTTACACTGCATAACTCACACCACAAGTATTACACCGCATATGCTGCACCACATAGCTAACACCTCACAATTCACGCCACATCGATCACACCCCATGTATTACACGACAGAGAATACACATCCTCACTTCAACATCTCACTGTGCGGGGCCACGCTGGCAAACACACTATTAGACATGCGCATGGTGAATTCGATGTGGTGCAACCTACATTGTGCAATCGACCCGATGCGATCCACTAGGTGCATACTGGCATGTGGTGTCATCCAAGTTGTGGCATCTGCGCAGGTGGCAGCACCCACAGCGCGAGGCTTCGCGTGTATGCGTGTAGGATTGCGCACCGCTGGACATCCCAGGGACCTGCGGAGGTGGTGAGTTGCACAATTGGAAACACCCAGGGCGGTCGAGGTCCCGCCAGAGTGTGCGTAGAACCACGCTCCGCTGGAGCCTCCAGGGGCCCGCGAAAGTGGCGACAGCTGCGCAGCTGGCAGCGCCGAGGGAGGCGAGGTGACCGCTCCGCTGGACCCCCACGAGCTCACAAAAGCGGCGACAGTTGTGCGGTTGGGAGCGCCAACGAGGTCTCGTTCGGATGTGTGGGGGGCCGCGCTCCCAGGAGCTCACGAAACTGGCGACAGTTGGCAGCGCCCACGGAATGTGAAACCCCGTTTGGATGTGCGTATAACCACGCTCCGCTGGATCTCCCAGGAGCCAATCCAATTGATGGCAGTCGCGCAGCTAGCAGCGCCCAGAGAGGGCGAGGGGCGAGGTCCCATGTCCGCGTGGGACCGAACCCCGCTGGACCCCCTGGATATTACGAAGCTGGTGGTAGCTGCGGACCGAGCTCCGCTGACCCCCCAAGGACCCCACAGAAGTTGCGACAGCTTCGCAGCTGCCCAATCCCAAGGAGCGCAAGGCTTTGTTTGGATGCGCGAAGGACCGCGTGGAGCCGTTGCGCAGTCGGCCCCACCCGGGGAGCGCGATGTCTCGTTAGAATGCGCGTAGGACCGCGCCCCGTCAATCCGCCGACAGCTTACGACTCTGGCAGCGAATGTCGGCAACGCCCACGAAAAGCGCGGTCCTGTAGGGATGTGCGTTGGCCCGCCCTCCGCTGGACCCCCGAGGAACCCACAGAAGCGGCGACAGCAGCTGCGCGGTGGACTGCGCCCGCGAAGCGCGAGGTCCTGTGGGGATGCGCGTAGGACCGCACTCCGCTGGACCCGCCAGGATTTCGCGGAGCTGGCCACAGTTGCGCAGCTCGCACCGCCCAAGGGCACTTGTTGTTTACCCTGCGGGCTGCAACCACCCGTCCAAGCTGGCCCCCCAGAAGGAGCGTCTTACAGAGAGCCTGGCCGTGGAGAGTCCCAGGCTCCAGCAAGAAAAACAAAAAACAAAGAACGCATCGAAGGTTCGAGGAGGAGGAGGGAGGAGGAGGAGGAGCATGTTCGTTGCCCTGCATCCAGCAACACAACAAGCTCGCGCGTCATGCATGGCCAACGTCAAAAAGGAGGGAAGGAGGAGAAGGAGGAGGAGGAGGTACAGAGAGCACAGGCAGGAACGACTTCTACTGGGGTGTGGCCCGACGGTGCACAACAGCGGCGGCGGGCCTCGCGAAGCTGAAGCAACATGGCGTGTACCATCCCGCAGGGTGCACCGCTGGCACGGCAGCCGACGCCATGCCGAGGCTGTCCGCGCAGCCAGCCCCATGCTGCTGCCCGCGCAGGCGGTCGGTTCGCCTGGGCAGTGGCTACACTCGTAGGTTGCCCAACGAGCTGGGGCGGTCCGCGCAGCCCGCCCCCTGCTGCCGAGCTCGTCCTGCGCAAGCGTCGTCGCGCACGCTTGGGCAATGGCTGCTCAAAGGGAGCCAAAGGCTCCGAGGCTGCCCAACAGGAATATGTGGGCGAACAGGCTGGCCAGCCCGCCGAACCTCAGCTATCAGCGACGTCGATCTGCGGCTCGAAGGGCCGCTGCGCCCAGTTCACGCCCAAGGAGCCGTCGAAGCCGTCGTCGCAGCCGTTGAAGAACATCCAGACGCGCCACCAGGCGTCGAAGATGATGTGGAGGCGATGCTTGGCCGCCTTGGCCTCGCTCGCGAGCTCCGCACGTCGTCGCAAGAAGGGCCGACTCGTACGCCTCCCACGCTCCCTCTCGGCCACCAAAGAGGCCCAGGCCGCAGGAGGGCCGAAGTACTCGTACAAGGCATCGTCCTCCACCTTGTGGCAGCTCTCGCCTTCGTGGCGGTAGCAGTGGTTGGACGCTACGCCGTCTGCGGCGTGAGGCCGAAGTGCTCGTCCGAAGCATCGCCCTCCATGTTGCCGAAGCTCTCGTCCTCCTGGTGGGAGCTGTGGCCGACCGCGACGTCGCCCTGCCGCGTGGGGCCGAAGTGCCTGTCCGAAGTATCGCCCTCCATCTTGACGACGATCTCCTCGATCTCCTCCTCCAGCGTGGCCTGTTCCTGCACCGCTGCGTCCAGCGCCTGCCAGCCCTCGGGCCTGCGGAAGGAGTCGCCGCCGCCGCCGAAATGGCTGCGTCGCAAGCCCGCGCGAAGCCCGACGCCGGCGCCCCGGCAGCATGGCAGGCCGCGCTCCTCCCACTCCCGCGCCTGACGCCGCCTGGCACGCGAGCGCCTGCCGCTGCCAGACGCAGGGCAGGCCTGGAAACCCGCTCGCGGTCCTGCCACGACCCAGGCATGGCGGCCGCAGCGACCAGGCTGCGCAGCGCGGCCTCACAGGCCTGCTGGCGCCAGCGCCGCGCCGCAAAAAGGCTACGGACACAGGCAGGAAAGAGAAGGAGGAGGAGGAGGAGGAGGAGGAGGAGGAGGAGGAGGAGGAGGAGGAGGGGGGAGGAGGAGAGAGGAGGAGGAGGAGGAAGGAGGAGGAGGAGGTGGCGGAGGAGGAGGAGGAGGAGGAGCAGGAGAACGCGGGGACTGTCTCTTCACAGCGAGGACCCAACACCACAGGATGGCTGGGAGTAAACCAAGAAAAAAAAGCGTTGAAGGCTCGAGCGGGCCCCAGCCTCTCGAGAACTGCAGCACCTTCGCGCTCGGGGTGGGGACCCGCCGCCCAGGGAAGCGCAGGCGGGAGGCAGGCAGGAGGCAGGCAGGGAGGCAGGAGGCAGCGAGCGGGGCAGGGGCAGGAGAGGGGACGAAGGAGGAGGAGCAGGAGTGCTTCATTCAACAAGCGCGTTCCACTATTCGCAAAGGAACTACGCGCAAATGGCCTGGATCCGCCGCGGGGAATGCACGAGACCTTCCCTCGAGGGAGACGTGTGTTTTCGGACGCTTGCGAGTAGGCACTCTGCGAGTCGCGAAACGCGCTCGGAGATTAATGCAAGCGAGGACCCAGCACGGGAGGGTCGGGGCAAAAAAGAAGAAGGGCGTGCGACTGAATCGGGCTCGTGACGGAGGGAGAGGGGTGCAGGGCGGCACCGTGGAGCCGCCAGGAAACCCAGCAGTCCGCACTCGGATGGCGCCTGCAGGCCCCTGCTGCCTCCTCCTCCTCCTCCTCCTCCTCCTCCTCCTCCTCCACCTCCTTCTCCTCCTCCGCCTCATCCTCCTCCTCCCCCTCCTCCTCCTCCTCCTCCTCCTCCTCCTCCTCCTCCTCCTCCTCCTCCTCTTCCTCGTATCGGCGGTCAAATGCTACATGGGGGAACCTCGACCACCGAATCCAACTCCGCGAGCTGACCAACAATGCCGAATGCACGGTCTCAGCGATCAGCGTATTCCCTTCAACCTCTTTTGATTGTGCCGTCGCTTTGGCAAACCAAGTGCTCTTCGTGATCCTCATCCTCCTCTCTCGCTTGCAGCCTAACTGCATGTGGCATATTCAGCCAATCCTGAGAAACTCTTGTTCGTCCATCTCCTCATCCTTCTTCTCCGCCACCTCGCTTTGGTGTCGCATCATCCTCGCCTCTGCATCCTTCTGGCTCTCGCCTCCCTGGGTGCTCCCAGATGCACACGGGTCGGCACTTCCTGGGCCTCGTGGGGAGTCCAGCGGAACGTCGTCTCACGGGCTCACCAGTAATCACTCGCCCCCCTGTGTGAAGCCAAACAGCAAACTTCATGACGTTCTGAGCCCCTGGGTGGCTTAGGCACATCTGTTGTATGAGGTAAAACAAGCACTACTTGCAAAAGACCCGCCGGCCGTCCCGTACATACTTGCAAAAAACCATGCGACCGTCCCGTACCTTCCGTCGGGCGACCTGCAACTTCTCTCGCATCTTCCTATTGAGGGGAGGGGGGGAGGTGCAACCACGTCGCCACGAAGGGAGATTCCTCGGGCTGACCCTGGGCACGGAAGGAGGGAGAAAGGAAGATGAGGAGGGAGGGTGGAATGGAGACGACGGGAGACGAAAGAACGTCAGGGACCGATTTTGAACAGATTTGCCCTCATCCCCGCTTCTTGAACGAGTTGCCCGAGGTGCGTCCAGTTCGTATCCCCCCTTCTTGGACGATGTTCTCGAGGTCCATCCAGTTAAGACCCCCTGGCAGCCTCCAAGGTGTCGCGCGCCGGCGCAGTACCCGCGCTCCCCCCAGGGCGGGGCTGGGCCGATAGGGCAATCCGCATACGAGGGGGGGAGCCAGGGAGATGAAGGGACAAACCCAGACCCCCGACGTCATGATTTTCCATAACACCAACCCCCAAAGGTCTCGACCTATTCCCCGAGACAAGTTGTTCATCCTGAGTCCTTTTTCCCAACCATACTGTGGTGTTGAGTCTTCGTTTTGAAGCCACAACACCCCGCGTCCCACTCCTCCCGCTGCCCCCTCGCTCCTCCTCCTCTCCTCTGCCCTCCGCATGTCTCTGTTTCGGCACACCCCTCAAACGTTTCGTGGCCCCATCCATAGGGAGCTCCACATAAGGCCCCAGTGGGGGTGCCTGCGAGCGTCCCCCCACCCAGCACAGCGCTTCGTGGCCCCATACCATAGGGAGCTCCACCGAAGGTCCCAGTGGAGGTGCCCGCATGCGTCCCCCACACCCAGCACAGCGCTTCGTGGCCCCATACGGAGCTCCACCGAAGGTCCCAGTTGGGGTGCCCGCATGCGCCCCCACCCAGTACAGCGCTTCGTGGCCCCATAGGAAGCTCCACCGAAAGCCCCAGTGGGGGTGCCCGCATGCGCCCCCCACACCCAGTACAGCGCTTCGTGACCCCATAGGGAGTTCCACCCCAAAGGCCCCAGTGGGGGTGCCCGCATGCGTCCCCCACACCCAGCACAGCGCTTCGTGGCCCCGTACGGAGCTCCACCGACTGCCCCCATGGGGGCCGCATACGTTCCCCACACCCAGCACAGCGCTTCGTGGCCCCATAGGGTCCGCCGCACCCAGCGTTTCGTGGCCCCTTAGGAGCTTCACCGAAGGCTCCAGTGGGGGTGCCCGCATGTGTCCGCCACACCCAGTACAGCGTTTCGTGGCCCCATATGGAGCTCCAGCGAAGGTCCCAGTGGAACCGCCCGCATGCGTCCCCACCACCCAGTACAGCGTTTCGTGGCCCCGTATCGGGGCCCCACCGAAGGCCCCAATGGCACCGCCCGCATGCGTCTCCACAACCCACTACAGCGCGCCGTCGCCCCACAAGGAGCTCCACCGAATGCCCCAATGGGACCACCCGCATGCGTCCCCCCCACCCATTACCGCACGCCCCATCACGCGTTGCGTGGCCCACCGGAAGTGGCGTGGCCCGCCGGAAGCGGCCCAGCGAGGGCACCCGGAGGCCAAAGATGGCGAAAAGCCTCCCGAGGGGGTCCAGCTTCGCCGCTGCCACCCCCTGCTGTTGATGGGCCCATTTTCCACCACCACTACCATAGGTAGGAGAAAGAGGACGGGGAGGAGGAGGGAGGAGGAGGAGGAGGAGGAGGAGGAGGAGGAGCTCCTGATCCTCCTCCTCCCCCTCCTACCCCGTCCTACCTATGGTAGTGGTGGTGGAAAACTGGCACATTAGCTGTGGCGCGCGCGGGCGGGGGGTCTGGGCGTCGGCAGGCCGGGCGGCGTGCCAGTCTGGCGCCCGGCCGCGCACATCGCGGCCGCCCCGGGCCCTCACCCGTCCAGCACCCCACTCGCGAACAGCTCGCTCGGCCGCGGGAGCATGTTGGTCCACTGCTCCTGCGCCTGCTCTGGGGACGGC
>CAUYUJ010000100.1:0-10000 GCA_963575745.1 Prorocentrum cordatum | reverse complement strand
ATCCTCATCACCGCGACACAACCACCGACCAACATCATCCTCATCATCCTCATCATCACAGCAGCATACCATCATCATCATCTCACATCATCATCAGCCAGCATCATCATCATCATCATCATCTATCATCAATCATCATGCATCATCATCATCATCATTCATCATCATCATCATCATCATCATCATCATCATCATCATCAGCCTTCCCATCATCCATCTCATCATCATCATCATCATCATCATCAACATCATCATCATCATCATCATCATCATCATTATCATCATCATCATCATCATCATCATCATCATCATCATCATCATCATCAGCATCATCACTACCACCATCATCATCAGCAGCAGAATCAGCATCATCATCAGCATCATCATCAACAGCATCATCATCAGCAGCATCATCAGCATCATCAGCATCGTCAGCAGCATCAGCATCATCATCAGCATCACCGATATCAGCATCAGCATCAGCATTATTATCAGCATCATCAGCAGCATCAGCATCATCATCATCATCATCATCATCATCAGCATCGTCAGCATCATTATTTTGATCATCCTCATCAACCGCATCATCAGCATCGTCATCATCATCAGCAGCATCACCATCGCAATCAGCATCATCATCAGCAGCAGCATCTCTCTTCCTCCTCCTCCTCCTCCTCCACCTCCTCCTGCTCCTCCTCCTCCTCCTCGTCCTCCGCCTCCGCCTCCGCCTCCTCATCCTCCTTCTCTTCCTCCTCCTCCTCCTCCTCCTCCTCCTTCTGGTCCTCCTCCTCATACTCCTCCTCGTCATCCTCCTCATCCTCCTCCTCCACCTCCTCCTCCTCCTCGTCTGCCTCCTCCTAATCATCATCCGCCGCCTCCTCCTCCTCCTCCTTCTCCTCCTCCTCCTCCTCGTCCTCCTCCCTTCCTCCTCCTCCTCATCATCCTCCTCCTCGTCCTGCTCCTGCGTCTCCGCTTCCTCCCCCACCTCGTCCTCCTCTCTGCCCTCCCCTCCTCCTCCCCATCCTCCTAGTAGCCTGCTTAGTATTAGTAGTCTTAGTTGTCGTATGCTTCTTAACATTATTATTAGTATGATCACTATTATCCTGCTGCTTACTAGTATTCCTTTTCTTCTTATTATTAACAGTTATATTATGATTGGTCTTCTTCGTCTTAGTATGGTTATTATGAGTATTAGTATTATGTTGATTTTGCTCCGTCTTCATAGTATGTGTCTTTGTCGTCTTCTCCTTTTTCGTCTTCGTCTTCTTCCTCCTCCTCCTCATCCTCCTCCTCATCCTCCCTCTCCTCCTCAACCTCCTCCCTCCCCCTCCCCCTTCCTCCTCCCCCTCCATCTTCCTCATCCTCCTCCACCTTCTCCGTCGCTTACCCTCCTCCCTCTCCTCCTCCTACCTCCTCCTCCTCCTCGCCTCCTCCTCCTCATCCTCCTCCTGCTTCCCATACCTCAACTCACCTCCTTCGACATCCCTCCTCATCACACCCCCCCTCTTCCTTTCTCAGCATCATCATCATCATCATCATCAATCATCTATCATCATCATCATCATCATCTCATCATCAGCAGTCATCATCATCATCATCATCATCATCATCATCATCATCTCATCATCATCAGCATCATCCTACAGGCCCATCGCATCAGCATCATCATACATCAATCATCAGCATCAGCAATCAGCAATCATCATCCATCATCATCATCATCAGCATCACATCATCATCATCATCATCATCATCATCATCATCATCATCATCATTCATCATCAGTATCCCTTCATCATCATCATCAGCATCATCATCATCATCATCAGCATCATCAGCATCAGCATCAGCACCATCATCATCAGCATCATAATCATCATCATCAGCAGCATCATCATCATCATTATCATCATCAGTATCATCAGCATCAGCATCATCATCAGCATCAACATCAGCATCATCATCATCATCATCATCATCATCATCATCATCATCATCATCATCATCATCATCATCATCATCATCATCATCATCATCATCAGCCGCATCATCATCATCTTCATCGTCATCGGCATCATCAGCATCATCATCAGCAACAGCATCATCGGCATCATCATCAGCAGCAGCATCATCAGTATCACCATCAGCATCCTCCTCCTAATCATCATCGTCATCATCAGCATCATCGTCATCATCATCATCATAATCAGATTCATGACCATCATCATCCGTATCAGCATCGTCATCATCGTCATCGTCAGCATCATCGTCATCAGCATCATCATCGGAATCAGCAGCATCAGCATCCTTATCATCGTCAGCATCATCATATTCATCAGCATTAGCCTCATCCGCAGCAGCAGCCGCATCATCAGCATCAGCAGCATCATCATCAGCAGCAGCATCCGCAGCAGCAGCAGCAGCATCAGCATCATCATACTCAGCAGCATCATCATCAGCATCAGCATCATCAGCAGCATCATCAGCATCATCGTCGTCGTCGGCATCATCATCATCAGCATCATAAGCTGTATCATCACCAGCCTCATCAGCATTCACATTATCATCATCAGCCTCATCATCAGCAGTATCATCATCAGCAGAATCAGCAGCATCATGAGCATCAGCAGCATCATCAGCAGCATCATTACCGTCATCATCATAATCAGCAGCATCGTCAACATCAGAATGGGCATCATCAGCATCAGAATCATCAGCAGCAAAATCAGCATCATCAGCAGCATCAGCATCACCATCAGCATCATCATCGTCAGCATCAGCATCAGCATCACCAGCATCATCAGCATCATCAGCATCATCAGCATCATCATCATCAGCAGCATCCTTCTCTTCCTCCTCCTCCGCCGCCTCCACATCCTCCCCCTCCTCCTCCTGATCCGCCTCCCCCTCCTCTTGACCTTCCTCCTCCTCGTCAGTATCCTCCTCCTCATCCTCCACCTCCGTCTCTTCCTCCTCCTCCTCCTCCACCTCCTCCTCCTCTCCGTCCTCCTCCTCCTCCTCCTCCTCCTCCTCCTCCTTCCTCCTCCTCCTCCTCCTCCTCCTCCTCCCCCATGTTCCTCCCCAATGTTTCTCCTCCTCCTCCTCCTCAGCCTCCTCCTCCGCCTCCTCCTCCGCCTCCTCTTCCTCCGCCGTCTCCTCCTCCTCCGCCTCCTCGGTCTCCTCCTCCGCATTCTCCTTGGCCGCTTCTTCCTCCCCACCCTCATCCACCCTCCACGTTCGCATCCTCCTCCGCATCCTCTCTCCCGCGTCCACCGCCCCCTCTTCCTTCTCCTCCTCCTCATCATCAGCAGCATCATCATAACCACCACCACCACCAGCATCATCATCATCATCATTATTATCATCATCATCATCATCAGCATCATCATCATCATCATCATCATCATCATCATCATCATCATCATCAGCAGCAGCATCATCCTCATCATCATCATCATCATCAACATCATCATCAGCATCAGCAGCGTCATCATCAGCATCATCATCAGCAGCATCCTCATCATCAGCATCAGCAACATCAGCACCCGCATCAGCAAGAGCATCCGCATCATCATGATCATCATCAGCATCAGCATCAGCATCAGCATCATCATCATCATCAGCAGCATGATCAGCATCATCATCAGCATCCGCATCCTCATCCGCATCATCATCATCATCATCATCATCATCATCATCATCATCATCATCATCAGCAGCAGCAGCAGCAGCAGCAGCATCAGCATAATCATCATCAGCATCATCATCATCATCCTCATCATCATCATCATCATCATCATCATCATCAGCAGCAGCAGCAGCATCAGCATCGTCAGCATTAGCAGCATCGTAAGCATCAGCATTAGCATCATCATCAGCATAATCAGCATCATCAGCAGCATTATCAACAGCAGCAGCAGCATCAACAACAACATCATCAGCATCATCAGCATCATCATCATCATCATCATCATCATCATCATCACCACCATCATCATCATCATCATCATCATCATCATCATCATCATCATCATCATCATCATCATCCGCATCATCATCATCAGTATCAGCATCAGCATAATCAGCAACGTCATCATCATCATCATCATCATCATCATCATCATCATCATCATCATCATCATCATCGTCGTCATCATCATCATCATAAGCATCATCATCATCAGCATCAGCATCATCATCATCAGCATCAGCATCATCATCATAATCTGCAGCATCAGCAGCATCAGCAGCATCATCATCACCATAATCATAAGCATCCTCATCATCAGCAACGTCAGCGTCATCAGCAGCAGCAGCATCATCACTACCACCATCATCAGCATCATCAGCATCATCAGCATCGTCATAATCATCATCAGCAGCATAATCATCATCATTGAAATCAGCATCAGTCTAATCATCATCAGCAGCATCAGCATTATCAGAATCAGCAACATCATCAACAGCATCATCAACACCATCCGTATCAGCATCAGCATCATCATCATCATCAAAATCAGTATCAGCAGCATCAGCAGCATCATCATCAGCATCATGAGCATCGTCATTATCATAATCAGCATCAGCAGCATCATGATCAGCATCATCAACATCAGCAGCAGCATCAGCATCAGCATCACCATCAGCAGCATCATCAGCATCAGCATCATCATGAGCATTAGCATCATCATCAGCAGCATCAGCATCAGCATGATCATCATAATCATCGTCATCATCACCGTCATCACATCAGCGCCACCATCATCAGCATCATCAGCATCATCAGCATCATCACCATCATCATCAGCATCATCATCAGCATCATCATCACCAGCATCAGCATCATCATCCGCAGCAGCATCAGCATCACCACCATCAGCATCATCATCATCAGCAGCATCATCATCCACCTCCTCCTCCTCCTCCTCCTCCTCCTCCTCCTCCCCCTCCTCCGCCTCCGCCTCCGCCTCCTCCGCCTCCTCCTGCTCCTGCTCCTGCTCCTGCTCCTGCTCCTCCTCCTCCACCTTCTCCGCTTCCGCCTCTGCCTCCGCCTCCTCCTCCTCCTCCGCCTCCTTCCCCTCCTGCTCCTGCTCCTGCTCTTCCTGCTCCTGCTCCTGCTCCTACTCTTCCTCCTCCTCCTCCTCCTCTTCCTCATCAGTGTCAGCATCAGCAGCACCAGCAGTATCAGCATCATCAGCATCATCAACAGCAGCATCACCATCATCACCAGCATCAGCATCATCATCAGCAGCAGCAAAAGCATCATCAGCATCAGCATCAGCATCAGCATCAGCATCATCATCATCATCATCATCATCATCATCATCAGCAGCAGCAGCATCATCATCATCAGCATCAGCAGCAGCATCAGCATCACCACCATTCAGCATCATCATCACAGCCGCATCTCATCCACCTCCTCCTCCTCCTCCTCCTCCTTTCCCCCTCCTCCTCCTCCTCCTCCTCCTCCTCCTCTCCTCCGCCTCCGCCTCCGCCCTCCGCTCCGCCTCGCCTCATCCTCCTCCTCCTCCGCCTCCTCCTCCTCCTGCTCCTGCTCCTGCTCCTGCTCCTGCTCCTCTCCTCCTCCTCCTCCGCCTCCGCCGTCCGCCTCCCGCCTCCTCCTCCTCCTCCTCCTCCTCCTCCTCCCCTCCTCCGCCTCCGCCTCCGCCTCCTCCTCCTCCTCCTCGGCCTCCGCCTCCTCCTCCTCCTCCTGCTCCTGCTCCTGCTCCTGCTCCTGCTCCTCCTCCTCCTCCTCTTCCTCCTCCTCCTCCTGCTCCTGCTCCTCCTCCTCCTCCTCCTCCTCCTCCTCCTCCTCCTCCTCCTCCTCCTCCTCCTCGCCATCCTCCTCCTGTCAGCCGCGGCCCCGGCCTCGTCCGCTCCGCCGGCCGCGGTCGGGCACTGCAGGCGGCGCGCGAGCTGGTCGTTGTCGCGCTGGAGTGGCGGCGCGCGGGGAGGCGCTCGATGCGCCCACCGACCCCAGGGCGAGGAGGGAGAGAGAAAGAGAGGGAGGGTGAGGCAGGAGGGAAGGAGGGAGGGAGGAGGAAGAGGCAGAGGAAAGGGAGGGCGGGAGGGAGAGAGGGAGGGAGGCGGGGAAGACGCCTACCGCCTCACTGTCTCCCCCCATGTCTGAAGGGGCCCAGGGACACCCACACACACACACACACATAAATAGACACAAATCCCTGGACTCCCCATTCCCATTACCTATACGACCACCCTTCGGGTGATAAGGAGGTTCGGGGGGGGGAACCAACGTCTCACTCGATCGGTCTCACTATCGATCTCAGTATCGATCTCACTATCGCTCTCGCTCGATCGATCTCACTCGATCGATCTCACAATCGATCTCACTCGATCTATCTCATTCGATCGATCTTACAATTGATCTCACAATCGATCTCACAATCGATCACACAATCGATCTCACATTCGTCTCAATATCGATATCACGATCGATATCACAATCGCTCTCACAATCAACGTCATCGTCATCATCATCATCATCATCATCATCATCATCATCATCATCATCATCATCATCATCATCATCATCATCATCATCATCACCAACATCATCAACATCAACATCATCACCAACATCGTCATCATCATGAGGGCACCGTCATCATCATCATCATCATCATCATCATCATCATCATCATCATCATCATCATCAGCATCATCATCATCATCATCATCATCATCATAGACATCATCATCAACGTCAGCACTATCATCGGGACAACAACATCATCATCATCATCATCATCACCATCATCATCATCTCATCATCAACATCATCATCATCGGGACACAGTCATCGTCATAATCATCAGCAGCATCATCAGAATCATCATCATCATAATCGAGACACCATCATGATCACCATCGTTCTAATCATCAACATTATCATCAAGATCGTCGTCATCCTCGGGACACCATCATCATCATGATCATCGCATCATCATCATCGACATCATCATCATCAACAACATCATCATCATCATCATCATCATCATCATCATCATCATCATCATCATTGGGGCACCATCATCATCATGAGCAACATCATCATCAACATCGTCATTATCATGATTATCATCATCGGGACACCATCAGCATCACCATCATGATCATCATCACCATCATCATCAACATCGTCATCGGGACACCATAATCATCATCAACATCATCATCATCATCATCAACATCATTATCGCCGGGACACCATTTCCATCAACATCATCATCACCAACATCATCGGAATCATCATCATCATCATCATCATCATCACCATCATCGTCATCATCATCAACATAATCATCATGAGCATCATCATCCTCATCATCGGGACACTATCATCATCATCGACACCATCATCAACATCATCATCATCTTCATCGGGACACCATCATCATCATCTCATCATCATCATCATCACCATCACCATCACCATCACCATCACCATCATCATCATCATCATCATCATCATCATCATCATCATCATCATCATCATCATCATCATCCTCGCGGGACACCGCGGGACACCGGCGGGACACCGCGGGACACCGGCGGGACACCGCGGGACACTGCGGGACACCGCGGGACACCGCGGGACACCGCGGGACACCGGCGGGACACCGCGGGGCCCCGGCCTCCCGGAAGGGAATCATTTGGTCCGGCCGCGCCTCAGCCACACGGGACACCAGCGGGACACCGGCGGACACCGCGGGGCCCCGGCCGCCCGGAAGGGAATCATTGGGTCCGGCCGCGCCTCAGCCACAGGAGACTTTCTCTCGCCCGCCCACGCAGCTTCGCCTCGCCCGCACGGCACGCACGAACACGAAACCGAAATCGATTTCCCGGTAGGGGGGCTCTCCGTTCCACTTCGATCTCACCCCCTCACCTCCGATTTCCATATTTTCTGGGGGATCGACGATTCTGTGTGTCTGTCTGTGCTTTTGTTTCCCTCCTGAATGTCCCCACGGAGAGATACCCAGCAATCCGTTCCTCCTTCCTCGTCCCCGGCAGCGGGCGGAGGATGGCCCGCCCCCGCCCAGAGGCCCCCGAGACCCTCTGGAGGCTCCCCCTCCCCCATCCCCTCCCCCACCAATCCGTGCGCAGTGCTGTCTCGATCGTGCCACTCTCATCGCACGTGCGCTTCTGCAACTGCTGTCAGGCAAGGGGTCACGGAGTGCCCACGCGCGACGCCCCTCGGCTAACACAACAACCTCTCCCTCGTCGCGAGCCTCGAGCCTCTCGGCGTCCTCGCGGCAGCGCGCCGACTCCTGTCGGGCAGCACGGCAGGCCGCCGTCGCCGCCGCCTCCCTCCTCCTCCTCCTCCTCCTCCTACTCCTTCTCCTCCTCCTCCTCCTCCTCCTCCTCATCCTCATCCTCCTCCTCCTCCCTCATCCTCCTCCTCCTCCGCCTCCTCCTCCTCCTCCACCTCCTCCTCCTGCTCCTCCGAAAAGAGGAGGGAGGGAATGAGGTCGGAGGAATAAATGGAGAAAGCGGGTGGCTCGGACGGAGGACGGAGAAGGGAGGAGGTAATGAGGTCCGGAGGATGGAGGGGAGGGAAAAAGCGGGAGGGAGGAGGGAGAAGGAAGGAAGGAAGGAAGGAAGGAAGGAAGGAAGGAAGGAAGGAAGGAAAGAGAAGCCCTCGTGGGCCGTCTGGGGGGACCCTCTTGGACCGCTTTCTGGCCCTTGTGGGGCCTCTGGGGCCATCTTGGGACGATCGTTGGGTCCTCTTGGGCTGTCTGGGGCCCTTCTGGGCCCGAAAAGACGAGAACCCGCAAAATCTTGGAAAACTTCAGGGAAAACAATTCTTTGGGCCTCCTGAGGAACCGCGAGGGGGCACGCGGGGGACGGCGAGAATGGAGTAGAGAGCAGATCTCATTGCCTCATTCCCTTCCCGGCTCGCTCCCCTTTCTTCTGTGCCACCCCCGATGCTCCCCTCCTCTCCCCCAACGCCACCCTCCATCGGGTCGAAAACTCGAAAGCGGATCGTCGACAAAAAACCATACGAAGAAACCCAAGAAAACGCACGTCGGATCAAACCAGAACTAGAATCCCAACCGTCCCTCGGACCAGAACGGGAGTCGAGTCCGCCGCAGCAGAATCGAGATCGAGAAATCAGAATACGCTGCGGGAGGGGAGGGATGGCAAAGGCGAAGGCGGGAGGGCAACAGCATGGAGACAGGAGGAGAAAGGCAGGAAGACAAGGGCGACACAGCCAACCCGTATCCGAAGAATGCGCGGTAAAGATGTAGGGCCATGTGAACGCTTTTCGAACGAGGCTGGCCAGCGAAAGTCGCTAAGGGTGGGCCGAAGGGGCACGGATGCAAGGGTACCCTTGGAAATGCTGCCCGTCCTCACTATGCGGGTGGACTGTAGCAAGGAAGGCAAGGGTGAAAGAGAGAAAGGTTGAGCTTCCAGTGGGGGGGGCTTCCAGAGGGGCCCTTCTGGAGCAGTCGTCGCCATCGTGTTCGCCGGCGTCGTCGTCGTCCTCAGGACGCAGCTGCAGCTCGCTGGACCCTCGGTGAGCGCAGCTCTCGGAATCAGAACCAGACGCGAGTGGAGGCGGGACCGTCGGACCAGAACCGGAATCGGGACCTCCAGATCGAACTGGAACAGAGGTCGGCAGCGGGAAACGGTCTCGAACCAAAACCAGAATGATGAGGATGACATCGGAACCAGACCGGATCGGAGCCGGGCATGCTCCCCCGCCCCCTCCTCCTTCCACACCTCCTTCCACCACTCCCCTTCCCCTCCCCGAGTCCTGCCATTCTAATTCGTTCAGGAAGTATTACCAACACCGCCCATCCGTTGCCCAAAAATCGACGGACCTGGACCCGCAAAAACGACGGCCGCGACGCCCTCTAGCGAACCGACAACGGCCAATTCGCTAATCGACGTGTCAGGGCAGGAGGTCTGTCAACCTCCGAAAACAGGGTCTGCATTGAAGGGCTCCTCCTCCTCCTCCTTCTCCTCCTCCTCCTCC
>CAUYUJ010000099.1:25000-118255 GCA_963575745.1 Prorocentrum cordatum | reverse complement strand
GTGCGCCGCCGCGGGGGGTGCGCCGCCGCGGGGGCGCGGCAGCCATCGCTGCCTTCGTCTTCTTCGGGGCCAGCGAGATTGGTTCAATTTGGGTTTAATCAGTGAGATTTATCAGTGGGATATCACTTTCATTGGTGGGATATCGACTCAATTTGGCGAATTCGCGAATTTGTTGGGTTTTGTCAATTCGGCGCTTCATTTCCATCTCAAATTTTGGGTAACTGGCTCGTACTTACACTTTCGGCCATGCCGACTTTGCAGATTGGAGAAACCATGCAAAAGCTCTTGTCTTTAGATATCGACAAGCAAAAAAGACTGAGAGACGATGCTCGGATGGTAGACGAAGACAAAGAAAATCAGCAAGAGGCCTCGAAGGCTATGAGAACATTGGCGGCCAAGGGTTCTGCTAAGGGTACAGGCCTGGGAGAGAATGGCTCAATTTCTTCAGGGGCTGTCTCGACAGCCACAGGGGCTGACGGATTTTTGGTACAACTCGAGTCGCTTCTAGATAAAAAGATCGCTCCCATCAAGGACCGTATCGACTCGTTACAACTTGACGTATTGGGAACTCAAAAGGCGTTGGCTCAGGAATTCTCAGTAGCCGTCACTTTGATCAATGACCACGAAGTAAAGCTTGCCAACCTTGAGGCAGGTGAGACCGAGGTGCAGAAAGCCTTCAACGAAAGGATTCTGGCTGTCGAACTGGAGCAGAAGTCCCTGCGCGCGGAAATGGCAGCCAAACAACTAGAAAGCCAGTCAAGCCAGGGTTCCTTCAGAAAAAGGGTCCGCCATGGGCCAGCACCCCAAGAGCAGATAGAGACATCTTCATTCTCACCAACTTGGGCTGGAATCTCAAGAAGCAGGAGGCTCTGGAAAAGGCGCGGGCGATCCTTCGCCGAGCAGACGTTCCCCAGCCCACGCATATTGTTGCACCATTTGGATATGGGAGTTGCGTTGAGATCAAATGGAGTTCGATTGCGGTGGGACTTCAAGCGGCAGCTACGATCCGTGATCTCAAGATCCCTGGGTACTTGGAAAATTTGATCTGGTGTGGACAGATCAGTACTAAGGAGGAGCGGGGCCCAGCAAAATTGTTCAAGACAGTTTCAGGTGCACTGGAAAAGGCTATGGGAGATCGCACAGACAGTTACGTGATTTGTTCTCGGACTCGAAAATTTTTCGTCTTGGACCATCAGATAGGTGTTATCAAGGATGGGGAATTTCAGTGGCACGAGTCTCTCAAGGAGATCCCCGATGAAGCACTCCGCAAGACGCTGAAAGACACCATCGACGAGGCACTCTCTCTCTGAGATGCCTACGTGAGGGGTCTCGTTTGTGCACTCAATGTGCAGGGCAAGTGGGCCGACGAGACTCAAATGCAAGCCAACCTAGATTTGCTCGAGCTGAAGTGCTGGGGCTTAATTTGTATCTTAGAGGCGGATTTCAAGGGCTGCCTTCAAAACGATGGGCTACTACGCCCCGTTTTCAATGGCCACGCTTACTTCCGCCACCACTCTGGCCCCGGGTGTAGGGCCATGGGCGTGCTTGTGCACAAATCTCTGAGAAAACGTGTGAAAGACATTGTCTGCGATTGGAGATCTATCCGTGTTGATCTTCGTCCCGACTGTCTCGATGGATGCCACCATCATGCCAGATCCTTTCTCTTCTCTCATCTTGCCCATGATTTTTTCCATGATTCTCTAAACTGTGCCATCCAACTCGGTCGATCCCGCCCGGTGGGGTCTACTCTCTCCTGGTTGGGGGACATGAATGCCGATCAAGGCAACGGAGACCAAAAATTCCGATCGTTCTGCGAAGCCTGTTCCTACCTCGATCTCCATTGGTGCCCTCTCAGGTTCCAAGAGACTTCCATGCAATTCACTAGGAAGCCCGATGGTGAGCAGGCGCTCTCCCAAGCCAACAGCACGATCGATCACATTGCTCTCGCCAGGGGTGATCTATCTTTTGACTGTTTCGCCTGCTGGGCGGGCGTTCCTGGGGACCATGCCCTTATTGGCTGTGATGTCCTGGCCTTTCACCAGCAGGTTCGTAAGAGAAGACCTCTCCTATGGACTCCTACAAACATTTTGGAGGTTAGGAAGATCGCCCAGGGTCTGTTTCCCGAATCAGCGGAACTTATTCGTCTAAATGACGAAGAACAGCCCGAGTCATGTGCGGTCAGGTATCATGATCCAAGGGACCTCACCCTCTCCTTTGATTTCTGGGAAAACATGTTGGGCCAGGTTTATGAAGCGACTCAGGCTCTCCCAAGGAGTTTTAGGAGATTTGCCGAAGAGCCATTTTGGGTCAAGAGTCTCAGGACACGGTTCAACTCCGAACTTAACGAAGCCACGAGGGTCGCCTTGGGTCAGCTCCTCTTGAAAGCTCTTAAGATAACTAAACTTCAACGCGATTTGGCGCAGGTTGCGCTCAACGCCTCTCGAGGAAAACGGGTCTGGGCCTCCCGCAAGTCTCTCCTACCCATATTGGGTTTCTGTGTAGATCAAGTCAAGATTTGTGAAGTGGACCGCTGTACCACACTGGTTGCTGAAGAATACAGCGAGAGGTGGGGGCTCTCAGAATCGGAGCGTCAGGAGGACATCGCCTGGCTTCGCTCTTTGGGTTTCTTCAACTTCTACGGCGACCCCATCATTCCCTCCTTGCTGGAGGACGCGCTGGACGACATCAAGGCCCCCCGAAAGATCGACACAGAGTTCGCCTGTACGGCTGTAGTAAAAGCTTCGGGCTGGTCCCAAAGGCTCACGGGGTGTATACAGGCCTGCTTAGGCGACCCCGAATTTTGGAACGACGTCACATTCGGGGGCCACCTGGGTAACAAGATCAAGGGTTTTGGAACCCCTTCTCAAACTAGAGTTGTCATTCCTCAGCCTGCTATTGCCAAGATTGGGCACGCATATGTGGCAAGGGCCATTCTGCCAGTTCTGGATTCATACACTGATTCTAAAGGTCTCAAGGGTCTGATTTTTGGGCTCAGCAAAGGTGGACAATTGCAGGAACTTCACACGAGTGTCTATCACATTTTAGAATATGGCCGAGATCACTTTAACAAAGGAATGGTTGGGATTACTGATATCAAAGCACACCACGACCAGATTCGTTATGGATTAGTCCTGCGGAGTCTATTGGGACGAGGAGTCCCCCTCTTCTTAGCAGTGGGCTGCATCAGGTTGCACAGAAATCCTCGAGTTTCCATTTCACTTTTGGACTCAAACACTGGGATTATCCAAAGAGACCGTGGGTCGATGCAAGGAGCCGGGACGGCATGCATACTGGCGCGCGTTTCCGTAGAAGACTGTTTCGCCTCCACCCGGGAGAAAATCACCCATTCTTCTTTGGGAATCTCTATCCGTTGCGAGCAGTTGGGCTTCGATTTCAGGATTGCTCTTCTCAGCTGGTCAGATAACATCTTCCTGGTGGCGTCCTCAGAACAAGACCTTGCAACTCTGACCGCACTGGTAGAGTCGGAGCTCTGGAATGAACATCGGCTTAAACTCAAAGACGATCGGGAAATCTTTCCGGCATACCCCTACTTCTTTCAAGGATACAAGTGGTCTGATCCCTTTGGGAAAACTTGGTCTGTAGTACCGGAGGCCAAGGTGCTGGGCCCAATTCTCTCCGCCACTGGTTCCTGTCACGAAGATGTCAAGCAGGGTATTTCACAGATCAACAAAGCCTTTTGGGCTAACAGTAAGTTCTTGATTAACGAGCAAATCCCCATGTCTAAACGTCTCTCTAAACTTAACTGTATGGCGGGGGGGATTATCCGATCCAGAGGTGCTGCCTGGGTCCCTTGTAAAACGACGGCGGATTTGATTACCAAGGCTCAGAATCAATGTATCAGGATCATGTTGAAACTCAGAAGGCTCCCGGGGGAATCTCCCGAACAATTCAGTTTACGCAGAAATCGCAAAACCAAGGGGTTCAAAGAGGTCTCATGGGCTATTTTCCATTTGGATTCAGCTAATAGTTGGGTTTCACACATGCAAAGACATCCAGAAGATTTTTCGTCGAGGCTGTTTCAATATTGCAAGCATTGGGTCATTCAGAATCGCTCCTTTGACAACTTTGGTGGCAGCCGTACCCACTCACGCTCGCATAGGGGGTGCGTTTTCAGGTATGACAAGGATGCCTGGACCACCTTATTTTCTCCTCAGGGCTCTCGGGACAAAAAGTTTCGTTTGGGGCTTGCTCAAGAAATGCTTGATTGGGTTCGGCAACAGCTTCACCTTCGCCTTCAGTAGCCATCGGCTCTGTCTGGCGCAACCCAGACACACTTTTGCTATCGTACTGCGCCCAGTGGGGCTACCTTTACTTTCGCCACGGACACCTGTTACTCTCAGGATCTGGATTTGATTGGGAATCAGATTCAGCCGACTATCCCCCTTTTCTTTGGATTCGATCGCCACGCACTAGATCGTTGGGCTCGGAAGCGTCTGGTTAAGATGGAAACGAAGCCCGTGCTTACCTCGAATGAGAAGAAAGTCAAGCTGCAGAAGAAGCTCGAACAGAAAAAGGAGGACCAAGCAAGGACAGTCGAGTTCAAGAATCAGGGTCCCAAGGCCAAAGCATCCTCCAGTGCTGACCCTCGCGAAGCCAGGATACTCCCCACGCCGCCCCCAGCACCTGTGCACAGGGGAGACTCGGCGTCGCGGAGCCGTTCACCGATTGCCAGAAAGATGCAGTACTCAGTTGGGTTCAAGAAACAGCTGCAGGGTGGCGGGTCGGGGTCGAAGCCCGAGTCGGATGATGCCTTACCAGAGACGCAGGACTACCGTGGGGAAACACCTGTCAAACCTGTGGGAGGCACTACCTGGGAAGTACCGTCTTCGGGATCACCAGACTCCAGGAGTTCCTCCTCTGGCTCTGAAGCGGAAGTCGACTCGCCTGACCGAAGGTCGCAGCCTGCCCCAAAGAGCTGGGAACAGGATAAGAAGCCTTGGATCAGTAAGTTGGGCCCTCCAGTGTTGAAGTCTCAGTTGGAGTACGATCGCTCAGGATGCCCAATTTTCGCCCCAAAGGGCGGCACAGACCACACCAGCTCAAGGCGCTACATTATGGCTTTCGTTCCCCAGCTTACAGGTTTGAACACCTTCAAGGCAAAGGTAGGGGAACACTTCCAAATCATCACAGCTCGTGAGCTTACGCCTTTCATCATCGACAATCAAGGGCCTCTGGTTTCAGACAGTATCCCAATTTTGGGAGAGCACGGCTTTCTCACTACCAGGGACGTCACGAAGATTCTCTGGCACTTTGGGCTCAACACGTTTCGTTCCAAGGATATTCATTTGTTCAATGCGCGGTTTTATACCAAAGAAGCGTTCATTGGCCCAGAGGTCTGCCCTAAGAAGGAAAGGTTACATGACAAATCTCAGATCTTCGCTGGCAGCTGCATTGTTGCACTCCTCTACGTCAAGGACATGTTTGAAGATGTTGGAGATCTTATCACGGTGGAGTCTGGCAATAACGGTGCCAATGTAAGGTGCCATCTGCTTTGCAAACCTCGTTTCCTGATGTGACCGAGGCAGTTCAGAAGATACAGCTAATGTGTTTCTTCCCTTCGGGTCCTCAGCTCTCTTCTTGGTTCAACCCTGGATCAATCTGGGATTACAAGGGCTTTCAGTGGGACCCCAGGCCATTTCTCTGAGGCAGGGATTAAGTTCTGCTCTCCTCAATACGTCCGTCAGGGCCAAAGTAGTGGGGTCGATTCTTGGTCTTTGCCCACAGCCTCGATGGGACATTACTTAACTTGGGATTGCTTCGCTCTTAGTTTGGTCCTTCACTTCAGTTCAAAACGGGCTTGGATGGGATTGCTAATTTCATCACTTTGCCAGGATTATGGCTTTCGATTCAATCTGGGAACGCTTGGGATTACAAGTGCCTCAGGGCATTAGGCCTCCAGGCCATTTCTCATGAGCTGAGACTGCATCATATTCTTCTCAATTCGGCTGACGGGGTTAAGTGGGGTTGTTTCCCACTCTTTGCCCAAGGCCTCGAAGTTTCAAGTTTCTTCTTGGGGTAGTTTGGCGACCAGTTTGCTTCTCCACTTCAGTACAAATGGGTTTGGCCTGGGATTGTTAATCTCACTTCGCTGGCCAGGACGATGACTGCCGTCCGATCCCTGATAAAGTGCATCTCTTTTCTCTATCTCACCATCTTTTGAATCCACATCTTTCGGTTGTCCTGATGTCCTGGCTGATTTCTGTAGTCATTTTGGTTCAATTCGCTTTGCCCGTTCTGCTCCAACCTCTTCTCAAGTTATTTGGGAACACACTCTCATGCTTGCCCCTCAGAGGGTCGTCAGGCCATGGAATTCAAAGTCCCTCCAGTGCTGTATCTTCGAGGCGTGGGCATCCGCCTGCCCACGTGCACGGGCAATCGAAAGTTCCGAGATCGTTCCTGTAAATTCAGGATCATACAACCCACGGAAATGCGTCACACTCCACATGTATGAGAAGGGGCGCGAATTCGAGATACCTCTCAGGCAGCTATGGAATCTCTTTGAGGAATTTTTCTCAAGTAAGGCATGCAAGGACCTTATTGGGATCGTGGGAATTGCAGTACGCTCTATGTCTTTTGTACAGATCAAGACAATGTCATACAAGGGCGCAGTGTTCTACGACAACCGCTGGTCAGATCCTGGGAATTTCATTTACACTGTCTGGTGGAATATTTGGGGTCAAATGGCCAGGTATCTTCAAAGACGACAACCTACCGGTGCCTCGTCCAAGTCCATGGAGGAGCTTCGCTCAGTCGCTGGTCGTGTCACCGATGTACAGAGGATGGTCCGAGAGCGGTGGAACAGGGAACCCGACACTTCTCGATGGCTAGAGCTTATTGGAGATTTGATGGAGCTAGGGTTGGGAGCGGGGTATGTTTGACCCAGATCGGTTCTGGAGCATAATTCAGGGGATTTCTCCCATCATCTGCTCCATTCGGTCTATTTTGACGTTTGCTGATCAACATGGGTCTTTTGCTAGGACCGGGAAAGACCGTCGCCTTTTTCGCGGCCCATGTGCACCCCACACTCGGAAGTTTGCCGTGGCAATGTTTCACGGAATGCTAGTGCACAAATTTAATGTTACGGAATCTTCAGAGGTCTGGGTATCTTACCTAATTGCGGCCTCAGAGAACAGGCTCCAATACTAATGGAGCGGGGGTATTTGACGCCCCACGGAATTCATTTGGGTCTGTATCGAGACCTCTTTGTGTTCTCCTCTCCCCTCCTTGCCTCCCACCTAGGGGATTGGCTGACACCAGGAGATGTCACTTGTGCGATTCTATCTGGGACCCGCCTGATCCATGCGATCTTAGGGACACCGTGGCTTCGCAACAATCCCTCCTTCCTCAGGATGCCTCCGTGTTTTGGGACTCGAGTCTGTTTTACTCTCTTGGGGTTTGGGGGGATGGGCCCCCTCCCCTTCCCTTGCCTCCTGTCGGCTCCTGCAGTCTCGGGCTCAAGCTTTCGGTATGCTACTTCCCAAGGCGTCAGACCCTCACGTTATCTTTCAGGGGAAGCTTTGCAGGTCTAAACGCAAAGTCTGCTTCCTGTCTAAACAAGATCTTGAGGCACTCTCATACTGCTCTACGCTGCTATTCCAAAGGGTGGTCAAGTTGCCGGCTCGGTTTCTTATGCCATCGGACCTTGGTGGTCCTCATTTCACTTATGACTGGTGCAAAATCCCGCTTTTCAAAGCTTGTCGGGACAGCGGCTTTAATGGACTGTATGTCAACGTTCGGGGTCCCGACGAAAGGGTTCGGAGAGTCCCTTGGAAAGAACTGGCTGCTGGTCAGTAGCCGTTTCGCCTCAAACCCTGACGGGAACTCTCGTCCGAGACGGCTGGGAAACATCCATATCCAATTCCAGGGGATGGCCAAACGCAGCCTTCCAGTCAAGCTAGCCGCCAAGAAGCGTCTCAAGTGGACACACGGTTCAGGAGGAATGTGGAACTACTGTGAAGAGGAAAAAGTCTACACCAAAGTCTGGTATACGGAGTACTATGACACGTGGTTCGACCCCGAATCGGGCTGGCCTCACCCAGTTGTATGGTACCTGTCTGACTACTGGTGGGACGGAGACTTCTTTGTGGAAAAGTGGCGTTGGAAGTACCCGTGAATGCCATTCCTGGGACTCCGACAGACTGAATCCCCTGGCGTCTGCGGTGCATGGGCCTGCGGCTTTTGGAGGACTCTCAGTCTCCCTCAATCTCTCATGCATGTCCTTCAACGTTGTTGGTTGGCAAAATACAAAGGTTATAAACATTCCCAGCCATCTTGCGCCCTCCATACTTGTTTGAATTCAACCTTACTCCATATGTCTTGATATGCCTTGGGTGGGTTCTCACGGATGAGTTCTCACTCGGCTTTGACAATCCATTTTGTATGCCTCCGTATCTTCTGGATTCATTGCGTGTTTGGGACATTCAGTTTCTATTTTAGACTCTCTTTCAGTACATATAACCGTCTTGGTTGCTACTTATGTTCAATGGGTTTCATGAGACTTAATGGAAGATTTCTTCACTTCTTACTTACTTCAGACCTTGGGACTATATGCCCTCAAGATTGGCTTCAAGAATTACTCAAGTCACTCAAGATATTGTTGATCAATTTGAGCATGCTCCATTATCTTGCATTACGTTTCTCATTTTTCTCATCTTCATTCAAAGCAAGAGAGACCTTGTGGTGGGATTCATTTGGGACATTGGACAATCTGTCATTCATGATTTCTTTCTTTCAGTATCATGGGTTTCAATCCTGGGCTGGGCTTCACCTTTCTTCTGCTTCACCCCTCTCCCGCCTCTCCTCCCGCTTCCCTCTTTCTCTACCGTGCGCATTTGGCGTATTGGTGGCTTCTCAGGTTTGTGTTTTGGGAGAACCGACCTTTCAAGGCGCTTCATCATCTCATCTTATCCTCCTCCTCCTCCTCCTCCTCCTCCTCCTCCTCCTCCTCGTTATCATCCAATCTGCAGTATCACCATCATGACCCGCGTACTTATCTTCATCCCCGTTCTATTCCACTGTCGTTCCCTCGCCGTCCTCCTCCTCATCCACGTCCTAACCATTGGTATATTTTGCGCACATTCGATTCATTTCGGTATCTCATGGCCTTCTCTCTTCCTTGGCGGCGCTAAGCTGGATTCAAAGTCCGCGGGCACCCGTGGGGGCGCAACGCAATGAAACAGGGTGGGCTGCTCTTGGGCTCGTTGTTCCAAACGGTAATTGAACTTAGGGGTTCCTACTTTTCTTCTTAGGAGAAAATGCGTTCACGGGACTTGCCTTGGGAACATTCGGCGGCGCGTTTCGAACTGGGGGTGGGGGGGCCCAACTTTCGGCGCCGTCGATCAGAACCAGGGGGGCCCCGACCCCCTTCCCCCCTACCCCCCCAGTCCCCAAACCGCCCCCCTCCCCTCCGAGGGAGGGGAAGGGTCGAACCCCCCCCCTCATCCTTCGGTGCCGGTGCTGGCGCCTGCGCTGACGGCGGCCGGCAGCACCAACGGCAAAACGCAGCGACGATGACCAGAGAGAGCCCAGAGGCCGCAGCGGGAAAACATAAATCGCCATACCGAGCCCTCGCTCCCCAAAAATCACTGGGGGCTCTTAGGAAGTTCCAGGAGACGCCCAAAAAACGCCTCAGACGCCCCCGAAACCTCTCTGACGAGACCCCAGAAGGCATCCATTAGAACTGTGACACACATCCAGACACGGTGGCGGGAAGACTCGAAGGCCACACCACCACCACCACCAACCCCACCACAGCACAACCACCACAACACCCACCACCACCATAAAACACTACACCACCACCACCACAACCACCACAACCCACCACAACCCACCAAAACCACCACAACCACCACCTTAAGTCACCGCACCACCACCACCACCGCCACCACAACCCACAACACCACCACCCACCACCACCACCACGTACCACCACACCACCACCACCACCACCACAACCACCACCGCCACCACCACCACCCCACTTACCACCCACCAGCACCAGCACCAGCACCAGCACCATCACCAGCACCAGCACCACAAACCACCACGCCACCACTACCACCGCCACCACCCCCACTTACCACCCACCAGCACCAGAACCAGCACCAACACCATCACCAGCACCAGCACCACAAACCACCACGCCACCACCACCAACGCCACCACCACAAACCACTACACTGCCGTAACCCACCACCACCACCACAAACCTCCACACAAGCACCACCACCACAACCACCACCACCACAACAAACCAACACCAACACCACCACCACAGCCACCAGCAACAAAACAACCCACCACGACTACCACCACCACCACCACCAGAGTCCACCAGACCACCACCACCACCGCCACAACCTCCACCGCCACTATCAGCACCACAACCCACCACCACAACCACCACCACAAACCACCACACCACCATCACCACCACGAACCACCATACAACCACCACCACCACCACCACCACCACAAACCACTACACCACCACCACCACCACCGCCTCCACCACAACCGCCACAACCACTATCACTAATCACCACACCACCACCACCACGACCGCCACCGCCGCCACCACCACCACCACCACGACCGCCACCACCACCACAACCACCACCACCACCACCACCACAACTCACCACCACCGCCAGTTCAGAGAGGCCCCAAGAGACGCTGGCGCCGCCGCCGCCAGCCACCGCCGACGCCAGCGCCGGCCCAAAGAGCGGGAGAGAGGAAAAATAGGGGAGGAAGGAGAAGACGGGGGGGGAGTTCGACCCCCCCTTCCGTCACGGGAGAAGGGGGGGGGGGCTCGACCCCCCCCCCTCAATTTTGGAAGGGTGGGGGGTCTGATTCCAACCCGCACCCCCTCAAGCGCCCACACAACGTGCTTTTTCCTTCTAAGGAACCGAGCCTGTCAGCTGGCTACGTTGCCGCCGTCGCCGCCCCGTCGCCGCTTCGCCGCCCCGGCCACTCGCGGGCCACTCGTGCCCATCGGCCGCGCGCGCATGTCGAAATCCTCCCAAAACCTTCCTCGCCGACGCGTGGACACCATCATCGCCATCGGCGTCGCGATCAGCATCGGCGCCGTCATTGGCCTTGCCGTCGTCATTGTCATTATCGTCACTCGCACTGCCACGATCATCGTCGCTCGCCATGATACCACGCCCTTCCAAATCCCGACTCGCACTAAAGTGCCCGCGCGTCAGCGTAGCCTGCGAGACGCGCTGGGAAATCCCAAACGGTCAGCGCCACCGCGGTCGCGTCGATCGCGCCAGGCTAGCTGGCCGCTGTGCGCACGAGCCTGCGCGCACTAGCGCGGCCGCAGCGATGGGCCAGCCGGCGCCAACAAGAAGTCATCGCAATCGCCACTGCGTGGGTTTTGCGGGTGGGTGAGTGGGATGGTTGCGCGATCAGTTGGGTTGACAACTTCAAGTACGACAGGGTGAATTGCGCTCCATGGGCTCTCATTTCTCGCAAGAGAAAGAGCAACAACTCGACCGCCCCCCCACTTATCCGCCTCCCCCTGGGGATTTACAATTTGCTACTAATTACGCCCATTGTTCTTCAAGATGAACTCGTACCCTCCCAGGCAGGCTGGTAGCGCCCCCCCCCCCCCCCCCACACCATTTGCAAGAGTCCTTTGAACAAGGCAATGACAAAGTCCACGCGCGCGGCGTCGCGCACGCACGTCGAGATCCTTCCAGCGCCCGCAGGTTTCACAACGGATTGAAGATCGTGGTGCCCAGCGTCATGAAAAAAACTTTGGCAACGCGGCTTGTCAGCGACATCTGCGCGTTCTTGCAAGTTTTTGCGAAAGCCATGTTTTTTTCCAACGTGTTCGTCAAATGCGAGCCAGCGGGCCTCTCGCGCGCGAAATCATTCGACCGCTCTCGCGCGCGATTGGGAGGCGGGGGGCGGTGGGGGGGGCGAGCCCCCGGTCAAATAATGCCATGCGGGCCAGCGAGACCCAGTCATAACCGCGCCGGCGGAGGAGGTCCACCTCGTGGGAGACCCCCTGCTCCAGCAGGTCGCCGGCCCTAAGTTCAAAACCAATGTCGGACTCCTGGGCCGGCCGCTGCAGGAGGTGGGCGACATCCTCGGCGTCGTCCGCGGAGATCGACGAGCGCCCGCTCTTCGGGAGGAACGGCTCCGTGAGCTGCGAAACATGGGGGCAGGGCGGCGAGGCGCTCGAGGCAGGCGCGCTGACTGCCGGGGAGCCCTGCCGCAAAAGCGCACTTTCGGAGGACCTCTCTCGAAGACTTCTCGAATGCGTTGCGGCGGCGCCTGTCGATGGAGCCGAACGCCCCGCGCATGCGCTGCCGCCGCGGCCCGATGGCCCGCGCGCGCGCATGGGGGGCAGCTGATTGGGGCGGCGACGTGGTTCGAGGTCAAGGGCGCGGGGCGTGCGGAAGATGCTGCCGCGCCCAGGCGGCGCGTCTGGCTCCTGGGGCCAGATCGTTGCGCCAGATGGACGGGGCGCCAGCGATGGTGCCAGTCAGGGGCGGCATGGGCTCCTCGACCCGGCAACGGCCGTTCTTGTCATCAAGCTGGCGCACCAGCTGCCACCGCCTCTCGGTCAAGGGCGCGCCGAGGCAGGATGCCGTCGACCCCCCCCCTGCGGGGCGCCCGAGCGAGAGCCGGGGGAGATGCGCGACGGGCGCTTTGGCCCAGCGCCGCCGACGTCTCTTCCGAAGCCACCGTGCACGCATCTGCGGCGGCCGTGGCGCAGCCGCACTCTCGCGCCACTCGTGGGAAAGCCCGCGGGGCATGGGCAGCTCTTGACGCGGCTGGGCGGCAAGATGCCCCGCCGGGGTGAACTGGGGCGCCGCCTCGAGGAAGGCGCAGAACAGAGTCGGCAGGCTGGGCGCAAGAAGGGCGCAGATCGCCGAATCGACGGTGGCCTCCGAAGCTGGATTCGCAAGCATCGACGATGAAGGCCCGACTCCTGAGCTGGCCCCCCCCGGTGTGTGTCTGAGCTGTCGGGCCCATCTGGAGACGATCGTTGGCCCCCCCCCCCGCCGCCGCCGCCGCCGCCCCGCCCCCTCCTGTCGGTGCACTTTCTGGTCTTGTTCCAGGCGCGGCCCCTGCCGATGCGATCCTTGGCGGCGCCCCCCCGCCCTCCCTTGAGGGCGCTCTCGAGCGCCTCTGTTTACCGCGAGTGGGCGACCGAGGCCGCCGGGTTCGCGGGGCCACTCGCCGCCCGGCCCGCTCTTGGCCGCGGGCCTGGGGGCCCCGTGATCAGCTGGGCCGGTCTCCGGGGGCCGGTCGCATTCGCTGAATGCTGCGCGGCCTTCGGAAACTGGCCGATCCTGGTACTGCGGAGGTCGCGCCGCTGCGACCTGCGCGGCGCGTGGAGGAGCGCAAGCATCCACGGAAGCGCCCGTGACCCGAGGCGCCCGAACCTGATCCTCTGCCTGCCGCAGAGCGTCGCGCTCCACGGCGCGCCAGTGGTGTCGCGGCCGAGCTCGGTGAAAGCCGCGGCGTCGATGTGGGCAGACCCTCTGCGGTTCGCGCTCGATGGCCCCGTTGAGCGCTGGGGGTCCCGCTGCCCCCTGGGCGCCGCTGATCCAGGCCACTGGGCCCGCCTGTCCGGAGCTCGAGGTTGCGCCCCAGGAGGTCGCTCAGGGTCCCAGGGTGGGCTGGCCCTCCGTCTTGGAGTCGCTGACATTCCCCAGCGCCTGCCGCGTCGCAAGCTGGTGGGCGGCCTCGTCTACGCCGCGGCCGCCTGCCTCGACGGGGCCCTGATGTCGAGGTCGGCCCTCCTTTCCGGAGCCGCGCGGCCGCCCTGCCCGCGCGGCGGGGGGCGGCCCCCGAGCCCTCGCCAGGGCCTCCTCTGCCGCCCTGGGCTGGGGGGGGGTCGGGGCGGGCGGCGCCCCCGGAAGCTGAGCCGCTGTCCTGGGCGGCGCCGCGGGCCAGCTCTGGAGGGGGGATCTGTTCGGAACGAAAAGGATAAGCGCCGGCGCGCTCGCGGAAGACCCTGCCCGGGGGGGCGACCCCGGAGCGGCGGGGGGGGCGCCTGCAGATGCGAGGCCATGGGCCGCCATGCTTCTCTTTGCTCGATTCGGCGCGAGAAGCGCCTCGGTTGGCTGCCGACGGCCCCCAGCAAATCGCGTCTGTAGCTCCCGAGGACGATCTGCAGATCGTCGTGGGGCGCGTTGACGCGCCGAGGGCCCGCTGCATTCCTGGCGCTGCTCGCCGCGCGCCCGCGCGCGGCGGGGGGGGCGGCGGGCGCAGGCCATGCCGCGGGCGCGGCCAGCGGCGGCGTCGCCGTGGAAGGGGGGGCACCTGGTGGGCGGGGCCATGGGCTTCCAAGGCCCGCCAGGGGCCCCTCGCCCTCCGCGCCCACGCTGCCCGCCGCGCAGGCGCCGCGCGGCAGACTTGCCCTTTCCTGCGCGGCAGCCTCGCGGGCTGCGTCGGCCTCGTCGCCCCCCGTGCCCTCGCCGTCGTGCTCGTCGGTGGTGGGGCACCTTAATAGAGCTGCCCGTCGACGGCGAGCTGAGAGCCGACGCGCCCCGGGTCGTCCGGGGGGTCGGGGAACGCGACGGGTCGGAGAAAGATCCCGCTGTTCCAATCGTCTGCGGGGCGAGATCGGCCAGTTCGAGCGGGTCTGGCTGAGCAGGTCCGCCAGCTGAGTCGAAGAACTCGATCACCTCGTCCTCCGCGGAGCTTTCGGTGAGTCGCGCCAGGAACGCCGGCGAGACCTTCGCGCAGGCCACGTCCAGGAACGCCAGCGAGACCTTCGCGCAGGCCACGTCTGCCGGCATTTCTAAGGCCGGCCGCGACGTCGCCGAGACATGCTCTATGGAGGCGAGCGGAGCGGGTCGGCGTCGCAGGGGAGGCAGACGGCGGGCACCGCAATGAGCTCCTCCAGCTCAAGGTCGCTGAGGTCTTCTTGGGTCAAGGCGTCGACGGCGACGGAACATCGAGTCTCGCGAGCTAGACGCCGACCTCTCGCGCCGCGCTGCCGTGCCAGCGGCTCAGGCCCTGGCTGCATATACGTAGCTCGAGTTACCACGAGCGAAGCGGGACGTTCCCCGACTGCTGCAGCGGCCCAGGTGGCAGCGTCGTCATATCATCGCAATCGTATGAATAGTACCGCTGCTCGTCGAAGAACTTGTCAATTGCCTCGCCCAACGACGGGCCGCGTGCACCCCGACGGGGTCCTCGTTTGAACCCGAGGCGGCCCAGATTGCGTCGCAGTGGCTGCCGGCGGCACGGGCACCCCGAACCACAGGTTCGGCTTTTTGACGAGCAGACTCGGGCGACCAGCGCTGCCGCAGGCGCCCGAACCGCAGGTTCGGCGCATGCCGCCCCCCCGGGTGGCCCGCGATGGGTGCTGTCTGGGATGACGACCCAGGGGCCCCCCTCTGGGTCCTCCGCCGCTTCTGGCGCGGCCTCCTCGCCGCTGGGAGCGGCCTTGGACGAGGCCTCGAATCCAGGGGCAGGCTCGTGGACCGCCCGTGCTCTCGCCGCGGGCCCCCTTCGCACCAAACGCGAGCGCGCCTGGCGCGCAGCGCGGGGCGGGCTCGGCCCGAGAAAACTGCAGATCACTTCCTTCTACTATCATAACCCCTGTCCTCACATCATCGACTTCATCCGTAACATCAGCATCAGCATCATCATCATCATCATCATCATCATCGTCATCATCATCAGCAGCAACAGCACCATCAACATCATCATACAGTCAGCAACAGCCGCACCGTCATCATTTCTCGTCGCTAGCAATCCTCATTCCTCCTCATTCCTCCTCCTCGTCCTCCTCGTCCTCGTCGTCGTCGTCGTCCTCCTCCTCCTCCTCCTCCTTCTATCGCTCCTTATCCCCCTCCTCCTGCCTCCGCCGCCTCACTCATTTTATCCACTGATGATTGTTATCATTCCTCCTGCTCGCTCGTCGTCCCTCTCTCCCCCTCCTCCTTTTCCTCCTCCTCCTCATGTTCCTCTTCCTCCTCCTCAATTCACTTCCATCTCGGCCTCCTCCTCCTCCTCCTCCTCTCCCTGTTCCTCCTTCTCGTCCGCCTTCCTTCCTGTCTGTCCTCCTTGCCATCCTCATCCTCATTCATCCTCCTCCTCCCCCTCCTCCCCGTCCTTCTTTGCTATCATTTCTTTTGCTGTTCGCGTTCCTCCCCGTCCTCCTCGGAGGAAGAGGAAGTGTGAAACGATGAGGAAAAGAAGGAGCGACGGGGGAGAGGAGGAGGGGGAGCAGGAAGATGATGAGGATGCTGATGAGGGAGGCAGGGGAAGAGGGGGCGCGAGGAGGAGGATGAAGAGTAGGGGGAGGAGGATGACGAGGAGTGAGACTGATTGATAAGGAGGAGCACTGGTGAGAAAGAGCCAAAGAATGGAGAGGAGACGTAGCAAGATGAGCATCAGCACCGGCACCCCCAATGGGAGGCTCAGCATCGAAAAAGAAGGCACGCACCAGCAGCACATGCAAAAGGAGCCTCAGCACCAGCACCCGCAATGGGAGCCCCCTGTCAAGAAGGAAGGTGTGTCCCAGCAACACATGCAGAGGAATCATGGCGAAAAGGTGGAGCAGGAGGAGGAGGAGGAGGAGGAGGAGGAGGAGGAGGAGGAGGAGGAGGAGGAGGAGGAGGAGGAGGAGGAGGGGAGGAGGAGGAGGAGGGGAGAGGATAGACAGGCAGAGGGACGGAGGGGAGAGCTAAGGAGAGTGGGGAGGAGGAGGAGGAGAGTGGGGAGAAGGAGGACGAGGAGGAGGAGGAGGAGGAGCACCAGCACCAGCAACCTCAGCAGGAGGATGAACGGGAGGGGGAGGAGCACGATCGAAGAGGAACAGCATGAAGAGTAGGAGAAGAAGGATGATGATGAGGAGGAGGAGGAGGAGGAGGAAAAGGAGGAGGAGGAGAAGGAGGAGGAGCTGAGGGGGAACGGGGAAGGGGACAGGTTATAAGGTTGAGGGCGATGGGAGTGGTGCGGCGAGAAGGAAGAGTAAAAGAGGTGGGGGGGGGAAGAAAGGGGGAGGGGGGAGAAGGGAGGAAGGGAAGAAGGGAGAGGAACGGGGGTGGGAAGAAGGGGAACGGGGGATGGGCGGGGAAGGGGGGTGGGAGTTGGCTGAGGATAGGGCAAGGAGGAGGAGGATGCGAGGAGGAGATTGAGGAGGAGCGAGGGCAGGGAGGCAGGTTTAGGTCGTCGTAAAAAAGGAGTCTAAGAGGAGGAGGGAGGGAGGAGGTGGGTTGGGGATAGTGGAAGGAAGGCGTGGGGGGAGGAGAGGGGTTTGGGTTGTCTCGGTTGTTTGTTTTTTGTGGCTGAACCGTGGAGGAGATTTCTTTCTTCGCCCTCCTCCTCCTCCTCCTCACCCACCTCCTCCCCATGCTGCTCTAGCGTCCTCTCTCTCTCTCTCTCTAGCGTCCTCTCTCTCTCTCTCGCTCTCTCTCTCTCTCTCGTATAAATCCACCACCCTTTGCACCCAGCCCCCGCCGCCTTTCACGTCTCTTTCATTCTCCTCCTCCCCTCCTCCTCCTCCTACTCCTCCTCCTCCTCCTCCTCTTCCGCCTTATTCTGCTCTTTCTCCTCCTCCTCCTCCTCCTCCTCCTCCTCCTCTCGCTCCTCATCCATTTCTTCAGACGAGCAGGAGGAGGGAGGAGGAAGGCGAGGAGGAGGAGGAGAGGGGGGGGAGGGTGGGGAAGGTGAAGATGAGGATGCAGATGATGATGATGATGATGATGATGCTGATGATGATGATGGTGGTGATGATGACGATGACGATGACGATGACGATGACGATGACGATGACGATGACGATGACGATGACGATGACGATGATGATGATGATGATGATGATGATGAGTATGATGATGATGATGATGATGATGATGATGATGATGATGATGATGATGATGATGATGATGATGATGATGATGATGATGATGATGGTGATGACGATGATAATAATGATGAGGATGGTGATGATGATGATGATGATGGTGGTGGTGATGAAATGTTGATGATGATGATGATGATGATGATGATGATGATGGATGATGATGATGATGATGAGGATCATGATGGCGATGATGATGATGATGATGATGAGGATGATGATGATGATGATGATGATGATGATGATGATGATGAGTGAGGAGGAGGAGGCAGGAGGAGGAGGAGGAGGAGGCAGAGGAGAACGAGGAAGGTGGAGGTGGAACGAGGAAAAAAGGAAGGAAGGAAGAGGGGGGAGGGAGGAGGGAGGAGGAGGAAGCAGGAGGAGGAGGAGGAGGAGGAGGGAGTAGGAGGAGGAGGAGGAAAAGGAGGAGGAGTGACGAGTCCGTCCGCCGTCCGCGTTTCTCTTTTCCTCCTCCTCCTCCTGCCAGCTGCTGCTTCTCCTCCTCCTCCTCCACGTCCTCCTCCTCCTCCTCCTCCAATTCCTGTTCGTTCCTCCTCCCTCCACGCAGCCTGTCTCCAGCCCTCTGGGCCCCCCCCCCCCCTCTTCCATACAGTTGCCACCACCCCTCCATCAATGCAGCATGAGCGCCTCCCTCCATCCAACCTCATCCCTCCATGACGCCTCCATCCATGTCTCCCGCCCTCCCCCACCCCTTCCTTACGTATCCATCACCCATCTGGCTACCATCCCTCGAACACACGCCTCTATATATCCAGCATCCCGTCACGGCATCACCGCTCCTCTTCGTCATTCCCCTCCTCCTCATCCTCATCCTCATCCTCATCCTCATCCTCCGCAGCACCACCACCATCATCAGCATCAGCATCATCATCGTCATCATCATAATCATCAAGGTCTTCATCAGCGTCATCGTCACCATCGTCATCGCCATCGTCATCGTCGTCATCGTCATCACCACCACCACCATCATCATCCTCATCGGGGGGATCATCGCCATTTCGCCATCACTATAAGAATCACCACCATCATCGTTATCACCATCATCAACAGCACCAACATCATCACCACCATCATCATCATCAGCATCATCATAATCGCCATCGTCGTCAGCATCATCAGACTCGTCGCTATCGCCATCCCCACCCTCATCCTCATCATCATCGCCATCGAACTGGACACCATCGTCATCATCATTACTCTCCTCCTCCTTCTCCTCCTCTTCCTCCTCCTCCTCCTCCTCCTCTCTTCCTCCTCCTCCTCCTCCTCCTCCTCCCCCTCCTCCTTCGCACGCCACCGTGGCTTCCACTTAGAAGGGAATGCCTGCGTACTGCCTTGTCAAGGAATGCCCGTGTGGTACCTGGTAAATGAATGCATGTTAACTGTCTGGCTGGGTGATGCCTGTTGGCTGTCTGGTAAGGGAATGTCTGCGTGCTGCCTGGTCAGCGAAAACGCGTTAGTTGTCTGGTTGGGTGTTGTCTGTTGTCTGCCTGGATGGATAAGGCGAAGGTGACATTTCACATGGCGGAGTGGGAAGCGCGATCATACCCTGAGCTGAAAGATGCGTCGTTAGCAACCAGAACAACGCATAACGGAAGACGGGGTTCCGCCGCCCCCCCCCGTCCCCTCCAACATTGGCACCGCGAGCGCAATCGCCTGCGCGCGAGTGTTCCAAGTGCCTGTCAACTTTGAAGGGGGGGGGGGCGGCAGATGCGCCTCCCAACTTTGGAAAGGCCGCCGCCGCGTCAGAGATTTGCTCATATTTGCAAACTGTTTCACGTTTTTCCGTGGTCTCGTCCTGCGCTGTCACAAAACGAATTCTTCTGTAATCCGCCACCATGGGATCCTTTCGAAACCCGCCACAATAAGGAATCCCTGTGGGGAACCGCCACGACAAGGAACTCCATGCAATCTGGTGTATATGTTACATGTTAGCTGTCCTAGATGTGTCGCTCAAACTCCCGCAAATCAGTCACACAGCTCAGCTCGATGAGGCCTTCAACTCATCGGTTTCCTCTGAAATCATCCAGGTGATGCTGCATCTGGTCGCCGAAGTCGCACGCGCGATCCCGAATCATTTTTGCTGTCCTTCGAATGTTGCGTGTAAGGGCACGCCCTAAACATTTCGTAACAGTCTGATTCTGTGAAGTGGCACCCAAAGTATTTGCAGTGCGAAAAGAAACAGGAGAAGCAAGCGCAGCGGCGCGAGAGGAGCGAGGAGGATACGAGGGCGAAGCACTCAGGCCACACTCAGCCTTAACTCCAATATCTTGGCTTCGAAGACCCAGCCTTTTGTCGAGCGAGGCCTGGGCCGCACTACCGAGGGAGCCTCGCAGCACCTCGATGTTCTTCTCAAGACGTTAGATAGCTCCCTCGAGGCCCAGCTCGGCAGCGAGGCTAATGATCCTGGGCTTGGAGACCGCGGGGGGCGCGTCGGGCGAGTATTCCTCGGCGAGTGCTCGGAACGACCACGCAACAACATCGCCGAACTTCGTCTGTATCCTGCAATCGACAAGCCAACTCCAGACACCTCGCATGCCGGGTGTAAAACTCCCCGAGCAAGAAATAGCTAGTCTGATGTGAAACGCAAACCAAAAGGCCAATCTCAACATCTAGACACATTGAGTAGCGCTCCATCCCAATCGCGCTAGAAAAAAATCTGCAGCATCAGCGTTGGGTGGCATGTGCCAGCGGCTCTTCTCAAGGACGACCTTCGGGACGTCCGCCGTCATGCCCTCATGGTTTTTAGACCCTGGCAGTGCTGCACCAGAGCCCAAGCTACCACATTCCTCGGTCGCAAAGGACCCAGGGCCCAAGATGCCATCTTTCACTTGTATCCTTGGTGTTCTAATTGGTCTGAAATGTCTTAGGAGGGTGTAGGAGGAGGTGTCTGAGATGGTACTTTCGATGGTGGGGATTTCATTGTTTTCTGGGCTCTTGAAAAATGACCTTTGCAATTGTAAAGCGCACGTACGAGCAGGTGGATATAATCCAGCCTGGAAAGCACAGCACATGGGCCTACGACGCCTGTGAAGGACTTTCACAGGCGTCGTAGGCCCGTGGGCTGGCAGAGAAGAAGCCACACGAGAACCGACGAGTTCTTCTGAATGCGAAATGCACACCGTTGCCTTTTCTGTCTCAGTTGGAGCAGGGGAAGGGAGAGACGCCCTCGTGGCTTTTGGACTCTGGATGAACGGCACCAGGGCCCAGGCTACCACCTTCCTCGGCCGCAGTGGACCCTGAGACAGGCAATGGCGAATCCGCGGACACGCCTGTACTCAATGCACCATGCTGGTTGGGCTGCTCCTGCACGGCGTGCAACGTGGACTGCCGCGCCCCCGCCTGAGCAGATGGACGCGGCCAGCCTCCCTGCCCCCGGGCGCTCCCAGAGCACGCACCGCATGTCTCTGAAGGGGCCCCAGGACACATAAATAAATACACACAAATAAAAAGATTCTCCATATTTTCCCATATCTTCTGGGTTTCTGTCTTCCCCCCCCCACGTCCCATATTTTCCCACATTTTCCTGGGAGTCGACGATTCACTGTGTCTGCGTGTTTTTTCCCCTCCTGAAGAAAGCAAAGCTGGCATCTGCGCCCGCCTGTGGCGGAGGCCAGGGCGCACACCAGGCCGCGACCGATGGTCTGGCTCTTCGGGAGGTGGTGTGGCCTCGGCAGCGGGGGCCCCGGCACTGCGGAACGGCGCGGACGCCGCGCCGGAGCGGCCTCCAGAAAGCCAGCATGCCGCACAGCACTGCAGAAGAAAACCATTATCCTTGTCCAGCGCGGGGGGCACGAGCACCTCGCGGCGGCCCAACGGATAGCGCATGCAGAGGATGCAAAACCTCGCCCTCGGCAGTGAGAGAACATGAACTACAGGACAAGAGGAAACACGTTGCAGAACGCCCGTGTACACAAACATGGAACACAGCAAAGCATGCAGAGGGCGGCATCCATACCGGAAGAGTTGCGAAGACAATTGCGAACCATGTCGGACTTACTCAAGGCCGGCTTGAGCCAAAATGGTTACGACATGTATGTTATATTCGTATGTTTGCATACATGCATGCATGTACGTACGCATGCATGCATGTATGTGTGTATGCATGCATGTATGTATGCATGCATGTATGTATGTGAACATATACATATGTGTGTATGTATGTACAAATGTATACACATGTAAAGCTGCCCTGCACATGGACAGACACATCGCTACATCTGTTTGTATTGCAAATTTGTGTGCTGCAGAACTTCAGCCTCCCAGGGGAGGGGAGGACAAATATAGAAAACATCGGAGGAAGAGTAGGGGGGAAGGAGAGAGGGAAAAGGAACATGAGAAGGATAAGGAGAGAAGGTAGAGAGAGAGAGAGGGAAGAGAGAATCTAATCAACACCAAGGGAAATGAAATCCATGACCTTTGGAAGGGATCACGTGTGAATTTATATAGTTAAACATGTACACTTGTACATGTATGTATGTGTGTGTTTATGAAAAAACGTTTTCATTTTATTATAAAAACAATAATATATACATACATATATATATATATATATATACATACAGCCGATGGCCCTATTTGGGGTTCGCCCACCGAGGTCATCATTCGTATCCGCAATCGCTTCTTATCCAGAGCCTTGTGAACATGGTTCCTTCCTCATATTCTCCTTCCTCGTCTGTGCTCCCTCCCGTTCATGGACAATATATCCGAACCCTGCGACACAAGATGTCCCCCGGACCCCCAAATTAATATTGGAGAGATGTGGCAATGAAGGGGGGGCTTGGGTGGACAGGAATATTCGAACCCCCAAAGCAACACCCATACCGATCTCAACATTGAAGTGGGGGGGCAGGGGGGGGGACCAGCATTCCCTTCACGTCTGCATTGGGTTCGAATATATTGTCCATGTACTGTCGCGCCTGACAACATTACATTTTGCTCGGCCCCTAGCAGCTAGAACGCCAGCAGTGCTTATCTACATGCGTCGCCAGCGGAAGGCCGCGACCGCGCAGCGCAAAGGGACTGCGAGCGCCAAGCCCAGCAAGGGGCACCACCTCCTGTGGCGCCCGCCGCCCTGATGCCGTTGACTTCTCCTTCTCGCCGCCCCCCCTGTCCACATTCTTCTCCTTCTCCTTCTCCTTCTCGCCCTTCTCCTTCTCCTTCTCCTTCTCGCCCTTCTCCTTCTCCTTCTTCTTCTTCTCCTTCTCCTTCTCCTCTGTCCACATTCTTCTCCTTCTCGCCCTTCTCGTTCTCGCCGCCCCCTCTCCCCGTAGAGGTACAGCCAACCCGTATAGTAAGGACGCGCGGCAAGGATGCGAGGGCCTTGGAAGGCCATGCCGACACCTTGCGCGCGGGGCGCGACTGGCGCAACCGGCCAGAAACCTCGGAAAGTTGCTCATCCTTGCTATGCAGGTTGAGCGTACGCGGAGCGGGGGAGGAGTGACCAGAATAAACCCAACATGCGTGAACGATGCTGCAGTGCGCCCACCCGTATCAAGCCCGCTCCTTACAAGCTCCCTACAGGAATCCCACCAGCCCTTTCGGGCGGAGGTGGTTTGGAGCGTTTCCTCTTCCAACCCCCTTCGGGGAGGGCTTTATCACTGCTTCCGATACATGCGCACCACCTCCCCCACACGTTGGCGACAAGCCCAGGCCAGTGCGCCCCCCCCCCCCCCCTGCCAGCCCCGTCAATTATCCTGGCGAAGGACCCAACCATCTGCAGTTGTGGGTACCGCAATTGTGAAAATCTTCTTCGGTGAAACTCCCTCCCTATGGGGCCACGAAGCGCTGCACTGGGTGGGGGGCAACGCTGTTCTGGGTGAGTGGTGTGTCAATTCAGAAAACAATGCAAAGTGCACTCCGCAGCAAGCAACATCTTTGGTCATGCTCTTGGGGGAAAGGGGGGGGGAGGGGGCGTGCGAGCACTTTGCAGTGTTCCCGGAGAGAGCTCTGGCCCAAGGTTCTCTTCTAGTTGTTCCCCCCCCAGGGACGACGGGAAGAAGGCCGGCGGAATCATTTGCGGTGAATAACGGCATGGCAAGAGGGCCGGCGAAATTATGTCTGAGGATGTCTCGAGCAAAACGCTTGCCTTTCAGAATTGGTTGAGGACGTCTCGAGCGAAACGTTGTTTCGTGTTATAGACTGCTCCTCTCCTGGGGGCCAGAATTCAAAGGATGTCTCATGTGAAATGCTTGTCATCACGTGCCAGATCTTGCGGATGTCTCGAGCGAGACGCTTGGTTTCACGCGTCCAGGTTGCCCAGGCAGATGTCTAATATGAATATTTGTTGAGGATGTCTCGAGCGAGACGTTTGCTTTTACGTGTCCAGGTCGCCCAGGCGGATGTCTAACATGAAGATGTGTTGAGGATGTCTCGAGCGAGACGTTTGCTTTCACGTGTCCAGGTCGCCCAGGCGGGTGTCTAGCGTGAGAAGGTGTTGAGAACGTCCCGAGCGAAACGCTTGTTCTCACGTGCCCAGGTCACCCAGGCGGACGTCGAACCTGAAGATGTGTTGAGGATGTCTCGAGAGGACCACTTGTTTTCAGGTGCCCAGTTCGCCCAGGCGGATGTCTCGCATGAGGATGTGTTGAGCGAAACGCTTGTTTTCATGTGCGCAGTTCGCCCAGGCGGATGTCTAGCATGAGGATTCGGGCAGGATGTCTCGAGCGAAACGCTTGTCCCCAGCACGTCCCGTAGCGCGTCCCCTTGGCACGTCCCGCGGTGCGTCCCCATGGCACGTCCCCTGGCACGTCGCCTGGCGCGTCCCTTGGGTCGTACCGCGGCGCGTCCTCCTGGCACGTCCCCCTGTCAATTAGCTGTGGCAGCTACTATGCGCTCAGGCAGCTCGAGCTTAAGATCCAGATCAGTTCGGTCAGGACTCGGATGCAAAGGAAGACTCAACCCACAATGCTATAGAGGAGCACAATCGCTGCATAGCACATCGCAATTCAGCACGGCGCGGCACAGCACAGCCCTCGGCACGGCACGTCAAGATCGATATGCTCAGCTTTGCAACCTGGCACATTCCCTGGCACGTTCCTTGGCGCGTTCCATGGTTAGTCCCACTGGCACGTCGCGCGGCGCGTCCCCTGGCGCGTCCCGTGGCACGTCCGCTTCAAGACTCGGATGCAAAGGGGGACTCGATCCACGACGCTATAGGGCACAATCGCGGCATGGCACATCGCAATTCAGCACGGCGCAGCACAGCACAGCCCTTGGCACAATACGTCGATATCGGCACACTCAGCACTGCACTTGCCCGTCGCCCAATCAAATGTTTTGAACACATTGCATGCCTTACGTTTCTATATTCCTTTCAGGGTTCGTGGGTCGATAATGTTTACCGGAAAAGGCGGAGGCCCATGGCTCTCTTTTAGTGAATTAATTTCCCCTGGCCATGACTTCAGGTGGACCGGCGGAGTTGTTTGCGATAAATAACAATGTGAAACCTGATTGTTGTTCAACATATTCGTTTCGCGCGTGCCCGTTCAAGGAAAATGCGCACCCTATCTCCGATCCCCGATAAATAACATGGTCCGCAGACACCCGTTTTCCCTTGATATGTAAGACTGCAGAGCGTCTTGCGCAGAGTCCGCGATGAAACACGAGGTCTGGAGCCCCTGAAATTTGTAAACAAATACAGTCGGGGCCTTGACCTAAGGAACCAAAATAAGGAACGAGGCCCCGTTTTTCCATAAGCTAAACTCCGATTTCCGATCGAAAACATCAGGAAAGCCTGAGGCAAGCTGCGAAACACTCAAGGAACGCGGAGCTCCTCCCCAACGAAAAGGGTTCATTCCTCAGGGCCCCGACTGTATGGAACATCTAATTTTTGCGTTCCCGCTCGAGGATGGCGCGTCCCGCGCGCAGGATTTCGAGGATGTCTCGAGCCCGGCGCTGGTTGTGCAGAAGGAAGGTTTGCTTGTGGCGTGCCGAATCTCTGCGGATGTCTCGGACGAAGCGCTTGTCTTGCAGCGATCCTGGCCCTGGGAGCGCGGACGCGGCGTAATTGACTAGGGATCCTGGCCCCGGAGGCGCGAACCCAGCACCGTTTATGAGGGATCGCGGCCCTGGGAGCGCGGACGCTGCGCAATTCATGGGGGAGCGCGGCCCTGGGAGCGCGGACGCAGCGTTGTCTACGAGGTATCGTGGTCCAGGGAGGGCGGATGCAGCGTCATTGGCGCTGGATCCCGGGATCCTGGCTCTTGAGGCGCGAAGAACACGGCATAGTTCAAGAGGCATCGTGGCCCTGGGAGCGCGGACACCTCGCAATGCACGAGGGAGCACGGCCCTGGGAGCGCGGACGCAGCTGGGTTACGAGGGATCGTGGCCCAGGGGGAGCGGGCGCAGCGTAATTTGCTGGCATCGTGGCCCTGGGAACGCGGACGCGGGCCAATCATGATGGATCGTGGCCCTGGGAGCGCGGACGCAGCGGGTCAGGTACGTCCCGCGGCACGTTCCCTGACGCGTTCCCTGGCACGTCCCCTGGCGAGTCGCCTGGCACGTTCCCTTGCACGTTCCGTGGCGAATCCCCTTGGCACGTCGCGCAGCGCGTCCCTTGGCACGTCCCGTGGCACGTCCACTGGCAAGTTCCGTAGCGCGTCCCCTTGGTACATCCCGCGGTGCGTCCCCATGGCACGTCCCCTGGCACGCCCCCAGGCGCGCCCCTTGGGGCGTTCCCCGGCGCGTCCCCCCTGGCATGTCCCCCTGGTATCGCCCAAGCGCATCTTCAATTGAAATCCTTAGAAACGGTTCCATACCTCGCAGTTCTCAATCCCTTCTGGGTTCGTGGTCGATCATGTTCTTGGCAAGTGCTCCAACCCAAGGTTCTCTCTTAAGATGATAATCCGTCTCCGGAGGCCATGTTGGGGGTGGGCCGGCGGATTTCCGCTCGTCAAAAACAATACAAATACCTTTTGGGCGTGGAAATCATGTGTTTCGCGCGTGCCCGCTGGAAGAACATGCGCCCTCCAGGTCGGATCCTTCAGCTTTTTTGGAAGCACCTGTGTGGCCGAACGTTGAGGCCGGACCTGCCAAGCTATCGGACCATGTGTTCCCCGAATCGGTTCGGAAAGCCTTCGGGGAACACGTGGGCATCTTGAAGGTCCTCTTGGCCGTCTGATGGCCATTTTGACCCTTTCGGGCCTTCTTGGAGGACGTCTTGGAGGGCTCTTGGGCCGTCTTGGAGGCCATCTTGAGCGTCTTGGAAGCATTGGGCCGTCTTGGGGGCCTTTTGGGGCCGTCTTGGGCCTCGTGGGTGATCTTTGGGAACACTTGGGCCGTCTCGGGCCGTCGGAAGGACGAAAAAAGCAAATGCCACAATCCTTGTCTGGTAGTGCTCCATTCCCAACATTTTGAGCAAGAGAGTCTGTCTCGAGGAACGCGGCACGGCAGGCGAAGCTCGGCCGGCAGCGAAGAGCAGCCGGAGGCGTGGCCACATGGCGGTCTGTGCTAAGCAGGACGGCCACCACAATAATGCTTCGAGGCTGAAAAGGACAGTGGGAAGCGCACTCGGATGGCGGAGGGCAGGCCCCGGGTGCACTTGAGAAAGATCAAAAGCCATGGGGCGACCCAGACAATCACGTGCAAGCGCTCCTATGTCTGGTAGTGCTCCATTCCCAACATTTTGGGCAAGAGAATCTGTCTCGAGGAACGCGGCGCGGCAGGCGAAGCTCGGCCGGCAGCGAAGAGCAGCCGGAGGCGTGGCCACACGGCGGTCTGTGCTAAGCAGGACGGCCACCACAATACCCCAAATCACTTCCCGAAACAAGAAGGTGTTCTCTGATAACTAGCAGCAATGAGAGCGGCGGCGAGATCGCGGCACAAGCCTGTAGGGTAAGGTTCGGCCACATTTGTCCACGGGATGCCTCTGCTGGGGTGTGGGCCGCTCAATTCGATGTGTGGGCGGCCGCTGTAAAAAAACAACATCCTTTTCCACAGCAGAGGCGGTTGCGCAGAGGTTCTAGACACGCATCATCTACGTTGCCAAACAGAAAAAGGGTCCTCTTGCGCCACCGCGTTCCGTAGCTGCAGAAATCCAGTGAGACCTGAGCGGCGCCCCGTAGAGCTCGTCGCCGCAATGCCGGAATCTTCCACATCATGCTGCTATAAGGGTTTTCCAAAACCAAGGTAGCTGATAGAGGTCTAGCGCACGAATGATACGGAGGGTTGCCCTGAGCAGCTTGTTGCCGCGCTGTAGTGCGGCGTGATCATTGACACTGAAATCTGATCTGTCTGTAACTCCCCAGGGCTGCGACGAGGTTCTGATGAAACGAGTTCGCATTCTTGCTATCGAGAAACTGGTGCACTCTGTTGCGATCGCTGCGCCGAGGATCAGACCACTCTTGGCATCCTCTTCCAGGCGGCGAAGCACGGCGTGATCGGTGAGATCTAGGCTCTGGCTGTAACGAAGATCCCAGAGTCGTGCAGGGTAACCACGGCGCGCAATTGCCTTCCCGACGCCGCCCTCGCCACAGAACAGGTCGGCAAAATACTGGCGATAATTCGCGGCGCCACAAAAGGCAGGGCGGCCGCGTGGTCGAAGAAGAGAGCCTCGAGTTACTGGTCCGCCTTTCGGGGGGAAGCCACCTCCCAAGGCAGCAGGCGGTGGGCAGAGAGGTTCAGCCTGGCGGCGTTCTGGTATCTCTTGAGCGAGCTCCTGCATTCCCGGCCGCCTCGCTTTTTCAGCTCCATGTGATCGCCGTGGCGGTTCTGTAGGTCCAGCATCTTGTGGGTGGCCGCCCTTGACAGCGGGAACAGCAGCGCCCCCCAATCGTTCGAGCTTCCTTTTGCTGGCTGGATGAGATCCTGGCGCTGGATTGTGAGCGGCTCGCCTGGGCGGTGGTGCGTCACGATCATCTACAGGATGTGCACATTCATGAGCCAGCACCCTCGGCAGCAGAGGTCCCAGGCGACAGCTGACCACACCATGCGGGCGACCGGTTTCCTTGAGCGCCGCCCGCATCTCCGGCGCCACCCCTTCAGGCATCGCCAGGCCCAGAGGAAGCGCGATCTCCCCAGCTTGCCATACTCGGGCTGGAAGTGCAGCAAGGCCGACAGCAGCACGTCGCCCTTGTTCGAGTGATGGCCCGGCTCGTATAGCCCGTTCATGTAGTGCACGAGCACATCGTCCACCTCGCTGTCCACGACGAGCTGGCGCTCCTTGACGGCGTCGATGAAGGTCTTGAGCTCTACCTGGTATTGCGCCTCTGTGCCCAGCCTCACCGCCGAGCGCTCCAGCAGCGTGAGCCCCGCCAGACTGGGCGGCGCCTTGGCCTGGGCGACAGCCCGAGCGTGGTGCCGAGCCGTCTGGCGGAGCTGACGGGTGCGAGCTGCCTCTGACTCGTTGGCCACGGTCGTGGCGTCGCTGCCCCCGCTGTCGCCCGTCGGGCTGCAGTTCGCCTCTAGGTCGCGCGCCGCGGCCCTTGAGGCGGGCGGGGCCAGGGTGAGCCGCTGCCGCGCGCCGTCCCGGGGCGCTCCCAGCGCCCGCGTCTGGCTGGCTGGCGCCTGTGGCCCGCTCGGCAGGCCCTCCGGCCCGGGCGACAACACTTGCGAGTGCTTCGCAAGCGGCTCGGGCGCGGCATGCGCGGGCGCGCTGCCTCCTGCCGGCAGCGGCGTTGCCAGGCGGCGACAGTGCCCCTGATCGCCTACCGCCGCGGCGGGTCGCCGGGGCTCCCCCGCAGGGACGCTCTCGGGAGCCGAGGTGGCGACGGCGGCAGGCTGGCTCCTCTGGGGCTCGTGGAGGTCCTGAGGGTCTAGAGTGCCGGGGGTCTCGGTGAGCTCGTCGAGGGCCTGCGGGGCTGTTCTGGGGCTCGTGCTCGTAGTGGCTGAGGTACTGGTGAGGCCCATGACTGTGTGCTAGCTCGTGCTCTCATCTTTGCCAAACTTGTCGTGCTTGCAGTTTTCCGTATCCACGTGCTTGCAATAGTGCGTCGTCTTGGTGCGTGCATTATCTTGCTCATGTACATGCTGGGGTAGCCTGCGATTCACTGGTACTTTGCCGTAGTCCCCAGAAGCCTCCCAAGTGTGCACCAGGGTCTTACCGGGGTCGTAGCTCGGGTCGCACAGCCTAGAGCCCTCGTCACTCGGGTTGAGCTCGTTCGGGACCCATCTCACGTGCAGGCGCTTGTTGAGGGAGAGGCACAGGGCGACAGCCCGACGAATGCATGCGAGGACAGTAAAGTTTTTTGCTCTCCTCCTCTCAAAGCAGAGCACGGCGGGCAGGTTGTCGCTCACGACGGCATGCTCGCCCTCTCGCGGTGACAGGCTGCACAATATCTCTACAGCTCGCAAGAGGGCACGTGATTCGTAGACCAGAATGTCCTCCGAAGTATTAAGCCACCCACGGGCGACTATCTCAGTCCAGCGGGACCCTGAGAAGATCTCCGCTGCCATCTCTTTGAAAGTTCTGTCAAGCCCCCGCTGGGTCTGGGGCGCAACCTCGTCATGCTCACCAAGATCGGCAGCATCTTTGAACGTCCCGGCACTGGTCATCACGATGCCGTTGCTGGCGAAGAAGTGGGCCCGAGCGGAATGGCCGCCCAGGCGGCGGAAACGGGATCGCTCCTGCACCCGCCCGATCTCCTTCACAGCGGCCGGCTCGAACAGCGAGGCGCTCACCGCGTAGCCGTGCTCCGACGCGTCGGAGAGGCAGACCAGCGGGCACCGCGGGAGCGCCCAGTCGCCGCGCAGCAAGGGCATCAGGCCCTGGAAGGCGACCATCTCGGCCCGCGCCGTGGGCCAGAGCGGCGCGGCCTCCTGGTAGTGGACCGCTATGAACTTGTACATCGCGTTGAAGACCGGGAGGAGGTCGCGGTTGCACATGGCGCAGTAAGTGCAGTGACCGAGGACGATCTCCCATGTCCAGCCTGGCAGGGCTCTGCAGCTCAGGGCCCGCGAGACACCTTGTCGCACCCGCCAGTAGCGTTTCGCCGTGAGCCTGGTGGTCAGCGAGACTCCGTCCAGCACGCAACCCAGCGTCACGCCGCGGCCCCTCTGAATGTCCGTCTCGTGCGCCCTCGGGCCCGCGGCGTCGAACCTCGTGGTGGCGGCGGCAAGGCTCGAGGACACCTCTGCGCCGTCGAAGCCCATCACCCCGTGGTTGTCGACGTGCGTATACTGAGCGCCTCCTCCCTCGGCCAGCTGGGCCGACGGCCGAAGCACTGTCGTCGGGCCCCGGTCGCTCATGCGGTGGGCCCGCTCTAGTCCGGGCGTGGCGTCCATGACGGCCTCGCCCACCTCCTGGCAGAAATAGAGCGACCAGGTGAACCCCATCGGCAGGGCGGCACAGGCTGGCACCAGGCGGCGGTCGGGAGGCGCCGCACTGTCCCCGACGGCCCTGCCGGTCACCCCGATCTCCTGCGCTGTCACGGGGCGGAGGCAGAAATAGGAGGAGAGCCCACGGTCGATCCTGAACCGATGAAAGGCGTCGCTGATGTCGGAGGTGCCCAGCGTGAAACCGAGGTCCGGCTGGCCACCGCACTCTACGCCCTCCACCTCGATGCCGGCGAGCCCCTCGGCCGTCACGAGCGATACCCCAGGGGGCGAAGTGAAATGCAGGTTGCTGCGCCGAGCATCTATGATAAGGCGCAGTTGGTCTGACTTCTTGGAGACTCAAAAAGATCCCGACGTCCTCGCGCCGCTCACTCTCGTCCAGGAGCACCAGAAGGCCCTTGGCGTAGAGGAGCTTCACCAGGCGGACGTAGAGTCTGCGGTTGCGAGCCAGAGAAGGGTCCCAGTGAGGAATGACATCACACTCATCAAGGCGACAACGTAAACTAGCTAGCCTCATCTAGAAGCATCCGAGAAAAACCGTCTTCGAGAAAATGGCGTGCATGGGCAGGGGCGATGTCCAACAGCCGTTGCCCTCCCACCGCGGTCTTAGGTAAAGATATCTGCCCCATATTGCGAAGACGTCCGACTTTCCGTCCGGCCGACTCGTCGTAGACACTGCGGCCGTGCAGCAGCTCAGAAAAGGCCGCTCGCGGGGAAGGGATCGCGGTCTCCATCGGCGGCATGCGCTCAGCCACGCATTCCAGGGTCCGCGCGTGCACCTTCATCTGGTCAAAATTCGGCCTGTCGCATGTGGAGGTGCGGTTCATCAACCAATTCAAGGCGTCGACGACCTCGTCGAAGTCCTGGCAGGCTCGCCTGGCGAGCTGAGCAGCCCCACGGCCCTGGAGCTGCGGCCGGTCCCCCTCATGGTCGCTCAGCCTCGGCATGGGGGGACACCGACAGCAGGTCCACCCCGACTTCGCGACTGGGCTGTGCGCAACCGGCGGGACGCCCAAACCCGCCGGCGGGAGCAGTCATGCCCCCTCGGGCGCGGTGGGCCTCCCACCGCGCCCAGCCGCCCCACGCCCGCCGCCGTTTCCTGGAGCGCCGCGGCCGCGCCCGTCTGCGCCGCGGCCCCGGCCGTCGCCGCGGCCCCGCCCGCGCCCGTCGGCGCCGCCAGAGGGCCCACTCGACAGCCCCTCGCCGGCCTCCAGCGCCAGGGGGCGGGGCGCAGGGGGCCCGGCAGCCCGGCTCTTCCAGCTCTCCCGCTCCATCTCCTCCTTGTTGCGGCGGAAGAATGCGGTCCTCAAGGCTGGGTCCATCATGTCCATCGGGCCTGCCACGCCCATGTAGTGCCGCAGCCCGTCCCACATCGGGGGCTTGAGGGGGGCGCCCGAGTGGGCCTCGACGATCTGCGACACACGAAGACACAACACTTCAATGCTGGCCATGCTGGGTAGGTTGACCTGGTAGTAGCTTCCCGCGTAGAAGATCGAAGTGAGCAGGCACTTCATCTCGATGTAGCTGCGGTCCGTCTGGCTCAGCTGGCGGCCCCGCGCCCGCAGGTCCAACCGGAGCAGAGGGGGGCCGCAGCTCTGCTCCCAGCGCTTCGCCGTGTGCTCCACCGTGCTGAGGCCGCCCTCAAGCGGCAAGTCCTCGAACGTGTACTTCTTGGTCTCGCGGGCGACCTCGCGCCACGGCCTGTGGCGGTCTCCCTGCTCGTCGTGCTGAACCCACAGAGTCCTCGCGTCATCGACCGAAGCCGCCTCGCGCGCAGCCCCCGGGGGGGCGCCCCCAGCCTGCCTCTCAGGTCCTGATCGCCAGCGCTGGGGCCGGCGGCCTCGGCAGCTCCGCGCGCGGGGTCGGCCTCGCCGCCAGGTGGCAAGGCCGGCGGCGGCAGCGGCGGCCCCCCCGCGCGGGCGTCGGCGGGCGGGTCCCTCTCCACCAGCCCGAGCAGCTCCCTCGGGCGCCTGTCTCTGAAGGTGTCCGCCGCGTCGACGGGGATTGCCTCCACGAGCTGCCAAACGCCGACCTCCCTCACCATTGCGTGGTCGTCGTCCAGCCTGACACCGCCAGACTCCAGCGCCACCTCGGTTCCCAGACGAAGATGGATCTCCTCGGGATCAACCAGCGGCTCGTCACCAACGTGCACCTGCGGATCAGTCCTCGACCTGAGCACGGCGGCGCGCAGCTCCTCCCAGGTCAGCGGCTGCGCGAACCGGTAGGACGCGCCATGGGCCAAGGCGGGCGCCGTGCCATCCAGCGCGACGGTGAAGGCCCTGTTGCAGCCGTCGCCGACCGCACCCGACACGTCCTCGGCGCACCGGTCGCCGCCCGGCGTCAGCACCCACCAGTACATGCACCCCGCGAGGTGGAGCAGCACTCGCTCATGCCACACCGTGTCGCGTGGGTACCAGAGCCCGACTCGGCGCCCTGGCCGGGGCTCACTGCACCACGCCCCCACCACGACGAACGTGCCGTCCGCGGCCAAGGTCGTCGGGCCGCGGCGGCGGCGGGGGAGTGGGGCGATGATTCCGACGGGCTCGGGCCGCCACGCAGCAGCGCACCAAGATCACCGCCTCCCCGCAGGCGACCCCCCACGCCAAGATGAAGGCGAAGGGACAGCCCTCGCCCACGGCTGGGCCTGCCTCGGGCGCGGACGGCGCCGCACGGGCCCCCTCAGGCCCCAGGGGCGGCAGCCGCTCCAGCAGCGCCGCGGCCACCTCGTCGGCCGAGGGGCAGGTGGCTGGCGCCGGCGAGGAGTTCGCCGCCAGCCAGGGCCCGAGCTTCTGCGCCACGGCCGCGGCCACCGCGCCGGCGCTTGGCGCTGGCGGCGGAGGCGGCGCCGACGGCGCGGGCGGGGGCCACTGCGGCGCGTGGCACACGCAGGACGGGCAGCTGGTCGAGGCGGCAACCAGCGCCGCCAGCCAGCTCGTTGCCCAGCGCAGCCCGGCCCAGGCAGCGGGCGCCCCCACCGCGGCGCTCACCGCGAGCGTGGCGGCGCCGCCCGGGGCCATGGCCCAGCCCCACTCATGCACTTGAGAAAGATCAAAAGCCATGGAGCGACCCAGACAATCACGTGCAAGCGCTCCTATGAAAAACTCATGGGGGATTAATGATTTTGGCCTTTTCGGGCCTTCCTGGAGGCCCTCTTGGAGGCCTCTTGGGCAATCTCAGGGCCATCTTAGTGCCATCTTCGGCCGTCTTGGTGGGCCCCTGGCCCGTCCGACGCCGTCGGAAGCCGTTTGGGGGGGCTCTCTGAGCCGACTTGGGGCCCTCTTGGAATGCTCCAGGGCCGTCTTGGAGGCTATCTTGGGCGTCTTAGAACCCTCCTGGGCCGTCTTGGGGGCCTCTTGGAGCGTTCTGGGCCCATCTTGGAGGCCTCTTGGGCGATCTTTGGGCGATCTTTGGGGGCTCTTGGGCTGTATCGGGCCGACGAAGGCCGAAACGAAGCAAATGACAAAGTCCTTCAAACACCTATGGAACATTAGTGTCTTTGGCCTTTTTCTGGCCTTCCTGGAGGCCCTCGTGGAGGCCTCTTGGGCCGTCTTGGGCCAGCTTCGAACCAATTTTGGCTATCTTGGTGGGCTCCTGGCCCGTCTGACGCCGTCGGAAGCCGCTTGGGTGGCCTTTCTGGGCCGATTTGGGGCCCTGTTGTGGTGCTCCAAGGCCGTCTTAAATGCCATCTTGGGCGTATTGGAAGCCTCTTGGGTCGTCTTTGTGCCTTCTTGGGGCCGTCTTGGGGGCCTCTTGGGCAGTCCTGAGGCCATCTTGGAGGCCTCTTGGGCGCTGTGGGGGCGATCTTGGGGGCATCTTGGGACGCCCGCCGAAGCCCCAATGTTGACTCCGAGGTGTCCCAAAAGAGCCCCAAGAGCAAGAGGGGCCCGAGAGGGCTGCCAGACGGCCGCCAAAGCGCCCAAGCGAGCTCCAGGGGCACCCCTAAGAGGGCGCCAGGGGGCGATTTGAGAGGCTCCACTTGGGCAGTCCTGGTAGCTCCCCCCCTTTTTGACCGATATCCTCCAAGATGGCCCCCACACCGCCTCCTAGGCGCCCCTCTTCCCCCCCAAAAAAACAAACCCAAAACGCCCCCAAGACGCCCCCACGAGGTTCCCAAAAGGACCTCAAGAGGAGTCCCCCAAGACATCCCAAGAGGCCTTCAAGAGCCGCCCCCCAGGAGACATCCCAATCGAGTCCGCGAGGCATCAAAGAGGCCTCTGTTTCACTGAGGCTCCCCGAAATATGAAAATAACGTGTCGCTCCCGCGAGAAGCGGAACTTCCCTGGACATCGTTCCTGGATGGGCTGGTGCGAATCTCCTCTAAGGTTTGAAGGTATGGCCATGAACAACGGAGGAACACGCAAACGAAAACCCTACTTTGAAAAACAAACCTACCATACGTGCAGCTGCTACACAACTTCAAATATCGGATCAACGGGGTTAGCATAGTGTTATGTTGTAAAACGACCACCCGCAATCCGTGTAGCTGATGATGTTTGGCATGAACGTGCTCGGCGCGAAGCCGATAACCACATGTTTAAAACGACCCCGTTTCCGCGGCGCTAGAGTGCCACATGTTGACAACGACATGTGCTTCATCCGTATAACTGCTGGAACAGATCAAATCGAGTGTTCGTGGCGCTACAGCGAGAGTCACATACTAAAAACACGTCCTGTGTTCTATCCGTGTAAATGTTGCCTCGAAAACGGTTGCGCTCGGCTTCCATGCGGAAGCCACATTTTTACAACGATCTGTCCTCCATCGGTTCAGCTGCTGTGTGCTTCTCAGACGAATGCGCGCGGCTTGTAGGCGAGGGCCTCAGTTGGACCACATGTTAGAACGACCTGTGCTCCATGTGTGTGGCTGTTGGATCTGGGGCCCAAAGCGGGGAAACGGTCGGAGGCGAACGCCCAGCTCCCGCCCTGCCGACACGCCTGGTGGTCAGACGAGGCAGGGCCATCCACTGGTTCGCAGGGAGGAGGAGAACGGAGGAGGGGGGAGACGGAGGAGGAAGGGAAGACGAGGAGGAAGGGGAGGAGGGAGGAGGAGGGAGGAGGGAGGATGCGGTGCGAGAGCAAGGGACGAGGAGGGAAGGGGAGGTGAAAGCCAGGTCGGCGAGGGCGCACAGAACCCTCCCGGCAGGGTGGCGGACGCAGCAAGGCGGCCGCGCGTACGGAGATCGGCGGGGCGCCGGCGGGGAAAGGGCGAAGGGGGGGGGCTCGCAGAAGAGGGGCTGCGGCAGAGCGGGCGGGCGGGGCGCAAGCTGGCAGGGAGCGGCCCCCTCTGACAGTCGGGGCGTTGACCAAAGGAACCCTAGATAGGGAACGGGGCCCCCTTTTTTTCCACAAGCTGAACTTCCATTTCCGATCGAGAACACAAGGAAACTCCCAGGCAAGCCGCGAAACACTTGAGGAGCACGGAGCCCCTCCCCAACGAAAAGGGGTTCCTTCTTCAGCGCCTCGACTGTAAAAGGCGCAGCGCCTCTTACAAGGGACCGTCCTCTAGATGCCGTGCGCCTGCCGCGCCCCCCTTGGAAGGCCACCCCCCCTGACCGCGCAGCCCCCCCTCTGCGCGCTGTCAAGCGCGGCGCAGCGCTTCAAACGAGCGCGACGTCTGTCTGCACGGCTGCTGCAGCCGAAGAGATCAGGCCTCGCGCGAGCAGGCCTGCCCGAGGGGGGAGCGCGCGGGGGAGCATCCTTGGGGAAGGGGGGCGATATGGGGGGGGGAGTGCGGGCGGAGGCAGAGGGCGACAATGGCGGGAGGGTGGCAAGGGGTGGAAGGACGGAGGGGGGGGGGGGGGTGCGGAGGGGAGGGGAGGGGAGGGAACGAGGAGGGAGAGAGAGGGGGGGATCCATGTGGAGTGGGTCCTCCCCCTCTTCTGGACCGCCCCCCCCCCCCCCCCCCGCGGCCTCCCCCCCCCCTAAATGGCCCTCTGGATGCCTCGCCTGTCAATGCAAAGGGAAGCGAGGACAGGCTGGGCGGTAAGCACTACAGATGGGCTCTCAAAGGCGCGCGAAATGCACCTCCTCCCCCTCCTCCTCCTCCTCCTCCTCTTCCTCCTCCTCCTCCTCCTCGCCCTCCTCGTCCTACTTCTCTCGTCTCCACCCCGCTCCCCTTCTCCTTCTCTCTTTCTCATCCTCCGCCCTCTCAACCATTTCTCCTCCTCCTCCTCCTCCTCCTCGCCCTCCTCATCCTCCCCATCCTCGTCCCTACATGTTCCCGCCGTCCTCCTCGTCCTCCGCACGTGCTCCCCTCCTCCCCTCCTCTGATGGCTCGCTTCTTCCCGCTGGCTGCCATCATTATGTTGGCGCGTTATCTTTCTCTCTCGCTCTCTGCGCTTCCACCCTCAATACTCGAAGCTGAATCGGAAGCTCCTGCAGCCATTCGAATCCATTCAAAAGGATGGGGAGGATGGAGGTGGCGGGGACCGATTGGGGAGGCGGGTCCAGTCGCGGCAACGAGGGGAGCTCAGCCATGGCGAAGGAGGGTCAGCTGGATTTCCGACCATAGATTGGATGAGGAGGGAGTGCGACGGCAGTCCAGACATGGCTATGAGGTATACCTGAAGACATAAGTCAATCAATTCGCGCATAGAGAAGCAGGTCCTAATCCCCCATTCCTCCGCCTCCTCAAACTGTTCTGGCTCCTTCTCGCACGGACCTCGAAAACATATACGGCAAGAGGGCATTAGATAATGAACTCTTGGATCGGGAACCCAAGGTCTGAAACACGGTGGAACGCAAATTGAAGCCTGGGCATGGATCTCACCGCCGCCCTCATCAGATAAGCACTCCTAAAGGGTCTGCGTTCTCTTGGGCACATTCCTTATCCGACTCCCCCAATGCAGACCACTGCTTGGTAGCAAGGCTTGGCGAGCAAAATATTCCGCGCGGACCTTCGAATTATTATGTTTACGTAACTGTTCGTTCCCCTACACATTCCTTGACCGACTCCCCCACTGCAGAACGATGCTTGCTAGCAACGTTTGGCAATCCAAGACGCCCGCGGATCTCAGAGTTTCTATGTTTATGTCATTGTTCGTTCCCCTGCACATTCCTTACCCGACTCGCCCATTGCAGAACACTGCTTGCTAGCAACGTTTGGCGATCTAGTAAATCCGCGACGCCCTTAGAGTTGTTGTGATTGTGTCATTGGTCGTCCCCCTACACATTCCTTAACTGACTCCCCCACTGCAGAACACTGCTTGCTGACAACGTCTGGCGATCCGAGAAATCCGCGCGGACCTCCGAGTTTGATGTTTACATCATTGTTCGTTCCCCTACACATTCCTTATCCGACCCCCCCCCTGCAGAACACTGATTGCTAGCAATGTTTGGCGATCCGAGAAATCCGCACGAACATCAGAGTTTTTATGCTTACCTCATTGTTCGTTCCCCTACACATTCCTTACCCGACCCCCCCCCCACTGCAGAACACTGCTTACCAACAACGTTTGGCGAGCCAAGAAATCCGCGCGGACCGCAGAGTTTTTATGTTTACATCATTGTTCGCCCCCCATACGCATTCCTTAGCCGACACCCCCCAACGCAGAGCACTGCTTGCTAGCAACGTTTGGCGACCCAGGACATCCGCGCGGACCCCCGATGGTGTATGCTTACGTTAGTGTCCGTTCCCCTACACATTCCCTAACCGACCCCCCACTGCAGGACACTGCTTGCCAACAACTTTTGGGGATCCAAAGAATCCCCGCGGACCTCAGAACTTGTGTGTTTATGTCATTGCTCGGTCCCCTATATATTCCTTAACCGACTCCCCCGCTGCAGGACACTGCTTGCTAGCCACGTTTGGCGATCCAAGCAATCCGCGCGGACCTCCGAGCTGTTGTGAGTATGCTATTGTTCGTTCCCTACACATTCCTTGACCGACTCCCCCACAACATGCCGCTTCTTGCTGGCATTGTTTGACGATCCAAGAAGCCCACGCGGACCTCAGGGTTTTGATGTTTACGTCATTGCTCGTGCCCCTACACATTCCTTCACCGACTCCCCCACTGCAGAACACTGCTTGCTAGCAACGTTTGGCGATCCCAGAAATCCGCGCGGACCTCTGAGTCATTATGTTTACGTTATTGTTCGTTCCCCTACACATTCCTTGACCGACTCCCCCACTGCAGAACACTGCTTGCTAACAACGTGTGGCGATCCAAGAAACCCGCGCGGACCTCATAGTTTGTATGTGTACGTCATTGTTGGTTCCCCTGCATATTCCTTAACCGACTCGCCCACGGCAGAACACTGCTTGTTAGCAACGTGTGGCGAGCTAGCACATTCGCGAAGACCTTAGAGTTTGTGTGTGTGTGTGTGCAATTGGTCGATCCCCTACACATTCCTTAACTGACCCCCCCCCCCACTGCAGAACACTGCTTGGTGACAACGTTTGGCGATCCGAGAAATCCGCGCGGACCTCCGAGGTTTGATGTTTACGTCATTGTTCGTTCCCCTACACATTCCTAACCGACTCCCCCACTGCAGAACACTGCTTGCTAACAACCTTTAGCGATGCAAGAACTCCGCGCGGACCTCCGAATTTTGATATTTACATCATTGTTCGTTCCTCTACACATTCCTTATCCGACTCCCCCCCCTGCAGAACACTGCTTGCTAGCAACGTTTGGCGATCCAACACATCCGCACGAACCTCCGAATTTTTATGCTTACCTCATTGTTCGTTCCCCTACACATTCCTTAACCGCCCCCCCCCACTGCAGAACACTGCTTGCCAGCAACGTTTGGCGATCCAAGAAATCCGCGCGGACCTCCGAATTTTGATGTTCACGTCATTGTACGTTCCCCTAAACATACCTTAACCGACTCCCCCACTGCATGCCACTGCTTGCTAACAACTTTTGGCGATCCAGTAAATCCGCGCGGACCTCCGCATTTGTATGTTCACGTCATTGTACGTTCCCCTACACATTCCTTAACCGACTCCCCCACTGCAGAACACTGTTTGCTAGCAACGTTTGGCGCCCCACGACATCCGCGCGGACCTCAGGGTTTTTGTGTTTACGTCAGTGTTCATTCCCCAACGCATTCCCTAACCGATCCCCCACTGCAGAACACTGCTTGCTAGCAACGTTTGGCGATCCAAGGAATCGACGCAGAACTCCGAGCTTCGATGTTTACGTCATTGTTCGTTCCCCTGCACATTCCTTAATCGACTCCCCCACTGCCGAACACTGCTTGCCAGCAACGTTTGGCAATCCAAGAAATCCGCGCGGACCTCCGAGATGTTATGTTTGCGTCACTGTTCGTTCCCCTACACATTCCCTATCCGACTCCCCCGCTGCAGAACACTGCTTGCTGGCAACGTTTGGAGTTCCAAGACATCAGCGCAGACCTCCGAGTTTCGATGTTTACGACATTGTTCGTTCCCCTACACATTCCTTAACCGACTCCCCCACTGCAGAACACTGCTTGCTAGCAGCGTTTGGCGATCCAAAACATTCGCGCGGACCTCCGAGTTATTATGTTTACGGCGTTGCTCGTTACCCTATACATTCCTTAACCGACACCTCCACTGCAGAACACTGCTTGCTAGCAACGTGTGGCGATCAAAGACATCCGCGCGGACCTCCGAGTTTTTATGTTAACGATCTGTTCGTTCCCCTGCACATTTTTTAACCGACTCCCCCACTGCAGAACACTGCTTGCTAGCAACGTTTGGCGATCCAAGAAATCCGCGCGGACCTCCGAGTTGTTATGATTACGTCATTGTCCGTTCCCCTACACATTCCTTAACCGACCCCCCCTTCTTCAACAAACTGTCTGCTAGCAACGTTTGGCGATCCGAGAAATCCGCGCGGACCTCCGAGTTTTGATGCTTACGTCATTGTTCGTTCCCCTACACATTCCCTAACCGACTCCTCCACTGCAAAACACTGCTTGCTAGCAACGTTTGGCGATCCAAGAAATCCGCGCGGACCTCCGAGTTTTTATGTTTATGTCACTGTTCGTTCCCCTACGCATTCCTTAACCGCCTCCCCCACTGCAGAACATTGCTTGCCAGCAACGTTTTGCGATCCAGTAAATCCGCGCGGACCTCCGATTTTTGTTATGTTTACGTCATTGCTCGTTCCCCTACACATTCTTTAACCGACTCCCCCACTGCAGAGCACTGCTTGCTAGCCACGTTTGGCGATCCAAGACATCAGCGCAGACCTCCGAATCTCGATGTTTACGTCATTGTTCGTTTCCCTTCAACCCTCGTCGAAATTAAACGCAAGTTTTTCCACCCCCGTCGCCCCCAAATTTCAATGTTCATCGACAGGCGCATCGCGGCCGGCGGGGTCCGGAGAAAATCTCGGAGTCGCCGGCGTCGGCGTGAACATTGAAAATGGGGGTCGGGGGGCGCCGCCAGGTCGCGGCTAAAACTTGCGTTCAATTTCGACGAGGGATGTAGACATTCCTTAAACCGACTCCCCCACTGCAGAGGGCCAGGGACGTAATGAAATAAGAAGAGGCGCCATGAAATCAGCGGAAAAATTATGGCCCCCGCCATGATATCCACCCCCCCTGGTCATCACCCCCCTCCTTGCCGCCCCCGAAGAACACTGCCGGCAGCGCTTGACGACTGCAGGCGCCTGGGCCGCCCTGCTTCTCGGGTCGGGCGAAAGGGGGGGATAGCAAAGGGGGGCTTTGAGAATCAGCTCACGTGGCTGATTTTCCCGGCGCCTCCCGGCGCAGGAGGCGCCCATGCATCGAGGAATGGGCCCGGCGGCGAGGCCGAAACCAACTGCATGCAGCAGATTTCGTAACCCCGCCTTTCCCAAACCTAAAACGACGCGAAGATCGGGACAAAATCGGATCGGGATGACTCGAAATCTCTGAGAAGCGGCGGGTTTGGAGGACGCATTGGGCGCCGCGGCCGCTCCAGAGCGCTCCGGAACGCTCTGAGAGCGCTCCGGAACGCTCTGGAGCGATTTATCCCGATCCTAGCCCTGTTTTAGGCCCCCTCGGGGGGAGGTTGGCCTCGGCACCGCTCGGACGTGTGCATTTTTCCTCGGCGAGGGCCATCGAGGAGCATCTTTGATTATTCAGCGAGAAAAAAAAAACACGCGCGAGATGGAAAAAAGCACAGGGAGTGGACGTCCGAGCGATGGCGAGTGGCGGGAGGTGCGCTGCCGACCGCTCTGAGAGCGATTTATCCCTGTTTTAACCCCCCCCCCTTTTAAAACCCTGTTTTAAAAACCCCCCCTAGCCCTGTTTTAAAACCCCCCCTTTCGCCCGACCCGAGCTTCGGCCTGCTCGCCGAGCGCTCTTGCGCTTCCGCAGGCGCCGGCCCGCGCAGCAGGTGCCGCGGCCCGCCCTGCCGCGGGGCGCTCCGCCGTGCGCCGCCTCGCCTTCTTCTGCTCCTCCTCCTCCTCCTCCTCCTCCTCCTCCTCCTCCTCCTCCTCCTCCTCCTCCTCCTCCTCCTCCCTCTCCTCCTCCTCTTCCTCCTCCTCCTCCTCTTCCTCCGCCTCCGCCTCCTCCTCCTCCCCCTCCCCCTCCCCCTCCCCCTCCTCCTCCTCCTCCCCCTCCCGGGCGTGGCGCCACGGCAGCATGCGAACTTCTACTGTAGGAGAAGAGAAAACCCCTGGCATCGCTCGGACGTCTATTCCCTGTGCTTTTTTTCGGTTTCGCGCGTGGCCTTTTCGCTAAATGATCAAGGATGCTCCTCGATCGCCCTCGCCGAGAAGAAATGCACACGTCCGAGCGATGCCAAGAGAAGAGAACACCACATAAACACCAACTTTTGGCGCTCCGCGCGAATTTCTTGGATTTGCGCTGGGCCCCCCTCCATGGCGCGCGGAGCGCGCCATGGGGCGGCGCCTGAGGCGCCGCCAGGGGGCCCTAGCGCAGATCCGAGAAATCCGCGCGGAGCGTCGAACGTCTATGCTTATGTGTGTTTTTTTCTTCGATCCTGAGCCTTTTCTCAGGGTGGAGGGCTCAGGGTGAGATCCATATGGGTTCTTGCACCCCGAAAATCAATCCGTCCGGTGATTCACCTCTTGCGGATTCGAGCCTCGAGAATCGATCGAAACGGCACTTCAGGATCTCGCCGTCTGCCCTCCCTCCCCCAAAAAAGCTCGGTTCTCGGAGGGGCGGGGGGGTCCTCGCTGCCCCCGCGCGTCAGCTGCAGAGCCGGTGATCCAGAGCGAAGTGGGAGCACAAGCACACGAATACCTGGGGACAGGTTTAATGGGGCTGACGTCAGCGGTTGATGGGGGTACTATGTGCCTTCACCAGTGGGGGGGGGGAGGCGACGATGAGGCGGACGAGGGGGAGGACGAAGGGGGGAGTGCAGAGGAGGAGAAGGAGGAGGAGGAGGAGGAGGAGGAGGAAGGTGTGGAGGAGTGTATACTTCTCCCCGACCGCTTGCCCCAGATGGAACCAGTCGCAATCACCCACCTGGCTGTCAAGCCGTCAGCGTCTGGTGGGGCGGGGAGTGGGTTCGAACGCAGGACGGACAGGAGGCCGAGTTGGCGAACACCCCCTGGGATTGAGGTGGTGACAGACAAGACGCTCTTTAAGTGGGACGAGCTGGCTCGGCGGGAATCCCAAGCCGCAAGTGCACCGACACCAAAGAAGACATCAGCTGCAGGGGCGACTGGGTGCTGGACATGACCTCCGCACCAGGCGAAGGTTGAGCAGGGACCGACCGTCTCGGCATCCCTATAGTCCTACCACGAAATGTTCTTAGGACCCGAACATATTCCAAGACCAAAAACAATGCTCTTATGACATAAGCCCGATGTGTTAAAATAAGACAGGCCCCGCCAGAAATGTTCTAAGAACATCTCGCGGAAACCACAAAAGGTTCTCAGAGCATTGTTCGGTGGGACTATAAGCGAGCCGGGACGCTTCGCCACTGCTCGAGAAGGGATCCGCACCCCCTGGGGGTCCGCTGAGCCGGCCGGAACTTCTTCACCAACGACAGGGAGCCGCGGTGGGGCTGTCACGACCAAGCGCCAGCGCGGTGCCGCACGCCGCGCAGGGGCCTGGGCCAGAGCCCTGGGCAAGGCGCCTGGCCCCTTTCCGCAGGCCGTGCCCGGTGGTCTGCCATTCCGGCCGCTAGGGCTCCCAACCTCGCGCTTCGCGCTCCGCGAAGCGCGAATAACCTCGCGCTCTCGCGCCGCCCCCCCCCCCCCAAGGGAGAAGAGGAGGACGAGGAGGAGGGGGAGGAGGAATGAGGCCCGCGGAGCGCGAAGCGCGCCCTCGTGGGAGCCCTTGAGCCACTGGCCGTGCCAGGCCGGGTGGAGTGCAGCACCGCTCCGATCGTCGGTGGCGCGCGAGTCGCGCTCCCCGAGGAGCTGCGAGCGGCAGCACGGGGAGGGAGAGCGCGCTGCCCGGCTGCCCAGGCGGCGCCCGCGCGCAGGGGAGCTGCCCGGGGCAGAGAAGAAAGAACAACAAACGCCATAGACATCAACTCTTGGGGCTCCGCGCGGATGTCTTGGGTGCGCGCGGCCGCGAGCGGCGGCGGTCACGACCATCTGCTCTGCACCGCGCCAGGCGGAGCGACTCCCAGCGGGGCCTCCCTGCGTCGTCGGGGTAAAAAAAGGTGGAATGGGAAAGCGCTTATATGAAGGAGCCCTGGGACACACAAATAAATACACACAAATAAAAGGATTCCCCATCTTTTCCTATATTTTCTGGGTTTTTGTCTTCCCCCCCACTTCCCATATTTTCCCATATTCTCTGGGGAATCGACGATTAATTGTGTCTGTGTGTTTTTTCTCCTCCTGATTATACTCTGCTCGACTGGAGCCTCTTCCGAGGCCGTCCGTGAAGGCATCTCGACGCCTTCCACCATGACTCTGAACAGGTCCAAACCGATGTCCATCGGAAACTTGCCTGGGAGGTCCAGGATGTCAGCGAAAGCACAAGCGAAGCTGGCATGCACTGGCACGTGATATCTGGGTGGACGAGACGCGATGGCCTGCAGCGATCTGCCTAGCTTAGGTAGTGGGCCCACCGATCTCACCATGCGAATAGAACAGCGAGGCGCGATAATGAAGTCAAGCTGTGAGCCCTTGTCCTGGCTGTTGACATAGAGTGGGCCTCCCCCTTTGAAACTGCTGATGACCTCCAGGTCGAACAACGAAATAAACAAGAAGAGAGCGCAAACCGCCGGATATCTGTGTCTGACCATGTCGTGTTGGTTGCCGAGTAATGGTGGAGCTATGGGTCTCCATTGCTCGGTACCCCCAAAGCCTGAAGTCCAAACCTGTATATTGGAAAACATATGTGCGCACCCTAGAAGGGACATGAAGTCAACCAGTTGGCAAGTGAAGCACGCGTCTGACAATAGATGTTGCCTCGCTGCCTTGCTGGGCAGAGGAAGATACAGTCGGCCCGTATCACAAGTATGCACGATAAGGATGTAAGGGCCTCGGAGAGCTGCTTCGAAGTTTCTCGAGCGGGGCGCGGCCAACGAAAGTGGTCAAGGATGGCCAAGGATGGCCGAGGAGGCAAGGATGCAAGGGTACCGTTGGGAAGGCTGCCCATCCTTGCTATGCAAGTTGACTGTACTTCACAAACGCCATGCCAATATCATAAAGTTTGGGTCGAACTCTAGCCGGAATGCCTCGTCCAGCTGCAGGCGCCACCCCACTCTAAACCACAGTTGGTCTCTCGCTCCTTGGTCCGCACGTGCTGAACACATTCGCGCGATTTGTCGCTGGGCGCCGATCTGGGCCGTCCTGCCTCAAGACGCCATCCACCGCCACCTTTTCTTATGTTGCATCCTCGGGGGACCTTGTCTGTCCCGTCGCGGCCCTGTCCGCGTCGAATCCGTGTCGAATCCATGTCGGACGCGTCGGATCCGTGTCGAATCCGTGTCGAATCCGCGTCGAATCCACGCCAAATCCGCGTCGAGTCCGCATCGAGCACGCGTCGGGCCCCCAAAAAGACACCAATTTTTGGGACAGGCGAGGTCCCCCGCAGATGCAACAGAACTTTTCGCCACGCATCAGCTCCAGTTCCTCCATGTAGTCGAGATGCTGTGCCGCGGAGGCGCACGAATTCAGCGCTGTGGATGGCCTCCGCGAATAACTTCCTCGAGGCGGCTGGCCGCGCTCGCATGCGTAGCACTCCTTCGAAGTGCGCAAGTGTTGTGCACGTTCCCCAGTTAGAGGGCAAAAAAATCCACCCCCGGGATAACCACCCCGACACGCGAAGCCGTTTACGACAGGCCCCCACTGAAGGAATCGAACAGGGCGGGGCTGTCTTAGTAAACGCCCAAGGCCGCTTCATAAACGCCAATTGTCCGGTCCGGGTAGTTTTTCCTCCCTTGACCAATTACAGCGTCGCCGAAGACTCAATGCGGATGGCCGAAGCCGCAGTGTCTCTAAGTGCCCCCTCCAGTCTGAAGCAAGGAGGACCAAGAGAGAAACGCCGCACAAGCTTCATCAGCGCCGAAGGTGTAGCAGGGAGGGCCACGTTCGGTACGGTATCGGACTGCGCGGCCCTGGAGAGCCAGCGCGTAGAGGGAGGAGGAGGAGGAGGAGGAGGAGGAGGAGGAGGAGGAGGAGGAGCAGGAGGAGGAGGAGGAGGAGGAGGAGGAGGAGGAGGAGGGGGAGAAGGAGGAGGAGCAGGAGGAGGAGGGGAGGAGGAGCAGGAGGAGCAGGAGGAGGAGGAGGGCGGAAGAGGATCAAGGCAGACGAGAAGCCCCGCGGGGACCAGCCACAGACAGTCGAGGGGGAACTCCCGCAGTCAACCAACCACCGTCCAAGCTCCATGAAGGGGCCCCAGGACACACAAATAAATACACACAAATCAAATGATGCCCCATATTTCCTTATATTTTCTGCATGTTTGTCTTCCCCCCCCAATTCCCATGTCTTCCCATATTTTCTGGGGAATGGAGGATTAATTGTGTCTGTGTGTTTCTTTCCCTCCTGACTCTACCCTGAACCAAAGGGGGAGTGCCGAGCCCCACCCCAGACCACCCCGACCAGATCAGCCCGCCGCCCGCGGCCAACAGAAGAAGAAGCCACGGCATGAACAGAAACCTTTGGCGCTCCGCGCAGATTTCTTGGATCTGCGCTGGACCCCCCTCCCTGGAGCGCGGAGCGCGCCAGGGTGGCGCCCGAGGCGCCGCTGGGGTGGCCCGGCGCGGATCCAAGAAATCCGCGCGGAGCGCCAAAAGTTTATGTCGATGGTGTTTCTCTTCTTCGAGCCAACCCACCAACCACATGGAGGGACGCCAAACCGCGAACCGTCGAAGCTGGTCCCCGCCCGACCATCATTCCACGGACCAGCCCGTGGTGCACCCCGACCCAGTGTGTGTGTGTGTGTGTATGTGTGTGTGTGGTGTGTGTGTGTGCAGAGACCCCCTTCTGGCGTCGCCCGTGAGGACCACCCACAGGACGACGAGGACGCCGGCGGACACCATCTTGTTGTACTTCGGCCCGCCAAGCTCGCCGCCAAGGTGCCTCGGACTCCTCCTGTTCCTGCTTCCTGCTTCTTCCTTCCCCTCCCTCCTCTTCCCTGTCCTCGCCTTCGACGCCCACGGAGCCTCCGGCGGTAGTAGAGCATGCCCATGGCCACGAGTGCGCAGCAAGTGAAGACGGCAACGCTGGGGACGAGCGCGCCCTTCCTGACAACGAACGCACCTTCACGGAAACGCGATTGGATCGGGACCAAAGATTCTACACCCAAAGGTGGTGCGTATTTGCTCAGCCATTTCGCATCGGGCTCGGAATAAGACCAGTAAAGCGAACCCATCGTCCATGGCAGGCCCAATCCAAGAAAGACATTGACAGAGTTGCTGCCCGTAACGTTGCCAACCGATGCGTCTGCGGTGGGATCTTGCACGGCTGCCGTTCTTGACGCGAAAGTGTCGGGCAAGGAGGTGCCGAGCGCCACAAATGTGATCGCGGTGACCTCGTCTGGGAGGCCAAGAACGCAGCCAAGGAGTGCGGCCATGTCGCCGATGATGGCGGTGACGAGCGCGATCATCAGCAAGGAGCACATGAAACTGAGCCTAGGGAGCCACCCATCCCAGCACACACTGAAGGGGCCCTGGGACACACAAATAAGTAGACACAAATAACAGGATTCCCTATATTTTCCCGTATTTTCTGGGTTTTCGTCTTCCCCCCCACTTCCCATATTTTCTTATATTTTCAGGGGAATCGACGATTCATTGTGTCTGTGTGTTTTTACCCCTCCTCACACACGGCGTACTTCCGAAAGCGCCTTTTGCAAGGGCTCGGAAGCCCCCAAGAGGTCCCCAGGCCAGGTCCCCACGAGGCCTCCAAGAGGCCCCCAGGATGCCCCCAAGATGTCTCCAAGAGGCCCCTCAAAGACAACCCAAGAGACCCCAAGAGATCCTAAGAAGCCTCTAAGAAGCCTTCTGTGCACGACCCAGGCACGGTGGCAGGACGGACCGAATGCAACTAGATCCGCCGACCCCTGTTGCTTACAAAATGGTGCTTGGCCTGCCGAAATCCCACCAGCCCTCTGGGCGTAGGTGGTCCAGGGCAGCTTCTCTTCCAACCCCCGTCCTCCCCTTCGGGGAGGGGTCTATCGCTGTTCCTTATTAATATGCACCCCCTCCCCCACGCGGCCGGCGGCCAACCCGGAACCATGCCGACTCCATGCGGGCCCGCTCCCCACCATTGCTGTCAAACAACAATGCAAGCCGCACTCTGCCTCCACATTTGGAGCATGCGCGGCCAACCTGATGCGCCCGCCCCCACCATCCCTGTCAAAAAACAATGCAGAATACACTTTGGGGCAAAATCTTGAGCTAAATTCGTGAGGCCCGCGAGTATTGTTTTGACCGGGGCGGCGGGGGGTTCAGCATATTCCCTGCTGTGCGCCAGGCTACCATCGCTGACAAAAAACAGTACAACACGCACCTCGCGGCTAAATCTGGATCATGCGCGGCCATCCCGCGTGGCGCGTGGCCTGCTGTGCGCAGGCCCGCCAGACACAACGATGGGCATTGGCTTTCGGCAGCGATGGCTGGGGCCGACACGACTCCCGATGCGTGCTGTCACGTGCGCAGGCGCACCTGACGCACCCTGCACCTGCCCCGAGCGTGGCGCACCCGGCGCGGAGGAGGAGGGGGAGGGGGAGGGGGAGGGGAGGAGGAGGAGGAGGAGGGGGAGGGGAGGAGGAGGAGGGGAGGAGGAGGAGGAGGAGGAGGAGGAGGAGGAGGAGGGAGGAGGAGCAGGAGGAGGAGGTTCAAAGTGGCACACCCGGTGCACCCGGGGCACGTGGCGCACCCGGCGCACCAGGCGTGCCCGACACGCTCGGGCCCAGGGGTGCCTAGGCGCGCGCGGCGCCCCTGGCGCGCGCGGCGCCCCCGGCCCGAGCGTGGCGCGCCCGGGGTCGGCTTTGGTTCCCAGCAGCTGCCCATGCAAAGACGACCGCTGAACATGCTCAGGCTCGGGTGTTACTGCAGGGGCCCCAGGGACACACAAAGAAATACACACAAGTAAAAAAAGGCTTCCCCATATTTCCCTATATTTTCTGGGTTTTCGTCTCCCCCCCCACTTCCCATATTTTCCCATATTTTCAGGGGAATCGACGATTCATTGTGTCTGTGTGTTTTTACCCCTTCTGAGTTACTTCTGTGTTGTGAGGGCGGGTGGGAGTGAGCTAGACGGCTTGCGGGCGGGTGGGTACCTTGACCCCTCCCCATTACCCCCTCCCCTGGCCCTGGACGGGGCCGGCCGCGAGGTGTCAGCGGGTACTTGTTTGCCCAAGAAGGCTCCAAGAGCGCCTCGGAGAGCCCAGGATGATCTCCAAGCTGACCCCAACCAGCCCAAATCGCCCCAACCAGCCCAAATCGCCTGAAGATGGTCCCCACAATGCTCCAAGAGGCCCCAAGGCCGCCCCAAGACGGCTCCAAGAGGCCTCCGAGACCCCTACAGAAGCATCCAAGAAGCCAACAACCGTCAACAAACTAAGGAACATTCATGATTGTTGCATCGTCGCCCGTTCGCTGTCGATAGCCTTCCGAAGCCTCAAGATGCCTCCAAGATGGCCCAAGCGAGCCCCAAGAGAGGCCCGAGAGAGCCCGAAGACGGCCCCCAAGTGCCAGAGAGCGCTCCAAGACCGCCCCGAGAGCGCCCCACGACACGATTTTTGGGGCTCCCCAGGAGGGGGGAGCGGGGGGGGGGGGGGGCGAATTGGAGCTCCCCTCTTTTTTGATCGATGTCCTCCAAGATGGCCCCAAGAGCGCACTTAAAATCCCCAAGAGCGCCGCAAGAGGGCCACAAGAGGCGCCCAGGCGGCTCCAAGAGGCCTCCAAGAGGCTCCCAAGAGACCCCCAAGAGACCATCCCCGAAACACCCAAGACGCTCAAAGACGTTCGTGGGTCCGCCAAGATACTCCCCAGACGCTTCAAGAGGCCTCTAACAAGCTTCCAAGAGACATCCGAGGAGACTCCGAGAGGCATTCAAGAGGCTTATGGCTCTTCTGCTCGCTTTTCCTTATCCCCCGCCTTCTCCGCATACTCTCCCTCCTCCTCCCTCCTCCCCCTCCCCCACTTCCTCCTCCTTCTCCTCCTCTTCCTCCTCCTCCTCCTCCTTGTCCATTTTCTCCTCCTCCTCCTCCTCCTTCTCCTCCTCGTCCTCCTTCTCCTGCTCCTCCTCATCAGCAAATTGATCATCCTCCCCCGTCCTCCCTCATCCATCCTCCTCCTTCCTCGAACGATGACGGCTGTCCCCATCTTTGCTTCTACACGTCCTTGATCGTCTCAACTCGCCTGGGCGTCGGTTTTGGATGGGCTGGGGGATACTTTTTTTTGGCCGCGGGCAGACGCGTGAAGCAGTCTCCGAGAGGGGGTCCGGGGCACGGGCCAGCCTAATTGGCTACTGAGCGACGCGCAAGCCGGCCGGGCCAGCACTCAGAAGCGGCTGCCGCGGGGCTGCTGCTGGGGGGAGCTGGCTGGGTGGTCTGCAGACGCCCAGGGTAGCTGGTGCGGCTGGGGGGATACTTTTTCGGTCGCGGCCGCGAGAGCGCAGGCGGCGACAGAAGCTGTAGCTGGGGGGATACGCGAAGCGTTTAGAATTTTGAAAACTTACCTAACAGCGATTCGCTGGAGGGCTCTGGTAATATCAACAAGACGCTGCAGAAGAACTCCAGAAGTGGACGGGCGGCCCTGCACCGCCCGTCCTGGCAGCCCTTGCGCCCGAGGCTTCCCCACAACTTACTCAGGAACCGTGCCTCCTCCTCCTCCTCTTCCTCCTCCTCCTCCTCCTCCTCTTCTCCCTCCCTCCTCCTCCTCCTCCTCCTCCTCCTCCTCCTCCTCCTCCTCCTCCTCCTCGCCTCAGTGCTGGCTACATTCTTGTTCCGCACGGCCAGGATGCCTCGAGCCAAATAACTACGATGCACATGACCGTGCGCTTCCTGGGAATCCCCAAGAATGCCTGGGAATGCACGCACTCACTGGCCATCATCCGACTCCTCGACACGCCTCTTCACCTTTGCTGTGATCAAGGTGCTGTGCTGGGGTGACTTTTACTATGCCACAAATTCCCAATGGCCACCGGCCCAACCCGCCGGCCACCCGGGCGAACTACGTCCCGTGAGCTTTTCCGCCCGAGATGCCTCCATGACGGCTTCCAAAACGGCGAGGGGGGCCCAAGATGGCCCTAAGACGGCCCCAGCTGGCCTCAAGACGGCCCACTCGGCCCCCGATACGACCTATGAGGGCTCCAAGAGGACTTCCAAGAGGGCACGAAGAGACCCAAGTCATGGATTATCTTGCATTTTGTGATGCTTTTCGCCTCATCGCCTGTTTGAGCTTCCGTCGGCCGATGACGGCCCCAGAGACCTCCAGGAGAGCCCCACCAGAAGGGAGACTTTTGGGAGCTGCCCGTGGCGGGGAGGGTCTCAATTCAACACGTTAGATGGTCCAGGCCATCTGGGCCTACCACCCTTGCACTCAAACGTGCAGTACTAGTCTTTGCGCGCCAGGAGCCAGCCACCGCAGTAGTCGGTTGGCGGCACGAATGCGAAGAGCAGCTTCCAGGGAAGGGTGATGAAGTGCATGGCGTAGTCTGCTGCGCTGGGCTGCTCTACCGCCGACGATATCTCCGATAACGTCACGCCAGCCTGCATCGACCGTCCTCCTTCGGAGGCGGGATTGGGCTCATCCGGGGCCGAGCCATTGACGTACAGCGCGCTCATGAACTGGTCCCTCCAGTTGGAGTGCCCGAGCCGAGACTTGTCCCACTTCCGCTGGAGCTTCTGCCAGACGTGATCCACGCGCTCCTGCCGCGGGGGATCTCACGGAACGCACGCGCCTGCCGCGGCCTGTCTCCTTTTGGTTTCCTCACGGAGGGAGGGAGTGGAAGAGTACAGCCAAAATCGTCAGTAAGGACGCAAGGTCAGGATGCGAGGTCCTTGGACCTTCCAAGTTGGACGCCCTTGGATGTCGAAACTGGCCAAGGGTTGGCCGAGGATGCAAGGATGCAAGGATGCAAAGATGCAAGTACCGTGTCCTTACCATGGAACTAGACTGTATGCACGAGCCCCCAGCAACCATGAAGGGAGGACGTACAATCGCAGGCCCCTAGAGTCACCTGAAGGTGTTATGACACATCAGTGGTACGCATTGCACGCGCACAGACGCGCGAGCGCATGCCCGACGGAGAAAAATATAATATGAGTAGGAGGACGAGAAGCGAGGAACAGGGGAGGAAGGAAGAAGGGATGAGGACGACGAGGGATGGGAGAGGGAAGCGAGAAGAGATGGAGGGCAAGGAGGACGGAGGGGGGGAGGAAGGGAAGGATAGGGAAGGGACAGGACGGAACTCTCTGTGTACATATATATATATATATATATATATATGTGTGTACCGAGAGAGAGAGAGAGAGTGAGAGAGAGAGTGTGTGAGAGAGAGAGAGAACAAGAAACAAAAAACAGGGTGGAAGAGAGACATTCGGCAAGAACGAATCTGGGCGGGGCACACGCCCAGGCTTGGATACCCTTCTGGCGCCTTGGCCGCCTCCCCGCTGCACTCGATGAAGACCGACAGGATGCAGCTGTTGTCCTTGCCCCCGTCGCACTCGGGGTCGAACGAGGCGCCGCCCTGCTGGCGACTGCTGCTCCTCTTCCTGCTTCATCCCTGCGCCCACCTCTGGCACTCCTCCTCCTTCTCCTCCTTCCTCCTCCTCCTCCTCATTCTTCTTCTTCTTCTTCCTCCTCCTCCTCCTCCTCCTCCGGCGGAAGGACTCCAGCGCCGTATTCAGTATGTATTGGATGTTCTTGGTGCGACGTGCGAAGTCACGCTCGACGACCACTGCTCGACCCCGCCCACAGAAACATACGTGGTGGTGCTCCCCAACGATGGGTATCCTCGATACAGCGCCCTACTCCCCTCCAGTTTCAAGTGTCCTTCCTCCTCCCCCTCCTCCTCCTCCTCCTCCTCCTTCTCCTCCTCCCTCCTCCCTCCTCCTCCTCCTCCTCCTCCTCCTCCTCCTCCTCCTCCTCCTCCGCCTGCTTCTCCCTCCTCCAGCCTCCCTCCTCATCGTGTTCCTCCTTGTTCCTCCCTCCGGCGTCCTCATCCATGCTCTTTCTGTAAAGTATGATCTCAACTGTCTCTCCTCTTCGTCCTCGTCCTCGTCCTCGTCTTTGTCCGTGTGGTCATCGTCCTCCCCCCCAATCCTCCTCGTCCTCCTCCTTCTGCCATGTCCACCCACGCCAAGACGAATCCACAATATATCCACCGCAAGAGGCCCAATTCTCAAATTCGCTGAGTTTTCCTCGGTTCAAGGTTGGATGTCTTGCTTCTCGGTTGCGATCGAAGACGTCCAAGGTACCCTGAACCAATCAATTCTTGATCGCTCGCGCACTCCACTTCGCAATCAATAAGCGTGGTGCGATTGAACACGCGATCTTTCGACCTTGATCCGACAGAAGGACAAGCACTTCTACACGTAAGGCACCCGCACCTATCTGGCGCAATATGGATGTCTGAACTGTCCGCTCAAGATGGCCCCAATGATCAGACTGATAAGGCTAAACCCCCTCCCGAATAGTGGAATACGGTTTCTGCCACTGCCACAGCCATACCACGAAACCCATGGAGATCGGATGATAAACTTGCACTTTGAAGAACACTCCTTCGGGCCATCTTGGGAGCCTCTCGGAGGCCTCATGGGAGCATCTTGGAGTTTGGGCTCTGGGGAAAGGCTTTCAACGCCCCTTTGATCTCCCCCTCTTGGGGCCCTCCTGGGGACCAACTGGGCAATCTCCTGGGCTTCTTATGCCGCTTTTCGGCGATCTTGGGGCCGTCGACGGGCCCTCTCGGGAGCTGTTTTGGCTGCATTGGGGCGATACTGCGCGGTTGGAAGCCAGAAAAGGCAACAGGGGAAAAACCCTTCAGCACATACAAAAAAACAGTGATGCTGTGTACCCCTTGGGACCTTCATGGGGGGTTCTCTTGTGGCCCTCTCGGGGCGTGTTGGGAGCCTCTTGGCCGTATGGAAACCATGTTGTGCAATCTTGGAGAGTTCGTGGGCCGCCTCGGAACACTCTTGGACCGTATAAGGGACCTCTTGGGTCCCGTTTGGCTCGTCTTTGAATTCTCGTGCCCATGGAAAGTCACGCGACGCACCCCGCACAGTCATGCGGACGGCCCAATGCTCACGCGGGGCGCCCACGGACGCATGCGATAACCCTGGGGAAATCCGCCAATGGGGGTATGGGCCCATGTAACAGTACTTGCCTCACTAAATGTTGAAGCATAAAGGATTGTTGGAGACGAAAAGAGACTTCGTGCTTAGCGGCACGGAGGCCGAGTTCTACATCACACACATACATGCGTATTATATATATATATATATATATATATCTGTTTGTATGTAAATATATGTAATCACATGTATATTCACGCGTCGTTTAGGAAGCTCAGCATGTAAGCATCCATGCATGCCTGCATCCATCCATACCTACCGATCTACCTACTGACATACCTACGTACAGCCATCCATCCATACATCCAACCACCCATACTTACCTACATACTTACGTTCATGTATATTATATATACAATCATACATACATACATACATACATACATACATACATACATACATGCATGCATGCATGCATGCATGCATACATCCATCCATCCATCCATCCATCCATCCATCCATCCATCCATCCATCCATCCATACATACATACATACAAACATACATACATACATACATACATACATACATACACACACATACGTACATACATACATACAAACATACACACGTGCACACATGCATCCGTACACACATGCATACATGCATGCATACATACAGACACGCATACATACATACTGACAAGCATACACAGATGCGTACACCACAAACCAACCAAATAAAGCCGAGGCTTTGACTGCGACAATGTTTTCAATACTCACCAGAACTCGGACCAATTTGTGACGCACCCCTCGCTCCTCCTCCTCCTCCTCCTCCTCCTCCTCCTCCTCCTCCTCCTCCTCCTCCTCCTCTTCCTCCTCCTCAACCACCTCCTGTTCCTACTGCGCTTCCACATGCTTCGTCTCTGCATCCGGAGAAAGCGGCAGAGGCGGATGCAATTGGAGCGAAGTGGAACAAACCTGGGGGGACTGGGGTGGGTGGGAGGAAGCGGGAAGGGTGGGGCCACGAGGGGGAGGCTGGTGAATGGGGGAGGAGAAGGAGGAGGCGGAGGAGAAGGAGGAGGCGGCGGAGGAGGAGGAGGAGGCGGAGGCGGAGGAGGAGGCGAAGGAGGAGGAGGAGGAGGAGGAGGAGGAGAAGGAACAGGAACAGGAGGAGGAAGAGGAGGAGGAGGAGGAGGAGGAGGAGGAGGAGGAGGAGGAGGTTTGCTGCGAGAACCCGCCTGGCAGATCCCTGCCCCAGCCAGCCTTCAGTCCAGGCGGCGGATGGGGGCACACTGCTGAGGTGCCACACCCCTCCCCGCCAGAAAACTCTGCCCAATGAGAGGGCGTGGGTCAGAGCGCCCGCTCCCGGAAGGCGTCGCATTCCCAAGGGAGCAGGGAACGGGACGCCTGCTCAAGAGCGAGCTGCACTCGGTAAGGATGCCTCGCTCGGGCCAAGAGCGAGGGGCGGTGCGCTGCCGTCGGGTGTGCAGGAGATTTCCTGCAGCCGACGACGAGCTCGCACCCTCTGTCGATCGTGAAGGCCCCGCGGCGGGCGCAGTGCGTGCACTGGCCAGCACGATGGAGCTCGTGCCCCAAGGCCTCGCCGCGGAGTGCGGCAGGAATCTTGAACTCCTCCCCCCCTCTGGGCCGACCCAGCGCCGGTCGACACGACGCCTCCTCCCGCGAGGTCTGCGTGCCAGAGCGCGCCCAGCGCACATGGTGCGTTCGCAGCGACAACACGGGGTGCAACGCCACGCGCCACGTGCTCTGAGGAGGGAGTGAGGGGTGGAGCCAGGCGGGAGTCGAGAGCGACGGGGTCGAGCAACTGCGGCAGGTCTCTCAGCGGAATCTCCGAACTTCCCCCACCGACGCCGCCATCCCCGCCACCAGTCCGAGCACCCCCTGGACCTCGGCCGCTCGGGAGGTCCAGGTGGCGCTCATCCACTGGGGGACCGTCGGCAAATCTGCGCCTGCCTTAGCTTCAACGTCGGCACGCTGTTTCCCTTGGAAATCCAGGAAACCGTCATGCGACTCGTCGGCTGGGCCTCTGGATTGGGCCCGAAACTTCGCGAAAGAACCGTGGTCGGCAAAACTTTCCCATAGGAGAAACCAGACTCCAGTCCACAGGTCAGCATGCGGGCGAGAGGCTCGGCAGCATCACTTCTGGCCTCTGCGCAGGCCTCTGATGACTGTGGCATTGTCTATGCCGACACAGAGGGGAAGGGTGGCAACTTCCAGAACTTTTCATGAGGCCGAACATCTCAGCCCTCAAAACGGTGCAAAGGAAACGCGGGCCAGGAAGTGAGCCGTGCATGGCCCTGATAATCGAACCGTCGTCATCCAAAAAGACACGCCCCCACCCGTAACTTTCGAGCCCTGGCGGCCCCCGTCCACAGCCGTCTGAATAGGCGCGGCCCTGGCAGAGTGGAGGGTTCATATACGGGCCCATGTTCCACAATGCCACGGGAGAAGAGGAGAGACTCAGGCTCGGAGGACTCGAAACGATGCACTATCCAGTGGACGCCCCACTCGACGGCAACTTGGTGGCGCGCAGCGTGGTGCCTTGGGCACTTAGCGAAACGATGGTGCTGGCAGCCTATATCCGCGGCACACTGTCGGCACGCGCAGTCCTCAGTGTACCCTGCGCGCCGCGAATCGTCCAGAGTCCAAAACTCTCAGCCAACATAGGCCAAGGCGGCCGACCGCCTCTGGGGGGAACGATATCCCTTGGACCGCAACAGCGCGCGAACGGGCTCCAGAAACGGCATGGAAATTCCCAAACCTCGAACTTCAGCCCATGAGGTCAGAAACTCGATCCTGGCAGCATCTAAGGCCTTCAAAGCGCTGGGGGCCAACCGATGAAGATCCCAGAGCCCCCCCGAGGTGTTCACAAAGTGTGGCATAGGTGGGCCAGCTCCACTCGAGCCGACGGAGCGTGGCGAGGACGGCGGAAGCGGGTCCCTTGACCACGCGCCACATGCTCTGGCCTGGCTTGGCCTGGGCAGCCGCGACCGCAGCCCTTCGCCAGACAGCCCGCATCAGCACCTCATGGCGGCCTTCCCACGCCGCCTTGGCCCAGTGCAAAGAGGGGGCACGTGCAGGCGTCCACCAGGGGGTCTGACTTGAAGACCCACAGGCGAATGGCTCTACCCTTCCCTATCGCTTGGCCCCCCAACGCGCTGGCCATTAGAATGCCTGCCCGGTTCACTCGAGCGGGGTCCATTCCCAAGCGCGACGCACCATGCAACACCGACGGCATGAACCTTATTCGAGCGACCTTGTACGGACGAGACCCTTGCTTGGCCGGGCTGGTGAGTGTGGTGCGACGCCTGCGTGCGCCGGCCAATCTTCCCGCGAACCTGGGCGTGCCTTTCAGGGGAGCTCCTCCCGCCGAGTCGACCTCTAGTTGCGTGCTATGGCGTTGGATATGTAAGCCCAACTGGCGAGCCCAACCACGCATTCGGGTCCTGAGAGAGAGGGGGGAGGCCAGGATGTAACCATTACCTGGAGGGCCGCCAGGCCTGGAAAGCGAAACAAGGATACATTTAGCTTCCATGGCGGTAATGTACTGAACCGTGGCATCGAAGAGCTGCTGGGGAACTTCAGCTTCCTCGCCCGTGGCTTGGATGCTGAGGTCGCCCCAAAAAAAGCTTAAGTTGCAAAAGGGGGGGCTGACGCTGGCCAAGGCGTCAGTGACGGACAGGAAAGCAAGCTTTAGGCACGGAGTCCCCCCGTGCTCCCCGCCACCACCGCCGAATAGGTATGAGTGGTGCGCGCCGAAACGATGCCCCAGAAGGTCACCAGACGCTCACCAGTACAAATCGAATTCAACAGTTTAAGTAACTGGGGCGGGAACCCATGCTTGGGCGCCTCCGCGCACAAGAGATACATGCTGCAATGCTCGAAGGCTTCGTGCAGATCTAGGACCGCCGTGCCCGACGTCCCGCCAGGGGGGGGCCTTCATCAGCTAGCATATGGTGCCACATGGCGTTTTCGGAACCGCCCTCGGGGGCCGCGAAATCGTAAGCACGTCGAATCGTACGCCCCCAACCGGAAAAAAAAAACACACACAAAAACAAACAAAAAACAGAAACGCATGCGCTCGCTCGACGAGTCGGCCGGGGGAGGTGAGCAGGCCGATCGGCCGAGTGCCCCCTTTTGTTTCGGCAGGAAGAAAGAAAACACGAAGCGGAGCTGGGTGGGCCAGTGCGCCGTGCGTGGAACGTAGGCCACAAGTGCGGCCAAGAACGCCAACCCCCCATCACTCAGGAATGACCACCACCGTGGGTGCCAATTGTCACCCCCCCACCCCGCGTGCTCGGGAAAAGCTCGGCAAATCGTTCGAACGTCTTCTGGATCGGGGTGGGCCAGGCAGGCAGGCAGGGAATCCCTCATCCTCCCATTGCCTGGGCGCTCGCCGCGGCTCTCGGCGCCGCGGGACTGCCGCCAGAGGTCGATCCAGTCTATGGCCGCCGCGCCCACCGCAATCTGAGGGTCCGTCATGTCCAGGTTCGCGTGGCCCCTGGCGCCTACTGTGGGGACGACCTTGCCTTTCACTTGGACACGTGGTGGATGAAGCCTGCGCCGCCAGCCGAGCCATCACGGAGCCGCTCGCGCCAGGCCGTGGCGCGCTGCGACTGGAGGGAGCTCTCGATGGAGCGGGCCTCGGCGACGGCTCGGCGCTGGGGGGCCATCGCCTGCGGGGCCTCGATCATCGGCGCGTCGCCCGTCCAGGCGAGGTCCGCGATCCGCAGCAGCTTGCAGTGGATCTCGCGGGCCTCCCCTCCAAGGGCGCCACGCCAGCGCGCCGCGCCATGCGCGGGGCGCTGGGGGCGGCGCCAGCGGCCCGCCAGCGGCGTCCAGCCCTGGCGCCGCGCCGCGTCCGCCAGCAGGATGATGTCGCCCAGGCGCGCCGCCGCTCGGCGCCAGGCTCGGGATCGCGTGGAACCTCGCGGCCTAGCGCGCGCTTCTGGCCCTGCCAGCGGGGCGCGTGCCCAGCGCGGGGCCTCGCCCCAGCCTGTGTAGTTATCCTCCCCGCGGAGGTCGAACAGCCCCTGGAGGTCGGACTCGGCCGCGGCCGAGAACTGGCGTCAGGGGTCGTCAAGCTGCTGGTCGTCGTGGCTAGCGTCGGGGTCCAACTGCGGCCAGCTGGGCGGCTGGGGCCTGCGGCCCACTGGGGCCCGCGTAGGGGAGGCCCTTGGCTTCGTCGAGCGCGGGCCGTCATGGCACGCAGGGGTCTAGCCGCGGTGAGGCGCGCTGGGCTGCGCGGGGGCGCGGGGGCGTCCATGGCGGCGGCGTCGGCGAAGGCGTGCGCGATACGAGTGTCGACGACTAAGAAGTCGATGACCCGTCCACCTCCGCGCCCCTGGCAGGTGGGCTCTTCGGGGGCGAAGAGAATGCCCGGCGTCGGCACATCAGTCGCCACTCTTCAGCGTGTCGGGCGCGTTGTTGAAGTCCGCCTGGGGCACTCAGGGGGCGTCGCAGGAGCGGGCCAGCTCATCGATGGCGCCGAGGAGCGAGGAGGTCGCGGATGGCCCAGCCCTCTGCCGCCCAGAAGTACGCGGTGACCAGCGTGATCCCCCCTTCTGGAATCCTGGGGCCCACGTGGCCGCGAACCGCCCAAGCGAGCCAGGGGGGGGGGCGTCGAAGGTGCCGACGCCGTCGAAGTACGCGAGCGCGTCCACCAGCAGGCCCACTCGCGGCGGCCGTCAGGCCGACACGAGGTGCCCAGGGGTTGGCGTTCAGCCCCCGTGTGGTCATGCCTGGCTTGTTTCCCGCGAGTGGCCCTCTGGGTGCTGGCGATGCTGATCACCTCTTTGGGGTCGTCCTGCAATCGGCTGAAGCTCTGGAGGTGGCTGGGGCCGTCCTGGTGGCATGCTGCCAGGGCGTCCATGTCCAGGGTGGTGCGCGCGATGAAGGCGTAAGCTAGCCCTTGGCCGCTGTCTAAGTCTTCGGTCTCTCTGCGCATCGAGCCCTGGTGCTCGCGCCATCGCCTCATCCACTCCTCCGCGTCATAGATGGAAAGGTGCCGCATCCATTGGGAATGGCGGAGTCGCTGCCGTCGCCTCTGCCGAAAAGCTCGAAGGCAAATCTCGATGACCACGTCGACACGGACGTTTAGGGTGGAGGTGCCATCGCGCCCAGCTCGTTCGATAACCAGGGAGCACATCAGCGGGCGTTCCAGGTGCCGAGCAACATGCGGCGCGCAAGCCCTGCGCCAGAGGAGACTGTCCATGTCGTCGTCATCTGAAAGCGGATCTTCCATCCAGTGGCCCGCGTACGTGCGGAGGCGACGCTCCAAGGTCCACGTGTCGCGCAGGGCTCGCCGACGCGCAAGGTCTTGGTCTTTGGCCTCCACGGCGCCCCGTTGAGCCCGCGGCGGCGCCTGCTGCTGGCGCAGTATCTGGCGCCCCTCCTGCGCCGAAGCCGCTGCCAAACGCGCGTCCGTAGTCGGCTGGTAGACGAAGCCGCCGACGAAGAAGCCAACCCGCTTCACGTAGGCCGCGGGAACGCCAGGGGCCAGCAGCGCGGGGGCGGCAGGGCGCTTGCCACGCCCGCGGCGCAGTCCGCGTCGAGCGGGGCGTCGCTGGAGCCGAGCGGCATCGTGCCAAAGGGGTGGGAGTCAGCCACGGTGTGCGTTGGCCTCCTGAGGCCGCGCTCTCAGGCTCGCTGTTGCGGGGCCTCGTTGGCCCCGCCCGCCCTGGCCAAGATTCGGCCCCGCTCGGCAGGGCCCACCTGGCGGCGTGGAGCTCGCGGAGCCCCGCTGGCGCTACCGGTCGTGCTTGGCCCAGCAGAATCAGCAGCAGGTCCGGGACCCTGGCCAGGAGGGGGGGCGTTGGTCCCGTCGGCGGGGCCCTTCGTGGCTGGCTCCTCAGCACCCTTTCCTCCTGTGCCTGCCGCCTTCTCTGCAGGCTGCTGGGGCTGCGGGGCGGCGGTTGCGGCGGCCTCGGCGGCGGGCTCTGGGGCGGCCGATCGCGGGCGCTTCGCCTTGAGGCGGTCCTGCGTGGTCTTGAGCTCCGCGCGCACGGCCTGCCAACCCTCGGCGGCGGGCCCGAAGTGCTTCTGGACCTCCCCTTGGACCTGCTTGACGACGTTGGCCACCTGCTCCTGGAACTGCGCCTTCTCCGCGTCGGAGATGTCGAGGCCCTCGAGGTCGAAGAGCGCGCCCGCGTTGACGTCCAGGACCGCCGCGTCCTGCTCCAGGAAACGCGGGAGGTCCAGGGCGGCGCCGACGGCAGGGGCGCTGGCTGCTGGCGCGGCAGGCGCCGCGGGGGCGGCGGCGCCCTCGGGAGCGGCGGCAGCGTAGGCCTGGGCCGCCGCAGCCTCGGCCTCGGCCACCTCCACGATGGCGCCTTCCTGCTCGGCACGCTTGGCGACCAGCCACTTCTCGGCGTCCGCGACGGCCGTGATGGCCACCTTGAGGGTGTGCTCAGCCCTGCGGACGCGCGCCCGCGCCTGGTTGAGCACGACGTCGGCGTGCGCCGAGGGCGGCGGCGAGGTCCTGTACCCTCAAGGCCGTGGCGGCGTCGCCCGACGGCAGCACTGCACGGAGCTGGCGCAGCAGTTCCTCGGTTGAGGCGGCCTGCTACTGGCGCCGTGGGCGACTGCCCGCGCGCGACAGCCCCCCTGGCGCTGCCCATGCCCCAATCGGCGCCCTCTCCTGCGAGCGCGCAGGTTGCAAGCCCCTGCGGCACTGGAAGCACGAGGTGTTGCTGACCCAGTTCCGCTTGTAGCCGCAGGCCTTGCACTTGGAATAGGATGTGCGCTCCCCCCAGGTTCCCAGCCTTCGGTCCGCGATTGCCATTGCCGCCCGTGCGCAATGCCGCAGAGCCAAGCTGGCCCGCCTGGGGCGAGCCCTCACACAACTGGCAGAGACCGCCGTGATGCCAAAACTCCTGCAATGGGGTCTCGAGCCTGTCGCACAGCTGCGGACAAGCTCGAAACCTCGCTGCAAGGTTTCGAGCTTGAGCCAAAATGGCTACAGGGAGGAGGAGGAGGAGAAGCAGAGGAGGTGGAGGAGGAGGAGGAGGAGGAGGAGGACGAGGAGGAGGAGGAGGAGGAGGAGGAAAGGAGGAGGAGGAGGCGGAGGAGCAGGACGAGGAACATGAGGAGGAGGAGAAGGCGGATGAGGAGGAAAAGGAGGGACAGGAAGCCGGGAGGGTCACCGACCCGATCTGACGCCATGGGCGCGCGAGTCGGGAGGGCGCTGGTGCATCTGGGGCCGTGGGCGCGTGGGTCGGGAAGGTCGTAAACCTGGCGGTGCGGGAAGAACATCCGCAACGGCTGGCGAGGAGACACGGCTTCTGTCATGCCCGTCTGCTGCATCAGCTCTCGGGCACGCACCCCGAATCGCGCCAGCGCGCCCCCTTCCCAGACTGATGGGCCCCCTGCAGACTGATGGGCCTGGCGCCGCAGGGGGAAGACCCCGAGGTGTCCTCCGTGCCTGTGGGCCTCTTGGCCTTCGCACGCGGACCCGATATAAACGTGCCGGCGCGCCCAGGGCAGCGCGCAGGACTTCGGCCAGTGTGCCTCTCGTGCCCGCTCGTTTGTGGAGCCGTCGAACACGCGCCCAGGAACGCGCCAATGCCACCCTTCCCAGGCTGCTGAGACCTCACTCGTGGATAGCTTTTTGGTCAACAGGCTCGCGAGGCGGGTCGAAAGCCGTCCGAACACCAGTCGGGCCGCGACTAGGCAGCAGGAAAAGAAAGGCAAGCGAAGCGAGCGAGCGGGCAGCCACTCAGAAGGAGAGCCAGAAACGATATTCCCAAACCCGGTGGTGTTGGAACCCCCGGTGGCGACCAGCAAATAAGCTCACTCGTGGATAGGCGGTGCGGGAGGAATCCGCAGGTCATCCAAGGGTGCTCCTGGGAGACGCTCTTTGAGTCGACCTGGCTCTCCAGCTCCGCCACCACGAGGTGAATCGAACCGGGTCCTAATCTAGTCTAGTCGAACGAGATACCCCTCATTTTGATCCCTTCCCCACATGGGGGGGGCGGGGTCTCATGGGGGGGGAGTCCCGGGGGTTGGGTCCTGGATGGGGGGGTCTCGGGGAGGGGGGTCCTGGGAGGGGTCCCAGAGGAGGTCTTGGGAGGGTCAAGAGAACCCCGAGAGGACCTCTACCAAGGACCCAAGATCGTCGATTTCTGTTCCGAACCATCCTGTGATGTCGGGTCCTGTTTCGAGCCAGTAGCGCCCCGCGTCCTCCTTCCTTCCCGCTGCCCCCTCCTCCTGCTTCTGCCCTCCGCATGTCTCTGCTTCCGCACACCTCTCGCACGTTTCGTGATGAGGAGCTCCACCTAAGTCCTCAGTGCCAAGGCATTGCATGCGGTCCCCCACGCCCGTTTCGGCACACCGCACACCCGTTTTGTGGTCCTACAGGGAGCCCCACCGAGAGCCTCAGTGGCGAGGTATTACATAGCGCCCCCCGCCCATATCGGTAAACCTCTCACATGTTTCGCGGCTCCAGAGGGAGCTCCACCGAATGATTCAGTGGCAGCGTATCACATAACGTCCCCCCGCCCATTTCGGCAAGGCCCTGACACGTTTGGTTGCCCTATAGGGAGCACCACCGAAAGCTTCACCGGCGAGGCATTGTATAATCTCCGCCCGCCCGTTTCGGCACACCCCTCACACGTTTCGTGGCCCGACCAGAAACTCCACCGAAGGCTTCTGTGAAAGGGAAGCGTCCACCAGCCCATTTTGGCACACCCCTCACTCGTTTCGTGGTCCCAGAAGGAGCTTTACCGAGGGCTTCAGTGGGAGGTTCTCGCGCAGCGTCCCTCCGCTCATTTCGGCACGCCCTTGACACGTTTCGATGTCCCGCAGGGAGCCTCACCGAAGGCTTCAGCGGCAAGGTGTCGCGTGCGGTTCCCTCGCTCATGACGGCACACCCATCACACGTCTCGTGGCCCCACGAGTAGCTTCACCGACGGCTTCAGCGGCAAGGCATTGCATGCGGCCCCCCCGCCCATTTCGGCAAACCCTGAGGAAGATGATCATAATGAGGATGAGGACGGTGGCGGGTTGAGGCGTAAACAGCGCTTCTATTCGCTTCTGGATCCTTGATCTACCAGCTCACTTGCTTCGAGAGGTTTGTCGGAAACTGTTTCATGTCGGGGCGATGGCACCCTCGCTTGTCGCCGGGAGTCCTTCAGGGTGACTGCGGCAAGTACGTGTCGTGACTAATTACCTCGGCCTTCTTTTCTGACACCGCGTGGATCGTCTAACCTGGAGCGATCGGCAATGTTCCGAGCGCTAAGTCGTTCCATATCGACCGGTTCTGGGCCACCCGCAGCGTTCCATCTTGAACGCCTCCATCAACAGCAGGGGATCTGTCGACCCCTATCCCAGGCTTCGTGGGGTTTTCGACTGGACCCAAAAAATCGGGGCCCAACCCTGGGATGTACGAGGCGGGGCGCCCCTCCTCGATATGGGGTGCGTCCGAACAGCCCCCCGGGGGGTGCATCCCAGGGTTTCCCTCCCTTCGGAGGCCCCTCCATGCTTCGTCGAAGAGTCGGGGGCTGGGACAGGAGCATCGCCTGCGACTCGACACTGCGCGGGCTCCCATCGGCGACTCGCCCCCAGCAGTCGGGCGCCACCTGGCGCGCTGCTCACACGCAGCCGGGCGACTCGGTGGAATGACATCATCAAACAACGCCCAACGAGATCGATCCTCGATCTTCCCCCTCCACCACCCCCTCCTCCTCGATCCTCCTCCTCGATTCTCCTCCTCGATCCTCCTCCTCCTCGTTCGTTCGTTCGTGACCTTAGGGACAGAGTCTGGGTCCCACACAGCTGGAGCAGAGAGCAGCGATAGGTAAGAGGAAAAAAAGGGAGGCAGCGATCGCGGCAGCGGCGCGTCCTCCACGTGCAACTCCATGAATCCCCCCCCGCCCATGTGCAAGGCCCAAACCCTCCGCTATTGGGTGATTTAAATAGCCCTGTCCTCGAGGGCACGGTCGGAGTCACCGACCACCACCTGGAAGGCGTAGATCAGGGTCAGCTGCACGACACTTAGGACACTGCGCTTGGGACCCGAGATGAACGAAAACCAAAACGGTGGGGAAGGGGAAGCCAGACTTAGCTGGCGCTGTCACCTTCTCATAAGTACTTCGACGTAAAACATCGAGAAAAGCCAAAAAGGCCCCCTTCTTTATGATACTGCGAGTTAAACTGCCGCGCACACGACAGCATAAAACTCCCCCCAAGTTACGGCAAAAGTAGGTGCTGCGCACACCCTTGGGGGGCACAAAAACAAGGAGCCCACGGACCCTTCCCTCAAAAGGGCCAAGACCACTAGAGGTACTGCGAGTGTGAGGTGCCGCGCACACCATCCGTGGGGGTCTGAGTTGAGAAAGGTGCCGTGCGAGCATAATCCCGCCCGTGCTGGAGGTTAAAGTATGGGTCCAAAGGCACAGCAAACGGGGCAACATCCTCGGGCAGGTCCAACGGGGGCACACCAGGAACATTAAACCCACGGGTGGCATCCTCGAACAAACACTCAGCCAGAAAGCGGCAAAACTGCAAAGGATACGTTTTGGCCCTGGGGATGCGCCTCTCTCCACTATCGCCAAACCCCTCCAGGACACTCGCGTGCACGCTGTGATTGCATCTCCTCCTCCTCCTCCTCCTCCTCCCCCTCCTCCTCCCCCTCCTCCTCGATCCTCCCCCTCCTCCTCGATCCTCCTCCTCCTCCTCCTCGATCCTCCTCCCGATCCTCCTCCTCCTCTCCTCTCCTCCTCCCCCTCCCCCTCCTCCTCCTCCTCCTCCTCCTCCCCCTCCTCCTCGATCCTCCTCCTCGATCCTCCTCCTCCTCCTTCCGCCGCGCGCTGCACGTGACGAGACGGCGGCGCCCCCGCGCTGCTCGCGCCGCACGCGCGGCGGGCTCTAGAGGCTCGGGCGGCAGGCCCCTGCACGAGGGCTGCCCCCAAAGCCAGTCTGGAAGTGGGCTTCCGTCGGGCGTGCCCCCCTACAGGTTTTTTTTGAAGGGGCTCCAGGACACACAAATAAATACACGCAAATAAAACGATTCCCCATAGTTTCCCATATTTTCTGGGTTTTCGTCTTCCCCCCCACTTCCCATATTTTCCCATATTTTCCTGGGAGTCGACGATTAATTGTGTCTGTGCGTTTTTTCCCCTCCTGATTTTTGTTCGACGAACAAATATTCAAAAAATACTCCAACATGGACAAACATACCCAAAACATATTCCCCAGGCTATCTTTGGACTCTGTCTAGATTTCCCCCATGTAGAGGGACAGGCCCGACTCCAAAGCAAGCCTCGTCGTCGTCCCTGTGGATGCAGAGGCTCCCTTCCCGTCTCCTCGTCACCCTTTGTTTTTTCGCTTTGGCGGAGGTGCTCTGCGCACCCCCTGCTCTGCCTCCTCGTCCGCCCGTCTTCTCCTTCCCCGTCCACCTCCTCCCCCGCCCTGTTAGCAAGGGCGCGCAAATCAATGTTCCTCGGCGCCGTTGCCGCCACGGCCAGCACGGGCGTCTCTCCGGCCCGTGACGACAGCGACAAGCTTACGACGACCCGGTCGGATTACTAACATGAGTCCTGTCCCCGTAGGGAGTGGGCTCCTGCCTGAGACGCCGTCGCAATTCACTCACAAACGAAGCTCCCGCCTGAGACTTCCCAAGGTCAGTGTATGTGGGTGTGTGCGATGACGATGGTGATGCGAGATCGATGCTGGTAATGACGAGGGAATGATGATCACGGCGAGATTGTGGTCGCGATGACGGTTATGAATAAGAACAATCGTGATGGTGGTGACGGTGGTACTGGTAAGGATGATGACGGTGATGACGACGGTGAGGATGATATTGAGGATGTGTGTATTCCACTGACAGACATGAGAGGGTGTGAGTGGGTGTGTCAGTGTGTGCGATGATGCTGATGATGATGACGACGACGACGACGATGATGATGATGATGATGATGATGGTGGTGGTGGTGGTGGTGATGATGCTGCTGTGTGGCTGATGAAGCAGAGAGGGCGGAGGAGAAGAGATCCTGCGCGGGGGGCGTGCAGAGGAAACACAAACCCCACCTTTGGATGTGGGGATATCCTGAACCGATTACTCCGACGGTAGTAACCCGCATGATGATTTCCCAACAATTAAACCTGGAAGTGAACCTCATCGTGGCCCTTGTGAGTGCAGGCGCCCTCTCGCTTCGCGCGCGCTCAGGTTCCAGCTCAGCGCAGGTCAACGTCTTGACGCACGGGGTGCGTATCTCCTCGTCTGTCATGCCAATGCTTCGAACCGTTTGAAGGATTTTCCGCGCTCCTCTTCTTGCCCGTCCTCCCCAATCTCGGTTCCGTCTCCTCTCCTCTACTTCCTCCTCCTTCTGGGTCCTCCCTTGAAGCCGCTGTCCATCCCATCTCGCTCTTCTCTCCTATCTCCTGCGTCCTTCCTGCTCTCGTGTTCCCGTGGAGCCATTGTTGGGCCATCCTGAGGCATCAGAGGCACAGTGGAAGAGAAGAGGTGAGGTCTTCAGAAATCCACAGTTTCCTGCCAGCGTTGGAAGGATTTGGGCTCCCTGGGCGCCTCTAACAGGCCTCTTGGAAGCCTCTTGTAGGCCTCTTGGGGCCGTCTGGGGGCCATCTTGAGATGTCTGGGCGGCCTCGAGAGCCGTCTTGAAGCCGTACTGGGCCGTCTCGGGGCCATCTTGAAGAGTTCCGGGGGCCCTAGTGGACCGTATCGAGGCTATCGCCTCTGGAGCGCCCTCGGGCTTTCAGAAGCCGTCTGGGGGGCACTCTGGGAAGTCTCTGGGGCCGTCGTGGGGGACTCTGGGGCGCTCAGAGGGCCGTCTTGTGGCCTTGTGGGGCTCCTCTTGGGGCAGGCTTGGGCCCTTTGACAGCCATCCAGAAGCCTCATAAGCCTATCGGAAGCGGAAAAACGAGATCTTCAAAAACGCATGATTTTTTCTTACAGAGTCATCGGAGGCAGGAGGAGGGATGATATTGAGGAGGAGGAGGAGGAGGAGGAGGAGGAGGAGGAGGAGGAGGAGGAGGGGAGGAGGAGGAGGAGGGGGGGGGGGGGAGGGGGAGGGGGAGGGGAGGAGGAGGAGGAGGAGGAGGAGGAGGAGGAGGAGGAGGAGGAGGAGGAGGAGGAGGAGCAGGAGGAGGAGGAGGAAGAGACGCAAGGCCATCGGGGGCCCGAACCGGGGCTCCCCCTCCCCTGCCGGAGGGCCGCCGCGCGGGGGGGCCCCAGGCGCGTGCGTTCGCCGGATCTGCCGGCCGCGCCGCGATGGAGCCTCGTCGTGTGGCACGGCCTTGGCATGACGCTCATTGGGCGAGCAACGACATATGTACATGTACGCCCTCCGCGGTCTTGCCTGCACGAACGTCCGCGTTGACACGCACTCCAGGGGAAACTAACCGCGTACGTGTACATATGTTGCTGGCCTCTGACTCATGGTGCCTCGATAGGCACGCAGAGCGTGGAGCCAGTGCAGCAGCAACAGCAGACTATAACCCCTGGGCTCCACAGGCCCGCCCTCGCGCGGAAAGGGCGCCGGGTGGCGGCGCAGCGGGCAGCGAGCCATCGCTTGCAGTCTCAGCGTCAACTCATTTCCGAGCTGCAGGGCCACTTGCGAGCGTGGCATCTGTGGTGGCAACCAGCCCATCACGAGCCTCTTTGGGGGACCTCGCCGGACGCCAGACGCCATCAGCTACAGCGCCGAAGCGAGGGACCCCCGCGGGAAAGGAGGGGCGTCGCCCCAGGCGGCTGGCGGAAGCGAGGGCAGTGGCAGCAGCGGTCAAGAATCAAGAAACAATGCCATGGCTCAAACAACATTTTGGCCCAAACGCAACATCTTGGCTCAACAGCTTTGCCCCAGCAGGTTTCCAGAAGGCGACGACGCAAGCCACTCTGAGGACAGAGCTCAGACGCCATCGCAGACACATCATTGCGAGAAGCGTGCGGCGAGGTCGATGCCCGTAACCACTAACCTAGGCCTGGACCCAGCCATGTGCGAGTCGAAGGAAGGCGAAGATGGAGCCCGATGCGATCATCTACGGTTCAGGGATCAGGACAAGCTGGAGGCGACCGCGGGAACTGGCGTTAGGAAAGGAGCACAGTCGTCATCAGCTGCAGGCGCGGCCGCCCGTGCGCGAGACGTGACGCCAACACCAGCGCCAGTGAAGCTGGAGGGCGATGACACACGCCATCGAGAGGACAGAGCCCAGACGCCATCGCAGACACTGCATTGCGAGAAGCAGGCGGCGTGGTTGGAGCCCCTCACTACTAACCTAGCCGAGGACCCAGACAACGCGCGCGAGACGAAGGAAAGCGAAGATGGAGCCCGATGTGATCATCTACGATCCAGGGGTCAGGGCAAAGGCGAAGCGAGGGGGACGGCAGCTGCAGCGACAGCGGGCAAGAGCGGCAGCATCACTACGCCATCAGTTCAGGCGCTGTGCGAGAGCATGCCATACCAATACACATCGAGGGCTATGATGACAACTTCCCGTGGGAGCACTATATCAGCGGCGAAGACAGGCGGTTCATAAACTTCGTGCAGGAAATAAAGGGGTGACCCTGCAGCTGATCAGTTACCCGCGCGGAGGCTGCGAGCTGGTCGTCACAGCGACGGATGGCACAAGCAACGCCGAATTCGAAAGGGCCCTAGAGATGTGCCACGACCTCGTCGACCGCACCTACCAGGAGGCCGCAGGTTGGGACGGCACCGTTCGGGACGACGGGTGCAAGAGCGACCTTGAGGACAGCGGCCCAGCGAGCCAAAACGACACAGAGAGCCACACCACGGACAGCGAGTGCGACGGCGAGACCACGTACACGGAGCACGACGACACCCCTGCAGGGCGAGGGGGTAGGCACTACGGCGACACCCCTGCAAGGCGAGGGGGTAGGCCCTACCGTGGAGGCCGCGGCCACCCCGGCAGGGCGAGGGGGTAGGCCCAAGGTCGTCGCGATCGCTTTCGGCACCTTCGGCTTCCTCATCGCCATCGCCCCTCATCGCCATCGCCCCCCTCAGGGGTGAGCGTGCCGCCCTCCCACAGGGGGAGGGGTATGGCGGCCCCCGAGGGGGGGCCAAGTTCGGGAATGGCAAGTTCGGCGATCACCTGGACTACGTCGTCTGAGCGGAGGGGGAGGTGGAACCCCCCCGCGAGCGGCTACGTCCGTGGACGGGCACAAAGCCGATACGTCCGAGGAGGAGGCGCTAGAAGTGGAGCGAGCTGAGTGATCTCCGCCCCCCCCCCCAGGTCCAGATCTTCTCCGCCAGACAGGTCCAAAGCTCCTCCGCGTCAGATGGCGAACCCCTCCGGCTTCCCATCAAGGAGGGCGGCGAGGGGCAGGGTGGGCTGGGCGGAAGCCTCGGACTCTGGGCCGGTGGCGGAGGAGGCGGCCGAGAGCGCAAGCTTCTCGCGGCTGTCCTGGGGCCCGTCGGTTCTGTTGCTTGACCGACTCAGCGGAGCTCCGGTGTTGCTCGAGGCCGGCCTGCCGCTCGTGGTGTTTTGAAGGGTCCCTGGGACACACAAATGAGTACACACAAATAGAAGTATCCCCCATAGTTTCCCACGTTTCCAAGGTTTTTGTCTTCCCCCCCACTTCCCATATTTTCCTATATTTTCCTGGCAGTGGACGATGGATCGTGTCTGTGCTTTTTCTCCTCCTGATATTTGCACGTCGTTCTGTGCAGCCTGCTCTCCTGGTCGTCAGGGTCCCCCTCTCCCTGCCGCAGCCAGCCGACTCTCGAGGACAGCGGCGGCGCCGGGGTCTTTGCGGAGCTGCTCGACGCGAGGATGGCACGCCTGCGCGAGATCGCTCTGACCACACTCCCCCGCAGTACAGTCGCAAGAACTTCCGGCTCTTCGAAGCTGAGGCTGGACACGTTCGCTGCGGGGTGCTCCCGTGGGGGTCCCGTGGCCCACTGGAGCCCTGGGGGGAAGCTCACGGTAACATCCGTCGGCGGGTCCGGCGGGCTTCGAGTCCCCGCGATGTCTGCACCAACAGTAAGCTAAAGGGGCTCTTTGCGCACCCGTCCCCCCTGGGCGCTTCCGCATTGGGCCCCTCGGAGGCTTCCTCACCCACGGTGGCCGGACCCAGTTCCAACCCTCTGCAGCGTCGCCGCGAGCGGCAGAGAGAGGCGCCATGCTACTGGTGACGAACCACCAGCACACACCCGTACCCACAGGGGGATCGGAGAAGGTTATGGGTGCGTGTTGTCGGATGGGGGCCCCCGCTCGAGCGGGAGCGTCCCCCAGGGTCCGACCACCCGCACCCATACCCATAGCCAGTCCTCATCCCAACGACCTCCCTATGGGTATGGGTGTGTGTTTGAAGGGGAACTGGGACACACAAATAAATACACACAAATAAAAATATTCCCCATATTTTCACATATTTCCTGGGTTTTTGTCTTCCCCCCCACTTCCCATATTTTCCTATATTTTCTGGGAATCGCCGATTAATTGTGTCTGTGTGTTTTTTCCCCTCCTGAGTGTTGTTCGTTCGTCAACTGGCGGGGTGCGGCCAGAGCTGGGCGTGCCAAAGAACGAGCGGGCTGCGCACCCCTTTCGGGCGCGAGCGGCAGCATCCCCTGGGCCGGACCAGCTGCTGGAAGAGGCTGCGAGAGTTGGCCGTGGAGCAGCGGTGTCCACTCGGTCCGCTGCGAGCCTCGAGACCTCGAGCCCAAATGGCTACGGACCGTAGGCGTAGGATGTGGAGAAACCGACGACGGGGAAGGACGGGGAAGGTTTGGCTTGGACTCGTGTGCGGAACGAGCCCCCCCCCCAATTACCCCGATCCGTAGTAATCTGGAGTAGGGAGAAACGGGAAGAAGATGAGGACGCGGAGCATGGACTGAAGAACCCTCCCTCCTCTCATTCATCCGTCTTTCCTCCGCTCTCTTATTTCACTCCCCCAACCCCCTTTTCCATGCCTCGTTCGCTACCGCTTTCTTCCTTCCTTTCCCTCTGTTACCCTCCAGCCAGTCTCCCCGGGGAATCACACAGGGTCCAGGCTCCCTCCCCCCCCCCCTTGCCTCCTTCTCAATCCTTCTCCGTCCTCCGTCTTCGCCTTTTTTGCGAATCCCCTCTCCATCTTCCTCCTTTCAGTCCCCCCTTCTCTCTGCGAACGCTCTTTTACCCTCCCTCCTCTGCGGGACCCTGCCCAACGGCATGCAATGCGCCAGCGGAGGGACGCTCCTCCACGTCCGAGAGGATCACGCGGAAGAACTCCTTGCGTTCGTAGCGGCCCGAGCCCTTGATGATGCACGGGATGGTCTGTTGGATCATGCCGCTTTCGAACACGAGCGTCCCCTCCATCGCCACGTAGTCGATCCCCGCCTGCGCGGACGCATCCTGTAGGAGCGGCAGAAGCAACGGCAGGAGGAGGAGGAAGAGGAGGAAGAGGAGGAGGAGGAGGAGGAGGGGGAGGAGGAGGAGGAGGAGGAGGAGGGAGGAGGCGGAGAGGAGGATGAAAAGGAGGAGGAGGAGGAGGCGGGAGAGGGAAGAGCTGGGCTGGCCAGGCCTGTGCGGATCTTGTGCTCCGCGGGCCAAACCAGCACACCCAACACTCTTGAACGTCTAATCCGTGCGTCTATCGTTTCCGCAATGACCAGACAGTTCTAGAACAAAGATCCAACATGACTCATTCGATCACGCGTGTAGTGTACAGTGCTGCCCAAACAATGGGGCTCAGTGCGTGATGATCAAACACCCGCTGCGAATTGCCACTGGGGCCCTGGCCTTCTTTGCCGTGCGTGCTCGGGCTGTGGTGAATGGCCCGCACGGTCCCGATCAGAAGGTCCCGGCTTCAGCTGCGCATGCGCGTTGCGGTCCCGATGGTTGCCCATTGGTCCCGCGCCAAGGGTCCTGGCTATATTTGTGCAGGCGCACTGTGGTTGCTGTCGTTTTCCATGGAGTCACGCACCCAAGGTCCCAGCCTTGGGCACACCTGTGCGCTGGGCTTGCAATACTTTCCCGCCGGGCCCCGCCGTTGGGGTCCTGGCTTCATCTGCCCGGACAGGTCTGCGCCATCGCATGACTTTCCTGCGCAGCCCTCGAAGAAAGCTGGGGTCAAGGGATGGGGTGCGCACTAGTTTCGCATGTCCTCAAACGGGAGGAGGAGGAGGAAGAGGAGGAGGAGGAGGAGGAGGAGGGCGGAGGAGGAGGAGGAGGAGGAGGAGGAGGAGGAGGAGGAGGAGGAGGAGGACGAGGAGGAGGAGGGGGAGGAGGAGGAGCCCACCTGTCAAACACGCCCCATGGACGTCCCAAGCCTCTGGCCTCCCGCTCGTAACCCCGCCCAGCAGAAGCCAATCAACAGCGTACTCTCAGACACCGCGAAATCACAACACCACGACACCGCGACGACACCACGACACCACAGAACCAGTCCCCCCCCGCAGAAACAGTTAATAGGACTACTTCTTACCCCCCGTTCACCTAACGGCCTAGGCAACTCGCCCAGAACTCCGCACCCACGTCACGTCCGACGCGAACGGGATTCACTATGTCCCGGTGGGGGCGACAAGGAACCTGTCAACCCCCCAAACACCAATGTATGAAGACATGCACGAGTCAACGCCTCCGACTGCTGTTGATGATCACCCTATTCCTCTTCCTGTGCATCCTCCTCTAAAATCTCTCGGGGAATCTCGCGTCCTATCGCGTGACTTTTTCGGGGCCAAGAAGGGCCCAAGACGAGCCAGGCGGGCCCTGAGAGGCCCCAGCGGCGGCCCGAGAGGGCCCCGAATCGCCGAAAGGTCGGCCCAAGACGCCCACAAGACGGCCTCAAGACTACCCAAGGAGGCCTCCAAGACGCCCCGACTGGCCTCCAAGAGGCCTCCCAAGAGGGCCCCAGGAGGCAGCAGCACCGCGCCGCGACGAGAGGTCGCCGAAGGTTTGGCGCGCTGGCGCAGCGTGGGTCGGAGGTGCCCCGCTCGGCGCGCGGAGCCTGGCGCCATGCGACTGGGCGTGGCTTAATTGGGGGGGTCACAAATGGGGGCGGTCAGAACAGGTCCCCTTTCGTGCCCCTTTCGGGCCCCTCCAGAGCCCCAGGGGGCTCGTTTGGGTACCGTTTGGGTACCTTTTCGGGCCACGCTCGCCACCCCCCAATTCATGACCCCCCCATTACGCGGCGCCCAATGTGACGGGAGTGGAGCCGCGCCGGCGGGGGGCGGGCAACCTGGGGCGTATACCGGGCTGGGCGAAAGGGGGGGATAGCAAAGGGGGGGGTTGAGAATCAGCTCGCGTAATCCAGAAGCCCTTATAGTGAGGACGAGAGATCGTTTCAAAGCAGTCCCCAGACGACATAGATTTTATTAACAGCTATTTTGGAAGACTCCTCCCGCAGAAGGCCATGCCCGACGCGAGCCGAGACCCGCGAAGCGCGACGATCTTCGCGCCCCCGCGGGGGGCCTATGGGCCGGGCGACAGGGGGGGATAGCAAAGGGGGGGTTCGAGAATCAGCTCACGCAGCTGATTATCCCAGCGCCTCCCGGCGCTGGAGGCGGCCATGTATCGAGGAATGGGCCCCTCGGTGGGGCCGGCACCAGCTGCAGGCAGCAAACTTCGCACCCCCCCTGTCCCTATCCCCCCCTTTCGTCCGGCCCGAGCATGCCGCCCCTTACATGTCTGCAAGGCTCAACGTGATGGCGGCTCGAAAGCGGCGGGCCGCGTGGCACTCCCCCCAGCAGAAAAGTCCGAACCATCCTCGGAAGTCGGTGTGAAACAGCAGAAGCCGGTTCGAAGCCATAGAAAAGTGAGCGCTCGGTGGTGCCGGACTTCCTCGAAAAGCAAGCTCGAACGAGGCTCGAGCTCGGTTCGAAGACATTATAGACGTGAGCGTTCCGTGCGGGACTTCCTTGAAAAGTATGTTCGAACCAATCTTTGACTCGGCTCGAACAATTGGGAACTTAGCGTGTCGCGCCGCGGTGGCAAATGTCGGGCCAACCTTTTGATCACGCCCGCGGGCAATGTCAGACCGTCCTCCTGACAATGGCAGGTCGTGCTTTCAGTAGCCATCTTGGTTCAAGTGGCCGAACTGCGCTTGAGCAGCCATGCCGACTGATGATGCGCTGGGGAACCTTCGGCGGGATCGTGGGAAAACGGCGCGAAACTTTGCAAAGAAGAAGTGCGGCGCGGCTTCCACAAATGGCCGAGCGCGCCCAAGCCCTGGCCGACGAACTGCACGACCGGCTCAAAAAAACATCCACTGCGAGTGGAGCTGCACCAGTGGGGGGCGGACAACCTCGGGCCTGGACCCCAAACTCGATGGTTATGAGGCTACACTGGATGGCGGTTCGAAAAACGGCAGGCCGCGTGGAGCTTCCTCCCGAAAGAAGCCGAGCCACACGCGGAAGTCGTTTCGAAACAAACCATAGAAGCCAGTTCGGAGCAGTAGAAAAGTGAGCTTTACTCGACAAGCAGGTTCGAGCAAGGTTCGAACTCGAACTGACGTTAGAAAAATCAGCGTCCCGTGCGGGCCTTCCACGAGAACAATTTCGAACCAGGTCCAAACTCGGCTCGTAAAAATACATAAAAATACAACAGTCAGCGTCTCGCGCCGCGGTGGCAAAATTGAGCCAAACTTCAAGATTTGGGCGTTCTCGCCTTTTCTGCTTTCCGCCGCTCAAATGGCGGCTCAAGAGGCCTCCAAGACCATTCCACGAGGGCCCAGGAAGCCTCCAAGAGGGCCCCAAGACGGCCTAAGAGCGCCCCAAGTCGGCCCGAGAGGCGCCCAAGACGGCTCATATTGGCACCAAGACGGCCCCAAAAGGGGCCCAAGAGAGGGAACACAAACTGAAAATCCGAGCCTTCCGCCCCAAGAGGCCCCAAGAGGCGCCTAAGAGGCCCCAAGAGGCTGCCAGGAGGCCCCCAAGAGGCGCCAAAAGGCCCCCAAGAGACCCAAATGAGGCCCCAAGAGGTCCCCAAACGGCCCCCAAGAGGCTTCATACCCGTACCAAGGAGGCCCCCGAGAGGCCTCCTACGAGATCCCGACGAACAACCAATAAGCTCCATGCACACAACCCAAGCACGGTGGCGGGATGGGCCGAAAGCCATTCGATACTGTTCTACTTTTCTTTTCATCCTCCTCCTGCTCCTTCCTCCCTCCTCTTCCCTCTTACCTGTTCGGAGATCAACATAAGAATAAAGGAGAGAGGATGCACCAGCCGGCAGAATGCACCAGAGAGAATCCAGCGAGGGGCGGGAGGACGGATGCAACCCGAGGGTTCTAACGGTGGCCGAGTATTAAATCTCATCACAGAGCGTATCTCTTGGGGCCCTGGTGGTCAGCATCTGTCATCTTCGGATCTGTCGTGAATCCGGCTCGATCCCCAGATCCCAATGCAAAGAATGGTGCGCTTCCAGAGGATGGTGCCTTTCACGACAACGGGGCCAGGTTCGGACCCGTGCGTGCATCAGAAGAACGACCAACCAACCAAACCTGTTTGCTCACGGGGTGGATATGAGCATCACGGATTCGGATTATCCCGATCCGGATCCAAATCCAGATCCAGATCCAGGTCCTGGTCCGTGCGCACATCAGACGGAGAAGCTGAGACTGGTACACTGAGGGGCGGGGACTGGGATCACGGATTCGGATTATCCCCATCCAGATCTGGACAGAGGTCCAGACCCGTGCGTACACCAGAGGAACAAACGTAGACCTGAACGCTCAGGGGCGGGGGTGGGGACCACAAATTCAGATCATCCCAATCCCGATCCGGATCCAAGTCCAGATCCGTGCGCACATCCGAGGAAGAAGCTCAGGCCTACGTGCCCAGGGGCGGGGTTGGGATCTCGAGCTCGGATTATCCCAATTTGGATATGGATCTGGAGCCGGGTCCGTAGACGTGCGAACATCACAAGAATAACCTTAGACCTGTGCACTCAGGGGCTGGGATTAGGATCACGTTTTAGACTATCCCAATCTGGATCTGGCTCCGCATCCCGGTCCGGATCCGTGCGCACAATGAGTTGAGACCTGTACACTCAGGCGCGGACTGGGATCACGGATTTGCAAATCCCAATCCGGATCCGATTCTGGATCGGGAGCCAGGTGCAAACCCGTGCGTGCATCAGAATAAAGCTGAGACATGTGCACTCAGGGGCGGGGATTGGGATAACAGATTCGGATCTGGATCCAGATCCAGGCCCAGACCCGTGCGTACATCAGACTATAAGCTGAGGCCTGTGCACTCAGGGGTAGGGATTGGGGCCACGGATTTGGTCCAGACCCATGCGCACATCAAAGAAAATGCTGAAACCTGTGCACTCAGGGACGGCGATTGGGCCGCAGCCGTCCTTCAGAGATAATTATAGGGTGAACTTTTCAGGAATCCTCAGGAACTTTCTGTAATCCCGAAGAATCTCAGGAACCCTCGGGAAACTTCCGGAATCCTGGAAGAATCCAGTTGGAATCCGATTGGGTTCATATTGAGATCCTACTATGAGCTTGGTGAGATCCCGCACTGAAGGCTCTGGAGGCGGGACATCACTTCCAGGGGTGGAAAGCGTATAGCTTCGCCGAAATGGGGGGGGTCGATACTTGCAAGTCGCGGTTACTTGGGAATCGCGCTATCGCTGGAGAACTGCAGGCCTCGGAACAACATAGCGAACACTCATGCCACATTCATCTGTGAACGCCTCCCCCTCCCCCCAATGTTCAAAGTTGGCGGTGGATCTGATGAGTTGCACCTCGACCGCAGTCTCCCCCGCGCGTGCCAACTTTGAGTTTGGGGGGCAAGGGGGGGGTGTTCACTATTTATTTCCCTCTACCGTAGTGCCTCGCGACCCGTGCGCGGCTGGCGCTCCAGCTACCCGCCCGCTCGACCCCGCCGTCCGGGCCCGCCCGCCCGCCCCGCCCCGCCCGTCCGGCTCTGCCACCTGCACTTCTGCTCCCAACTTTAAGTCGGGCCTGTCCCCCTACAGAGGGATTTTGGGCGAGAAATGAAAACAATCCCCAAACATGCCCCAAAGATGCGCAAAGATACTCAAAAAATAGTCCCCAGACTATTTGTTGACTATTTTTGGACATTCCCCCTGTAGAGGGACAAGCCCGACTGAATCCTAACTCCCTCCTGCTAATCTCTGCCATGTTCCATCCTTCTCTCTCCCACTTGTCCCGTACCACCTCCTCCCTTCCGCGACAGGGGCGGGTCGCAACCACTTCGGGCAGCCGGTTGCGGTCGGGCCGAAGCGGTTGCGATGCTTTGGGGGACCTACAGTACTGTCATGATTAAGGGTAGGCTCGTACTTAACAGGGCTTTTGGATGCAGTGAGTTCAATCGGTTCTGGCAACATTTGGGCCTCCTGGGGTGGTACCCTCATGTACTACGGCCCCTCCTTTGATCGATCTGCTTCTAGATGGCCCCCGAACAAAAAGGTCCCAAGAGGTGCCCAAGAGGCCCCCACGATGCCCCTAAAAGGCTCCCAGAAGACCCCCAAGAGACCCCGCGAGGCCCCCCAGAGGCATCCAAGACGGTCCAAGAGGCCTCGGAGAGAAGGCCAAATTCGCCGGCCCCCTTGCGGGGCCCCCAGGCTGCGAGGATGAGGATTGCAGCTCCCTATGGCAGTTGCAATTTTCAGTTTCCACTGTTGCAACCCTGCTTTCTGCATCCTTACTGTTGACTGTTGCTGAACGCGCGAGGGGGGGAACCGAAAAGCGTCCCGGCTAGCACCCCCGAATCGTGTGCCCAGAACTTCTGGGGGGCTGTGGGACACATTGCGCCATGTTCGCGTCACGTCCCCGAGGCCATAAACCCTCGTAGATTACGTGGCATTCGCGTCCCCGAAGGCACGATATTCGCGCCGCCGAAGCCATAAGCTATCGTAAATTATGCGCTAGTACCTCCCGAAGCCATATGCCCTCATCGGAAGTTGGGGGTGAGATCGCAGTGTAACGGAGTTCCCCCACAGGGAAATCGAGTTTCGAGTTCGTGCTCGTGCCGTGCGTGCGAGGCGAAGCTGCGTGGGCCAGCGAGAGGAATTCACCCTGCTGTCGCTAGGGGTCCGCCAACACAAATGTTTCCCCCCAGGCCTTGTCAAGCGGTAGCCCACGTTGTCCCGTCGGTTGCCCGCCGGTTACTCATCATGGTTGCTTATCATGGTTGCTCATCATGGTTGCTCATCATTGTCCCGCCGGTTGCTCATCATGGTTGCTCATCATTGTCCCGCCGGTTGCTCATCATGGTTGCCCATCATTGTCCCGCCGGTTGCTCATCATGGTTGCTCATCATGGTTGCTCATCATTGTCCCGCCGGTTGCTCATCATGGTTGCTCATCATTGTCCCGCTGGTTGCCTATCATGGTTGCCCATCATTGTTGCTCATCATGGTTGTTCATCATTGTCCCGCCGTTGCTCATCATGGTTGCTCATCATGGTTGCTCATCATGGGACACCATCATGGTTGCTCATCATGGGACACCTTCTCTTGCTTCTCCTCCTCGTACTCTTCCTTTTTTAATTCTAACCTAATTACTTAGATCTTTAGTTCGGCGCAAGGGCCCAGGCCATGCGACGCAAGTCGGTCAGCTCGTCGCCTTTTTGCTAGGACGAAGGCTCGATTGCCACTCATCGCCTCCCTCCTCCTCTCCTCCCCCCTCAGAGGATGGCGGCCACTTTCATTTGGTATCATGGGCCGGGGGGGGCCGTTCTCGGACCACTTAGTCGTCAGAGGACAAATGAATGCCGTCATTGATTGGCCACGCCGTCCTTCCAGTTCCCCTGCTTGTGGGAATTTGCATTTATCAGCATCTCCTCATCATCACCACCATCACCATCATCATCATGACCGTCTTCATCTTCATCCGCCTCGTGCACCCATCGTCGACTGGGACGTCGTGGGCTGAGTGCCGCGTCGCGCAGCGGCAAACCGAACGACACAAGTCGCCCAAGCGAAGGAACAAAAAAAATCCGCCACGTCATCCACGCCATCATCGCCCATCAGCACCACGTTCATCACAATTGTCGTCATGAGCCACCCCCCTCCCCCCACCCCCCCGCAACCTCCTTATCACCCGCAGGGTGGTCGTATAGGTAAAGTATATAATATTCGCGCCACCAAAACCAGAATCCCTCGTAACCAACACAATATTGTCCCCGAGCCGACAAACCCGCGACAATTACGCAATACTCGCGTCTCCGAAGCAATACAACCTTGTAGACTACACAATGATTGATTCCCCGAGGCCATAAACCAAGCCACACACCCTCGTACATTACACGATGTTTGCGTCCCCGGGGCCATAAGCCCTCGTAAAGTATGCGATGTTTGCGTCGTCGACGCTGTGAACTTTCGTATGCTACACGATATTCGCGTCCCCGAGGCCATAAACCATAGTACGTTATGCAATATTCGCGCCCTCGAGGCCATAAGCCTCAATACATTATACAACATTCGCGTCCCCGAAGCCATAGAACATCGTAAAGTAGGAATAGTTGCGTCCTCGAGGCCATACGCCCTCGTAGATTACGCGATATTCGCGCCATCGAAGCCATAAACCATCGTAAATTACGTAATGTTCGTAGTTGCGGGATCTTCCGCAATGTGTGACATCCCGACATTGCTTCGCGCCAGCGTCCAGACATCCCAACACAGCTCTGGCCAATCTCATTCTGAGAGAGGGGGGCTGGCGGCATGGGGGCGAAACGCTTACGGATATCAGCGTTTTGTTTACCACGGTTTTGGACGTATTCGGGCCTCCTGGGGTGGGACCAAAAACACTGTGTGCTTGTGTGTGTGTGTTTCCCACAGTGTGTGTTTTTGTTGTGTGTGTGTGTGGTTTCCCTTTTGTGTGTGTGTGTGTTCTCCCACAGTGTGTGTGTGTGTGTTTGTGTGTGTGTGTGTGTGCGTGTTTTTCCCACCGTGTGTTGTTTTTTCCCACAGTGTGTGTGTGTGTGTGTGTGTGTGTGTGTGTGTGTGTGTGTGTGTTTGTGTGTGCGTGTTTTTCCCACAGTGTTTTTCCCCGACCATCCTGTGGTGTTGGGTCCTCGTATTGAAGAGACGGTGCCCCGCGTTCTCCTCTCCTCTCCTCTCCTCCGCCTCCCCCTCCTCATCCCTCCTCCCCCTCTTCCCTGCGTTTCACCCACCCAGTACAACGCTTCGTAGCTCCATAGGGAGCTCCGCCAAAGGCCCCAGTGCTGCCGCCCGCATCCGTCACGCACACCCAATTCGGCACACCCCTCACACGTTTCGTGGCCCCATAGGGAGCCCCACCGAAGGCCCCAGTGCTGCCGCCCGCATGCGTCACTCACACCCAATTCGGCACACCCCTCACACGTTTCGTGGCCCCATAAGGAGCCCCACCGAAAGCCCCAGTGCTGCCGCCCGCATGCGTCACCCACACTCAATTCGGCACACCTCTCACACGTTTCGTGGCCTCATAGGGAGCCCCACCGAAGGCCCCAATGCTGCCGCCCGCATGCGTCACCCACACCCAATTCGGCACACCCCTCACACGTTTCGTGGCCCCATCGGGAGCCCCACCGAAGGCCCCAATGCTGCCGCCCGCATGCGTCCCCACACAATTCGGCACACCCCTCACACGTTTTGGCCCCATGGCCCCATCCGAGGCCACCAGTGCTGCCGCCCGCATCCGTCACGCACACCCAATTCGGCACACCCCTCACACGTTTCGTGGCCCCATAGGGAGCCCCACCGAAGGCCCCAGTGCTGCCGCCCGCATGCGTCACCCACACCCAATTCGGCACACCCCTCACACGTTTCGTGGCCCCATAGGGAGCCCCACCGAAGGCCCCAGTGCTGCCGCCCGCATGCGTCACCCACACCCAATTCGGCACACCCCTCACACGTTTCGTGGCCTCATAGGGAGCCCCACCGAAGGCCCCAATGCTGCCGCCCGCATGCGTCACCGCACACCCATTCGGCACACCCCTCACACGTTTCGTGGCCCCATAGGGAGCCCACCGAAGGCCCCAATGCTGCCGCCCGCATGCGTCCCGCACACCCATTTCGGCACACCCCTCACACGTTTCGTGGCCCCATAGGGAGCTCCACCGAAGGCCCCAGTGCTGCCGCCCGCATGCGTCCCGCACACCCATTCGGCACACCCCTCACACGTTTCGTGGCCCCATAGGGAGCTCCACCGAAGGCCCCAGTGCTGCCGCCCGCATGCGTCCCGCACACCCAATTCGGCACACCCCTCACACGTTTCGTGGCCCCATAGGGAGCCTCCGAAGGCCCCAGTGCTGCCGCCCGCATGCGTCACGCACACCCAATTCGGCACACCCCTCACACGTTTCGTGGCCCCATAGGGAGCCCCACCGAAGGCCCCAGTGCTGCCGCCCGCATGCGTCCCGCACGCCCAATTCGGCACACCCCTCACACGTTTCGTGGCCCCATAAAGAACCCCACCGAAGGCCCCAGTGCTGCCACCCGCATGCGTCCCGCACACCCATTTCGGCACACCCCTCACACGTTTCGTGGCCCCATAGGGAGCTCCACCGAAGGCCCCAGTGCTGCTGCCAGCGTGCGTCACCCACACCCAATTCGGCACACCCCTCACACGTTTCGTGGCCCCATAAGGAGCCCCACGAAGGCCCCAGTGCTGCCGCCCGCATGCGTCACGCACACCCAATTCGGCACACCCCTCACACGTTTCGTGGCCCCATAGGGAGCCCCACCGAAGGCCCCATGCTGCCGCCCGCATGCGTCCCGCACACCCAATTCGGCACACCCCTCACACGTTTCGTGGCCCCATAGGGAGCCCCACCGAAGGCCCCAGTGCTGCCGCCCGCATGCGTCCCGCACACCCAATTCGGCACACCCCTCACACGTTTCGTGGCCCCATAAGGAGCCCCACCGAAGGCCCCAATGCTGCCACCCGCATGCGTCCCGCACACCCATTTCGGCACACCCCTCACACGTTTCGTGGCCCCATAGGGAGCCCCACCGAAGGCCCCAGTGCTGCTGCCCGCATGCGTCACCCACACCCAATTCGGCACACCCCTCACACGCTTCGTGGCCCCATCGGGAACCCCACCGAAGGCCCCAGTGGTGCCGCCCGCATGCGTCCCGCACACCCAATTCGGCACACCCCTCACACGTTTCGTGGCCCCATAGGAAGCTCCACCGAAGGCCCCAGTGCTGCCGCCCGCATGCGTCACGCACACCCAATTCGGCACACCCCTCACACGTTTCGTGGCCCCATAAGGAGCTCCACCGAAGGCCCCAGTGGCGGCGCTCACATGCGCATGCGTGTCGCACACCCATTTCGGCACATCCCTGACAGGTTTCGTGGCCCCATCATTCACCGGAGGCCCCAGTGGCGGCGGCCACATACGTCACCCACACCCACCCAATTCGGCACACCCCTCACACGCTTCGTGGCCCCATAGGGAGCTCCACCGAAGGCCCCAGCGGCCGCGCTCACATGCGTCCCCGCCACCCATCCCGGCACGCCCCTCACAACAACAGGTTTCGTGGCCCCATAGGGAGCTCCACCGAAGGCCCCAGTGGCACCGCCCGCATGCGTCACCACCCGCATACAATTCGGCACACCCCTTACACGTTTCGTGGCCCCATAGGGAGCTGCACCGAAGGCCCCAGTGGCGGCGCTCATATGCGTCCCCGCCACAAATCCCAGTACACCCGTCATTCGTTTCGTGGCCCCATAGGGAGCTCCACCGAAGGCCCCAGTAGCGGCGCTTACATGCGTCTCCGCCACCCATCCCGCCCCCCCCCCGCAGCAGCATCATGTTTCGGGGACCCATAGGGAGCTCCACTGGAGGCCCGAGTGGCAGCCCTCACATGCGTTTCCGCCACCCATGTCGGCACGCCCCGCGCGTGTTTCATGTCCACATAGGGAGCTTATTCGCCGAATGCCCCAGTGGCACCCATCTCGGCACACCCCTCACACGTTCCGTAGTCCTTTGGGGAGTTCCACTGAAGATGAAACCCGCAGCTGCGGTACTGACAACTGCATATGGTTGGGTTCTTCGCCAGGCTAATTTTGTGTGTGTGTGTGTGGTGTGTGTTTTCCCACTGAATAAAAGCCCCCGAGAGCTGCCCCGGAAGCCCCAAGAGGCCCCCATGCTGCCCCCCCGGCAAGCGGGACATGGGATGCAACTGGCGCTCGGTGATGGGGCGGCGTCGAGGACCGTCAGGAGTGCCTCAGGGCGTCTGGGGGGAAGCTCTCGGGGGCCTCTTGGGGGCAAACAAACACAGTCTGTGGGAAAGACACACTGTGGGGAAAAAACACAAAACACACACTGTGGGAACACACACACACATACACACACACACTGTGTGTGTGTGTTTTCAACACACGGTGGGAAAAACACACTGTGTGTGTGTGTGTTTGTTGCCACAGTGTGTGTTTTTCCCCACTGTGTTTTTTCCCACAAGGTTTCCTTGGTGTTTCTTGGGGACTTCTGGGGGCTTCGGAGGGGCCCTTTGGGAACCGCGTGGGGCCCCTTGGGGGCCTCGAGGGGCGGAGAGCTCGAAATGTAGTTTCGCGTTTCCCCCTCTGGGGTCTCTCTGGAGGCGTTATTGGGGCCCTTTTGGGCTGCCTTGGATGCCTCTTGGGGGGGCCTCTTTGGTCGTCTCAGCGCCCTCTTGGGGGCCCTCTGTGAAGTTGTGTTGGGGCGATATTTGGGGACCGCCACGGAGCGTCGGGAAGCCGAGAAGGCAGCAACGCGAAACTCCATCAAACACGAAGGAAAAAATAACTTCGCCTCATGGGGCCTTTTTTTCTCGGTACCTCAGCTCCTGCCAGGTCAACAGCACGCCAAGTGCGCAACGGATGATCTACCTCCTCATGCCTCGTCTGAAGCCCCGCCGAACCTCGTGCCCGCATTTCGGACATATCGACGGTGTGAAATCTGGCGCCGTCTGCGCAGGGCACTCGTCATCTTCGATGCCATTCCTTTGGGCCGCCATCAACTGCGGCCACGATGTAAAAGAGGACTTGCGCCTTTTTTGGCGCTCGTTGATAATTGCCCGGGCGAATGCCGAGCGCGTCCGCATGCAGGTATTGCATATCCGATCTCCACAGACGCATGTATAGAAATAGCTCCCTTCGGCTCCCAGGGGAAGTTCCAAGAGCGATAGCACATCGGTATCAATGTGTTTTTCTTTAATCCCAAGGAGATGGCCCAAGCTGCGGATCCCTCTTTCGAGCAAGTACTTGAATGCTCTCTGCTGTTGGTCAACATTTGCGTTGTAATTCTCCCATCCAATCCACAATGCCGTATTGGGATCAGACGTGAAACCATACATTAGCAACGTGCTATTATTTGCAAGGGCTGCCAAATGTTTTGTGCATTGTTTGTAATGCTCGACAGTTTCACTCCTCCACTGACTTGCCGTGTACCCATCCACCAATCCGAGTTGCGAGGCAAGTCGCTTACCGTCTGCTTGCAAGGCCCCTGAAAAAGTCATTGCCGATAGTCCTGCTAATGTTTCTTCTGCCGAAATGAGGAAAGCATGTCTGCGGTACCTAAATATTGTAAGGACGTCATTTGCCCCCCCCCATGTGTGGTGTACATCGTTCATGGTTGGCCCGTGATTCGATGTGTAAAACCTCTTGCTGAACTTAGGCGCGCACAAATATTGAACATAATCATCATGACAGCCACTTAGTGGGCTTCCAGTGTGAGCGCGCCAGAAAGAAGCACTGATATTGTTCGTAGTGACATCTTGCATGCAATTGTCATACGTGGTCCACTTGTTATGGATTGTTCGAAGAGAGCCTCGTCAAAATAATCGGTCAACATGTATTTAGTGTGGGTAACATAACATGGAATTGAACGGCCCTGCACAATTCGTGGGACCACAAGAACGGAGTCGGTTTTTTGATGGAAACAGAAACTCTGCGATAAACGGGCGCCAGCTGCCTATGCCTTCGTCCCCTGTAATCAGAAGTATCTAACGATCACGAGTCTTAGTTCCTGGATGTCTCAGTCGCAACCCGTGCAACGGCAGGACAAGCCGTGCAAGGGGCAGCCACACAAATGGAGAAGCCATGCAAAAGGCAAGACGCATCAATATTCAAGATTCAATACTTCGACTACAAGAAACCTTGTCCATAGCTAAAGGTTCGCCTCGTGGGGCCTTTTTGGGAATGCTCTTGAAGGCCCCCTGGGCCGTGTTGGATGAGTTTAGGCCGTCTTGAGGCCATCTTGGGCGTCTTGGAGCGATCTTTCGGCGACCCTCGGCTCTCTTGGACGTTATTGGGGGTCTCTTGGGACCCTCACGGCATTTTTTGGGGCTGCGTTGGAGCGGTACCAATGCATGCATGCATGCATGTATGTATGTATGTATGTATGTATGTATGTATGTATGTATGTATGTATGTATGAACGCATATCTTTGTACATGCATACCTATACGACCACCCTTCGGGTGATAAGGAGCTGGAGCTTGTGGGGGGGGGAAGGGGGGGGGAACCAACATCTGATTCAATCGATCTCACTATCGATCTCACTCAACGGGACACCACGGGCCACCGCGGGACACCACGGAACACTTGTCGATCTCACTATCGATCTCACTCAACGGGACACCACGGGACACCATGGGCCACCACGGGACACCACGGGACACCGCGGGACACCTCTCGATCTCACTACCGGTCTCACTATCGATCTCACTCAACGGGACACCACGGGACACCACGGGACACCTGTCGATCTCACTATCGATTTTACTTTTTGGGACACCGCGGGACACTTCGGGGCACCACATCGATCTCAGCATCGATCTCACTATCGATCTCACTCAACGGGACACCACGGGACACCACGGGACACCTGTCGATCTCACAATGGATCTCACTATCGATATCACTTCTTGGGGCATCAACGGACACCACGGGACACCTCGGGGCACCACATCGATGTCAGTATCGATCTCACCATCGATCTTATCGATCTCAGTACCGATCTCACTATCGATACCACTGACGATCTCACTCAACGGGACACCACGGGACACCTCGGGACACCGCGGGACACCGCGAGCCACCGCCGGACGGGGGATAATCATTTGTCTTGACTTCGCCCCAGCAACGGCGGACACCACGGGGCACCACGGGACACCTCGGGACACCGCGGGACACCGCGAGCCACCGCTGGACGTGTGAGAAACATTTGTCTTGACTTCGCCCTAGCAACGGCGGACACCACGGGACACCACGGGACACCTGTCGATCTCACAATGGATCTCACTATCGATATCACTTCTTGGGGCATCAACGGACACCACGGGACACCTCGGGGCACCACATCGATGTCAGTATCGATCTCACCATCGATCTTATCGATCTCAGTACCGATCTCACTATCGATACCACTGACGATCTCACTCAACGGGACACCACGGGACACCTCGGGACACCGCGGGACACCGCGAGCCACCGCCGGACGGGGGATAATCATTTGTCTTGACTTCGCCCCAGCAACGGCGGACACCACGGGGCACCACGGGACACCTCGGGACACCGCGGGACACCGCGAGCCACCGCTGGACGTGTGAGAAACATTTGTCTTGACTTCGCCCTAGCAACGGCGGACACCACGGGACACCACGGGACACCGCGGGAAACCGCAAGCCACCGCCGGACGGAGGAGAAACATTTGTCTGAACTTCGCCCTAGCAGCGGCGGGACACCGCACCGCGAACCACCGCCGGACGGAGGAGAAACGTTTGTCTTGACTTCGCCCTAACAACGGCGGGACACCGCGAGCCACCGCCGGACGGAGGAGAAACATTTGTCTTGACTTCGCCCTAGCAGCGGCGGGACACCGCGAGCCACCGCCGGACCGAGGAGAAACATTTGTCTTGACTTCGCCCTAGCAGCGGCGGGACACCGCGAGCTACCGCCGGACGGAGGAGAAACATTTGTCTTGACTTAGTCCTAGCAGCGGCGGGACACCGCGGGACACCGCGAACCACCGCCGGACGAAGGATATACATTTGTCTGGAGTTCGCCCTAGCAGCGGCGGGGCACCGCGAACCACCGCTGGACAGAGGAGAAACACTTGTCTTGACTTCGCCCTAACAACGGCGGGACACCGCGAGCCACCGCCAGACGGAGGAGAAACATGTGTCTTGACTTCGCCCTAGCAGCGGCGGGACATTGCGGGGCACCGCGAGCCACCGCCGGACGGAGGAGAAACATTTGTCTTGACTTCGCCCAAGCAGCGGCGGGACACTGCGGGGCACCGCCGGACGGAGGAGAAACGTTTGTCTTGACTTCGTCCTAACAGCGGCGGGTTCATTCCTCTCGCGCGCCCACGCAGCTTCGCCTCGCCCGCGCGCGCGACGCGAACGGAACGAAACGATTTCCCGGTTGGGGGTCTTCGTTCCACTGCGATCTCACCCTCGACTTCCGACATATAACAACATACGCATATACCTATACGACCACCTGGCGGGCGATAGGGAAGTTGGGGTGGGATTGAGATCGAGCGCCCACCCAGACTGACCTCCAGCCTGTCACCTTGATCTAATATCTCTCTTTCTCTCTGTCTCTCTCTTTCTCTCTCCCTCTCTCTTTCTGTGTCTGTCATTCTCTCTGTCTCTGTCTCTGTCTCTGTCTCTGTCTCTGTCTCTGTCTCTCTGTCTCTCTCTCTCTCTCTCTCTCTTTCTCGCAGAAACAAGCGAATTGATGGATAGGGTTGGGTGGATTGGGTGTGAGTATATAAGATGGGACAATATGGGTTGGATACTATAAAATGTATTGGTTTGGACAAGATGGATTTGATAAAATAAGCTGGGTTGGATGAGGGAACTCGCCGCAGGCGCCGAATTAGCCTGGCGAAAGACCCAACCAACCACATGCAGTTGTGGTTATCGCATTCGGGGGAGCCCCGTATAGGGCCACGAAACGCTGTGCTGGGTGTGGCGGACGCATGCGCCCCCCTCCAGTGAGCCCTTCGGTGGAGCTCCCTGTTGGGCCACGAAGCGCCGCGCTGGGTGTGGCGGACGCATGCGCCCCCCACCCCCCCACTGGGGCCTTCGGGGGGGCTCCCTATGGGCCACGAAAGGCCGTGCTGGGTGTGGCGGACGCATGCGCCCCCCTCCCACTTGGACCTTCGGTGGAGCTCCCTATGGGGCCACGAAGCGCCGTGCTGGGTGTGGCGGACGCATGCGCCCCCCCCCCCCCCCACTGGGACCTTCGGTGGAGCTCCCTATGGGGCCACGAAACGCCGTGCTGGGCATGGCGGACGCATGCGCCCCCCTCCCACTGGGGCCTTCGGTGGAGCTCCCTATGGGGCCACGAAGCGCCGTGCTGGGTGTGGCAGACGCATGCCCCCCTCCACTGGGACCTTCGGTGGAGCTCCCTGTTGGGCCACGAAGCGCCGCGCTGGGTGTGGCGGACGCATGCGCCCCCCCCCCCCCCCCCCCACTGGGGCCTTCGGTGGAGCTCCCTATGGGGCCTCGAAACGCTGCGCTGGGTGTGGCGGACGCATGCGCCCCCCTCCACTGGGGCCTTCGGTGGAGCTCCCTATGGGGCCACGAAACGCTGCGCTGGGTGTGGCGGACGCATGCGCCCCCCCCCCTCCCCCCCAGTGGGACCTTCGGTGGAGCTCCCTATGGGGCCACGAAGCGCTGTGTTGGGTGTGGCGGACGCATGCGCCCCCCTCCACTGGGACCTTCGGTGGAGCTCCTTATGGGGCCACGAAACGCTGCGCTGGGTGTGGCGGACGCATGCGCCCCCCCCACTGGGGCCTTCGGTGGAGGTCCCTATGGGGCCACGAAGCGCTGTGCTGGGCGTGGCGGACGCATGCGGGCTTTGCCGCTGGGACCTTCGGTGGAGCTCCCTATGGGGCCACGAAACGTGTGAGAGGTGCGCCGAGAGCAAAGGCAAGGAGGGGGAGGATGGAGGAGAGGAAGGAGGGAGGAGGGAGGAGGAGGGAGGAGGGGGAGGAGGAAGGAAGGAAGGAAGAAAGACGCGGGGCACCGTCTCTTCAAAACGAGGACACAACACCACAGGATGGGTGGGAAAAACATGAACCATGAAATTAGCGACGCGCGTTAGCACCGGGGCGCCCGGGACACCCGGGACACCGCCCGCCCAACTGGGGCACCTCCTGGCCACCGGCGGACGGGAAACGGACTTTCGCTCCTACTGGACACCCGGGACGCCGCCCGGCCCAACTGGGGCGCCTCCCGGCCGCCGGCGGACGGGGAACGGACTTTCGCTCCTACTTCGGCCTAGCTATAGGAAGATCACGCGCAGCTTCGCCTCGCCCGCGCGCGCGACGCGAACGCGAAACCGAAGCCGATTTCCCGGTGAGGGGTCTTCGATTCGCTGCGATCTCACCCGCCAACATCCGACAGTTTCATTTTCATATATATATATAGATATATGTATATGTATATATACGTATAGACGCGTATGTCTGTGGACATGTACCAATGTATGTATGTGCGCGTATGCGTGCGTGTACGTGCACATACTTGTACATACAATCGTACTATAAACGACTGTCGCCTGTCTCTTTCTTCACATGTGTGCGCGTACATATGTGCGCAAATTCACATACCTATACGAGCCCCCTGCGGGCGATAAGGAGGTTTTTTGGGGTGAGATCAAATGCCCACCCAAACTGACCTCCAGCCTGTCACCTTGATCTCATCTCTCTCTTTCTCTCAGTCTGTCTGTCTCTCTGTCTCTCTCTCTCTCTCTCTTTCTGTCTCTCTCTCTATCTCTCTCGCCCTTCCTCTCTCCCTCTCTATCAGAGTCTCCCTCCACCACAATGATGACCGCGATGACGATGAAATCCCACTATCTACCAATCGGTCGACCGCGCCAGGGCTGGCAGCGCCTGGCCCCGGGAACGCCGTGCGGAGAATGCGCGCCGCGGGAGACGCCATGGCAGGCGGACGGAAGGACGCCATGGGGCGACTTCCGAAACGCAAGGGCGCCGAACGCTCGAGCCTCGCACTCTGCCGCGAGCGCGCCCAAGCGCCGACAAAAATGAATTCATGGATTGGGTTGGGTGGGTTGGATTGGAAGGGATAGGATGGATTGGACAAGATAAGGTGGGTTGGATTGGAAGACGTGGATTGGATAAGATAAAATGGATTGTTGAATCGGCCCGCCGCAGGCGCAAAAACAAGTGAATTGATGGATTGGGTTGGATGGAATGGATTGGGTGGGATAGGATAAGATGGGACAGTATGGGTTGGATAAGATAATACGGATTGGACTGGACAATATGGATTTGATATGATAAGCTGGATTGGATAAGAAAGCCCGCAGCAGGCGCCGATAAACATGAATTGATGGATTGGGTTGGGTGGGTTGGATTTGATGGGGTAAGATGGATTGGATAAGATAATATGGGTTGGATTGGAAAAAATGGATTGGATAAGATAAGATGGGTTGGATTGGCCCGCCGCAGGCGCAAAAACAAATGAATTGATGGATTGGGTTGGCGGATTGGATTGGGTGGGAAACGATAAAATCGGACAATATTAATTGGATAAGATGAGATGGATTGGATTGGGCAAGACAGATTGGATAACATAAGCTGGATTGGATACGGAAGCCCGCCGCAGGCGCCGAAAAAAATGAATTATGAAATTAGCGACATGCGTTAGCGCCGGGACGCCCGGGACACCCGGGGCACCCGGGACACCGCCCGGCCCAACTGGGACACCTCCCGGCCACCGGCGGACGGGAAACGGACTTTCGCTCCTACTGACACCCGGGACACCAGGGACACCGCCCGGCCCAAGTGGGACACCTCCGAGCCACCGGCGGACGGGAACGGACTTTCGCTCCTACTTCGGCCTAGCTACAGGAGGATCTCGCGCAACTTCGCCTCGCCCGCGCGCACGACACGAACACGAACACGAAACCGAAACCGATTTCCCGGCGGGGGGTCTCCGTTTCACTGCGATCTCACCCCCCAACCTCCGATCCACATGCATATCGATATGTATTGCGTTATGCCTCTATGTCTGTTTCCAGTGACTTCGACTTCTGCCACACATGCCCCTCAACTCCAACATCGAAGTCCCATCCTCTGCCTCGGACCAACATGTGCTGTCGTGCTGTCCCACTGGCTCGGCTCAAAAGGGTCCAATACTTGAAACATGAGAAAAGGTAGAAGAGCAGACACTAACACAAAGATTTGAACTTTCAGCCGACGGTCCTGATCTGCTATTCTTAATTATTTGACACAGACAGGCCAAAGTTTATACATGCCAAGCAGTATAATCAATCATACGAACGTGTACAATATCAACAGTATGGGTAACCCGTCTCAAAAATGACAAAACAGAAAACTTGAAAGTTATTAGGCAAGTGAAAGAGTGTAGAAGGGTATGACATAAGAGACGTGCGATACCACTTTCGTGTGTGTGTGCTTTTTACTTTTCGACTTTGGGTACTGCCGCTTCCTACGTTTCTACGTTCCTGCGTTTCGCGTTTGGCATTTGGCAAACATCGGATTTCTACTTGTCCAAGTCTCTACTGGCCCATGCGCCAATGCACTGTTCTACTTTTCGCGCCCCTCCGAAACAACCAAACACTTACACATGTTGGTCTC
>CAUYUJ010000099.1:12500-17500 GCA_963575745.1 Prorocentrum cordatum | reverse complement strand
TAGTAGTAGTAGTAGTAGTAGTAGTAGTGGTAGTAGTAGTAGTAGTAGTGGTAGTAGTAGTAGTAGTAGTCATAGCAGTAGTAGTAATAATCATAGAAACAGTAGTAGTAGTAGTAGTAGTAGTAGTAGCAGTGGTAGTAATAGTAGTAGTGGTAGTAGTAGTACAGAGTAGTCGTCGTACTAGTCGTAGCAATACAAATAGACGTCGTATTCGCCGTAGTCGCAATAGTAGCTGTAGACGAAGAACTAGTAGCAGTAGTAGTCGTAGTAGTAGTAGTAATAACAAAAATAGCAGTAGTAGTAGTAGTAGTAGTAGTAGAAGTAGTAGTAGTAGTCGTAGTCGTAGTAGTAGTCGTAGTAGTAGTAGTAGTAGTAGTAGTAGTAGTAGTAGTAGTGGTGGTAATATTACTAGTAGTAGTCGTATTACTAGTACTAGTATTAGTAGTAGTCGTAGTCGTAGCAGTAGTCGTAGTATTAGAAATATTAATAGTGGTAGTAGCTATCGCCGCAGTCGTAGTAGTCTGAGTCGTCTTAGTCGCAGTCGTAGTCGTATCAGTAGTAGTAGTAGTAGTAGTAGTAGTAGTAGCAGTAGCAGTAGCAGCAGCAGCAGCAGTAGTAGTAGTAGTAGTAGTGATAGTAATCGTAGTAGTAGTAATAGTAGTAGTAGCAGCAACAGTAGTAGTAGTAGTAGTAAAAATAATAGTCGTAGTAGTCGTAGTAATGGTAGTAGTAGTCGTCGTCGTAATGGTAGTGGTAGTGGTAGTGGTAGTGGTAGTGGTAGTGGTAGTAGTAGTAGTCGTAGTAGTAGTAGTAGTAGTAGTAGTAGTAGTAGTAGTAGTAGTAGTAGTAGTAGTAGTAGTAGTAGTAGTAGTAGTAGTAGTAGTAGTAGTAGTAGTAGTAGTAGTAGTAGTAGTAGTAGTAGTAGTAGTAGTAGTAGTAGTAGTAGTAGTAGTCGTAGTCGTAGTCGTAGTCGTAGTCGTAGTCGTAGTCGTCGTAGTAGTAGTACTAGTAGTAGTAGTAGCACTAGTAGTAGTCGTGGTCGTCGCCGTAGTCGTAGGAGTCTGAGTCGTCTTCGTTGTAGTTGTCGTCGTAGTGGTAGTTGTCGCCATCTTCGTGGCAGTCGTGGTGGTAGTGTTCATGCTCGTAGCACGAGTAGCATCAGTATAACCATACTCAGAAATGCTACGACTGCTTTTAGCAATACGAGGAGGCGACCCAAGAAACATTTGGATTTCGTCTTTGGAATTTACAGGAGCATCTTTCGAACCACGGCAGAGACAGACAGGGAAACTGATGGATGCACGCGAGCGTAATCAGCAGTGTCGCCTCTGAGCTCCATCGACGGTGTTCGGGCACTAGCCAAAGTCGCAGTGAGCCTCTCGAGTCTTTGTCGTCCTGTCGCCCTCCCTCGCCGAACTTCCTTGTCGTCCCCCAAACCCTTTTCTCCTCTTGCCTCTCCTTCTCCTCCTGTTACCGCTCCAAACTGTTCGGATGGATTGTCCCAAATTGCAACGTTGGCCAGATCAATCGAAGACAAGCTGTCCTTGCACGTCAAGATGAAACGGGCAAAGGCGAGGAGGAAAGAACACGAACATACGAGGGGAACGGTGAGGAAGAAAAAGCAGGATATGCTAAACACTCAACACAGCTGGACTGACTGGTCGCACAAAACACCAGGAAATATCAATATTCGCTGGCGAGCGAGGGGGGGAAGTGAGAAGGAGAAGGCCTTGTCAAAGGCGGCGGGACTTCTCAGAAACCCTCGCGCCTTCTGACAGGTTCCTTCTGTCGTCGGGGAAAGCTCAAAACAACTTCTCAGAAGGCCAGGCGACTTCCGAGAATTCTGAGAAGGCCCACCCCCTCTCACCTCCCCCCCTCGCTCGCCGCCGAAAGCTGACCTGGCGGGGCCAGGGGAGGAGCCAGGGGAGGAACAAAGACCAATACGTGCGGCAGTATGCGCCGGAAGTGTGCACGTAAGGAAGCGTAGGGGGAGGAACGAGAGGGGGAGGCGAGCGAGGGAGCACCAGAGCAGAACAGGCCCCTTGCGTGCCTGGAGGAACCCATCCGTACGGTCTGTACTTATCGTCCGCGTGGACGCCGCGTTTGGCATGTCGGCACAAGGCGGGGGGGGAGGGAGGGAGGGAAGTTGGTAGGGGGCCACATGCAAACCCTTACCCTACCCCCACGATTTCTAAGGGGGAGGGTGGGGTTCACTTCGTTCGGGAGCTCCCTAGCGAAGTGTCGTCCGTGTGTGGACGCCGTGTGGCACACGTCGGCACAGGGCGGGGGTGGGGAGGGAGGGAAGTCGGGACACCCTGGCGTTAGGTCCGGCGTGTCCTCCTACCAGCGGATTTTGGACGACGAATAATAAAAATGGTCGCAACAAATAATCAAAAATACAAAAAATAATAATAGAACAATCGTCCCCAGACTGTTTTTTGACAATTTTTGAACATTCCTCCTGCAGACATGCCCGACTCAACCCTGGCGACGCGAGGGCATCCGGGAGAGCCGCCAGGGTCCAGGCAGGTCGTCGTCGATGATCACTATCGTCGCGGTCGCCTTCTCGCCGACCTCCACGCGGTACCCGGTGGCGTCGGCGCTGGTGGCCTCCCCGTCGGCGAGGAGGAGCTGCACGGGCCGAGCGGCGCAGGGCGGGAGGGGTGCGCGCGAGGAGCAGGAAGCGACGCCCCAAGAGAGCACATGAAGCGGAGGAGGACGGTCGAGAGGACCAAGGCTGGGCTAACGGCGACGTTGCTTAACGGTGATGTTGGGAACCAAAGTGTAGGAAATCACGAACCACACTACCCTCCATTTCCCATCTGCGAGTGCATCGAGCGAGCGCGACACAGCGAATTGTAGGAAAGCGCGAATCACGCGTTCTCACACTAGCGAAACCTACATCGCCGTTACCAACATCGCCGTTAGCCCGTCTACTGGAGGAGGAGAAGAGGGGAGTCAGAAGTGCAGCTGGGCTTCATTGGACGGGACACGCGAGAGGACAAAAGGCCCTTCCGAGGGTCACACTGCCACAGGAATGCGGGAGGCACGGGTCGCGAGACACAGGGCACAAAGGTGCCCTTGATTTGGCAGGGTCGACCTACTAATCCGGGCCGACTGTACAGCGGAGGCCAGTCCACAAGAAACCGTCCGCGAGAAGCCCAACCCTGAGGCCCAGGGCGTCCACCGATGTTTGGGCGTGGGAGCGTCGCGCTCTCCATGGCAGAAGCATCGAAACCCAAGCAACCCAGGGCACCCTGGAGGCAAGCGGGGTGTTTCTTGGCATGGGTCTCCACTGTATGTGGGAGAGGATGGCCGGGAGGAGGAGAAGACGATGAGCGGGTCGGGGGACACCAGCAACACTTTTCGCACAAGGGGTGGGAACCAGAAACTGAGGACGGAGATATACAACAGCATACGAACCCATGTGGACCCCAAACAACGATTTCCTGCCATATGTGCGGTGCAATCTGGGTGGTGCAATCAATGTGATACAATCTAGGTGGTACAAGTGCAAAGCAATGCAAATCAATGCAAAACAATGCAGAGCAATGCAGAGCAATGCAAGACAATGCAATTTGGTTGCAAGGCAAGGCACAGCAATGCAAAAACGTGCAACGCAGCGCAAAACCATGCAACGCAATGCAAATCAACGCAAGCAAAGCACAGCAACGCAGAGCAATGCAAAACAACGCAAGACAATGCAAAGCAATGCAATGTGATGCGAAGCAATGCAAAGCAACGCGATTCAAAGCAGCGCAATGCGAAGCAATGCAAAGCAACGCAATGCCATCGCAATGCCCTGCGACGCAGTGCGGCGCTATGCAAAGCAATGCAACAGCAACGCAGTACAAAGCATCGCAATGCACAGCAATGCAGCGTAAAGCAACACAAAACAGTACAACACAATGCAGAGCAATGCAGCACAACGCAACCAAAGCGGCGCAAAGCAATACGATGCCATGCAACGTGGCGCAGAGCAGTGCAGAGCAATGCAAATCAGTGCGGTGGGGAGGCGGCGGGCGGCGACGACGCGGCGACGGTGCGGCGACGGCGGCCACATCGCCACCCAAGGCCCAGACGACGAGCGGCGACGAAAGCGGCGGCGGGGCGGCGACGGCAATCCCAGGGCGGCGGACCCGCCGCGCAGGCCCAGACGACGGGCGGCGACGGGGCGGCGACGGGGCGGCGACGGAAACCACACAGCCGCCAGACCGACGCGCAGGCCGAAACAGCGGGCGGCGACGAGGCGGCGGCGGGGAGGCGACGGTGCCGACGCGCCGGCCCAATGCCGCAGAGAACGGATCAGAACCGGTTAGGAAAAGCCCCTTTGGGGGAAGAAACCGCGGAGGGGTGGGGGGAAACGGAGAGGAGGAGGAGGAGGAGGAGGAGGAGGAGGAGGAGGAGGAGGAGGAGGAGGAGGAGGAGGAGGAGGAGGAGGACGAGGAGGAGCAGGAGGAGGAGGAGGAGGAGGAGGAGGAGGGGGAAATAAGGGCAGCAGCAGGAACACACTTCTCCTAGGGCGACGGGATCTCTGCATGTCCACTGCTCCCTGGCCAGGCCCATCCTGAACCCAGCAGCGGTGTATACGTCACGCACTCCTGGCTTGGCCAGGAGGGCGTATACACAGCGTGGACGAAAAAATGCAAGTTGCTCGTGGACGCATGCGGCTGCACGCGGACTGCGACGAGATCTCGAAGCCACCCCCCCTGCCCCCTGCATGTCAAAGTTGGCGTCGGTGTGGCCCCCCCCGTCCCGGAGGGCAAAACTGTGCAAGTCAGCATTGAAGTGTGGGGATGGAGGGGGGTCCTGAGAGATCGAGGGGATCTGATCCTAGTTGGCACGCTGCTTCTCAGAATGCTCAGATAAATTTCGATATTTTGTCCACCGACTGGAGCCCTCGCCAGGCCGTCTGCTGTGACGGCCCTCACGAAGGGGGAGAATAGAGGTCAACAAAGTCCCCCCCAATCATAACCACCCCGACACGCGAAGTCGTTTAG
>CAUYUJ010000099.1:0-7500 GCA_963575745.1 Prorocentrum cordatum | reverse complement strand
ACGAGGCCCCTTTTTTCGTAAGGTGAACTTCGACTCCCCATCGAAAACTGAAGGGGAACCTTGGGCAAGGTGTGGAACAACTAAGGGGCATCGAGCCCCCCCCCCAACGAAAAGGGTTCCTTGTTCAGCGCCCCGACTGTAGAGATGGCATCTGTAGGGGGCCACATGCGAACCCTACCCCTACCCCCCACGAGTTTTGACGGGGACGAAGTGAACCCCACCCTCCCCCTCAGAAATCGTGGGGGGTAGGGGTAGGGCTCGCAGGTGGCCCCCCAAACCTGCGGAGCTGGAGGCCCTCCTGGGCCTCAGAGAGGCCCTCGGCGGCTCCCCGGCAGACCTGGGGAGCGCCGGGCAGGCAAGAGAAAGGGGGTCCGGCCCCCGCGCCGCCGCGGCAGCAGACCGCCCGGCCGGCCAACACGTGGCACCCACGGGGGCCCGTCCGGGAGCAGAGGACGTCCGGGGCGTGCCTGGTTCTTCGGCGCGCCCCACCACGACGACGACGACGACGACGACGACGACGACGACGACGACGACGACGACGACGACGACGACGACGACGACGACGACGACGACGACGACGCCTGCGGACCACCAGACACCTATGCGGATTCCTACGCGGACACCTGCGCGGATCCCCCAATGCGCACGGCGGCAGTGCCCGGAGCGCACTGGGGGGGGGGGGGAGCGTCACGTCATAGGGGAGGGGGGGGGGGAGCGGGGGCCATGACGCCCGTCATGCCCCAGGCAATAAAGAAAAATGGCCTCCAGGAGGAGGAGGCGGAGGAGGAGGAGGAGGAGGAGGAGGAGGGGGAGGAGGGGGAGGAGAGAGGGAGATCCCCGGCGAGGGGTTCGAGAGCACGGGGGTTAGCCCCGCCTCGAATTCCCAGAGGAGGATGGGAGCTCTCCTCCGCGGGGGGGCTCGCGTGCGGGGTTCCCCCCTCCCCCCCTGGCGCAGCTAGGGGAGGAGAAAAGCACGAGAGCCCGGATTGCAAATGTACCGCAGCAACGCTCCAGAAGTAGTTTTGGAGGCCTGGAAATGGGCACCAACACCAACACAGGGGGCTGCCTCCACGGGGGGAAGATGATCCTAGATTTCGGTGGTGGTGGTGGCAATATTTCGGTCACCTTGGAAGCCAGAATATTACCACCATCACCGAGATCGGGATCTTCTTCCCTCGATGGAAGCACACCGCCGATCTTGGTGTTGGTGTTAACCTCTAGGCCTGCGAAGTTGTGCGAAAACCGTGCTAGCACTTGCTCTGAACTAACTTGCTCAACTGTGGGACGACTTGATCACCTACTTGCAGCTGGTTGGCCACACCTCATGCTGTACTCTGCGATGTGTTTCTCTTCGGCGTGGCACATTCCAGCATGCGCAGTCTGCCTCTGGCTGCAGTGTGGTAAATTACACCAGGGAAAAACCCAATCAGTGGATAGTTTGAACATTATGAGATCGATGGTAGGCTCGATCGTGGGATCCCGAAATCGGCCCAAAACCAGCAACCGGGAACCCAGAACCGGGAACCAGGGAACCAAGCCGGCTACCGAAATCGGCCCGGGACTTTTGCCAAATCTTTCATTATCCGCTAGGACCCCTTCAGTGCAAGCACTGATTGGGGAACCGCGAATCACGAGCGCCTCGATAAAGAATCCTGGGGGCAGCCATTAGAGGCCTGGAAAATGGGCACCGATACCAACACAGGGGGTATGCCTCCACAGGCGGAAGGTGCTCCCAGACTTCGATGTCGGTGATACTACTTCGGGCACCTTGAAAGCCAGCATATAACCACCGTCGCCGAGATCGGGATCTTCTTCCCCCGGTGGAGGCATACAGTGGGGGCTCGGCCACAAGAAACCTCCGCAAGAAACCCAACCCTGAAATACGCGATTTGTTCAGTGAGAATCCACATGTGTCGATCGAAAATCGTCAAGATCTGATTGGGAGCCCATCGAAATCCAAGAAACCCAGGGCACCCTGGCAAAATCCAACTGGTTTCTTGGCACGCGCCCCCACTGTACCGCCGATATTGGTGTTGGTGTCAACCCCGAGGCCCGCGAAACGATCCTTTCTTGCGCCCAGTCGGTGGGGATGGCGACGAGGGGGTGCCCCGCCGGCTGCCGCGCGAAGGCCCCCCACAGCCCTCGCTCGCTCGAGGCAGAAGGCCCGGGACCCAGACACGCGAGGGGGAGAGCGAGAGCGTCGCAGGGCGCTCGAAGGCAAGGCGCCTGTCTGCGAAACAGCGGCGAGGAGGAGGAACCAGAAGCTTCGGTTCGCTCCTCGATCATCGTGATCATCACTTTGTATAGAGTCGCTTCGGTCCTCTTCCTGTTCTTCGCCGTCTGGCTGGCGCATGCTCCTTGCCCTTGCGGGCTCACTCTCTTTTGCTTAGCCGTCTTTGCCTTCCTGTATGCCGCTGCGACAGCCAGGCGTAATTCGATTGTCTCAGGCCGAAGTCGGCCTCTTCAATGTTTTCCGAGCCACACGACGCAACGATCATCTGATCTGTGTCCGCGCAATGTCAAGAAGGAGGAAACAGAAGGAGCGGGAGGAGGAAGGAGTAAATGCATGCTAGTCTTTGCTGCACGCTAGCACACGCTAGTGCCTGTTGCACTCTCAAGTGCCAGTTATACGCTCATCCGATGAGTTCAAGGGCTCCAATGGCAAGGCGCGCACGCGCGGCAGAAGGCTAACAATCCTTGCGCCGCAGAGGGTCCAAGATTTGACGGCGCAAAGGGATCCACTGCGGAAGAAATTCAATGCGGCTGCGGTACGGGGGGTCCAGGCAGGAGTCGGGGAGGAGATGGCAACAGGGCTCTGAATTGAGCCAGTCTGCCGCAGCTAGAAGGGGGAGGGTGCCAGGGCTGCACTCCAGTCCCCTCGGGCGGGCATTCTTCGAGACTGAACGCGGCTGTCGAGGGATACCACTGGAGACGCAGATCCCTTTCCAGCAGGGCAAAGGCGAAGCAGGCTGCAGCGGATGGGACAGAGCACGATCGGGCAACATCAGCAGCAAAGAGCAACACGTTACGGGGGGGAAGAGGACAAACACACGGGAGGGAGCCAGGGCAACGCAGCGGGAACAGCCAGAGCACAAGAGAAAGCCAGGGACAGAGACAGTCGACCAGAGAAACCAACACTCAGCAAGCAAGGCAGACAAAGCAAGAAGGAAGGGGGAGCGGCGTGAGCGAGGGGTCTATCAAGGGGCGGGGGCACAGTGGGGCGCGGGGAAGCCGGCGAAGAGGCAGGAGCGGACCGCAAGCCCGGCGGCCCGGTCCGTGAACGTCACGCGCACCCGCCCCGCAGAAGTGCCCAACGGCAAGTGGCACGTCAAATGGTACCGTTACCGCCACTCCTCGGACCTCTCCCGGGGTGCGTCCTGACCAGGATTGCGGGCCGAAGCCGGCGGTGGCGACGAGGGCCGCCCAGGAGGCCGAGAAAGGGGAAGACGAGGCAAGGGCAGAGGCATGGGTACCCTTGTCCTCCTCTCACACTTGCCGTCGCTCGGACGTCCATTTCCCGTGCATTTTTCGGTTTCGTGCGTGTTTTTTTTGCTCGATGGTCCAGGATGGTCCTCGTTGGTTCTCGCCATATTCTCCCGGCAAAGCAACCTAACAGCGATGTGTAGAATCATATCTGGAAGCATTCCCTTTAAGATTCAGATGAGAATCCAGTTGTAGAATTCTGCTGTTCTCGCAGTCGTAGTCGCATTCGCGATGACAGTCGCAGTGGCAACGGCAGTCGCAGTCACAGCCTCAGCCTCAGCCTGCCTCAGCCTCAGCCTCAGCCTGCCTCAGCCTCAGCCTGCCTCAGCCTCAGCCTCAGCCTGCTTCAGCCTCAGCATCAGTCTGCCTTCAGCCTCGGCCTCAGCCTCAGCCTGCCTCAGCCTCAGCCTGCATCAGCCTCAGCCTCAGCCTCAGCCTGCCTCAGCATCAGCCTGCCTCAGCCTCAGCCTCAGCCTGCCTCTGCCTCAGCCTCAGCCTGCTTCAGCCTCAGCCTCAGTCTGCCTTCAGCCTCGGCCTCAGCCTCAGCCTGCCTCAGCCTCAGCCTGCATCAGCCTCAGCCTCAGCCTCAGCCTGCCTCAGCCTCAGCCTGCCTCAGCCTCAGCCTCAGCCTGCCTCAGCCTCAGCCTGCTTCAGCCTCAGCCTCAGTCTGCCTGCCTGCCTCAGCCTCAGCCTCAGCCTCAGCCTGCCTCAGCATCAGCCTGCCTCAGCCTCAGCCTCAGCCTCAGCCTGCCTCAGCCTCAGCCTGCTCAGCTTAGTTCAGTCAGCCTCAGCCTGCTTCAGCCTCAGCCTCAGTCTGCCTCAGCCTCGGCCTGCCTCAGCCTCAGCCTGCCTCACCTCAGCCTCAGCCTCAGCCTGCCTCAGCATCAGCCTGCCTCAGCCTCAGCCTCAGCCTGCCTCAGCCTCAGCCTCAGCCTGCTTCAGCCTCAGCCTCAGTCTGCCTTCAGCCTCGGCCTCAGCCTCAGCCTGCCTCAGCCTCAGCCTGCATCAGCCTCAGCCTCAGCCTCAGCCTGCCTCAGCCTCAGCCTGCCTCAGCCTCAGCCTCAGCCAGCCTCAGCCTCAGCCTTCAGCCTCAGTCTGCCTTCAACCGCGGCCTCAGCCTCAGCCTGCCTCAGCCTCAGCCTGCCTCAGCATCAGCATCAGCCTCAGCCTCGGCCTCAGCCTCAGCCTGCCTCAGCCTCAGCCTCAGCCTGCATCTGCCTCAGCTCAGCCTGCTTCAGCTCAGCTCCCGCTGCCTTCGCCTCGGCCTCAGCCTCAAGCCTTGCTTCAGGCCTCAGCCACAGCCTCAGCCTCAGCCTCACCTGTGCCTCTTGCTCAGCATCAGCCCCCCTTCCCTCACCTCAGCCTCACTGCCTCTGCTCAGCCTCATCCTGCTTCGCCTCAGCGCTCAGTCTTGGGCCTTTAGCCTCGGCCCTCGGCTCAAGCCTGCCTCAGCCTGCATCAGCCTCAGCCTCAGCCTCAGCCTCAGCCTCAGCATCAGCCTGCTCAGCCTCAGCCTCAGCCTGCCTCAGCCTCAGCCTCAGCCTGCTTCAGCCTCAGCCTCAGTCTGCCTTCAGCCTCGGCCTCAGCCTCCGCCTGCCTTCAGCCTCAGCCTGCATCAGCCTCAGCCTCAGCCTCAGCCTGCCTCAGCCTCAGCCTGCCTCAGCCTCAGCCTCAGCCTGCCTCAGCCTCAGCCTCAGCCTGCCTCAGCCTCAGCCTCAGTCTGCCTCAGCCTCGGCCTCAGCCTCAGCCTGCCTCAGCCTCAGCCTGCCTCAGCCTCAGCCTCAGCCTGCCTCAGCATTCAAAATGTGGCCCGGGAATGGAGTTCTGGGAACTCGAAGAACACGAAGTGGCCTACAGTTGGCTCCGGGCATTCAAAATCATGCCCAGGAATGGAGTTCTGGGAACTCGAAGACCACGAAGTGGCCTACAGTTGGCTCCGGGCATTCAAAATCAGGCCCAGGAATGGAGTTCTGGGAACTCGAAGACCACGAAGTGGCCTACAGTTGGCTCCGGGCATTCAAAATCATGCCCAGGAATGGAGTTCTGGGAACTCGAAGAACACGAAGTGGCCTAGAGTTGGCTCCGGGCATTCAAAATCATGCCCAGGAATGGAGTTCTGGGGACTCGAAGACCACGAAGTGCGTTAATGTTGGGTAAAGAAGGAGTCCCCGGATTCCCGCGTCACCCGTCCGGCACCCGTCCGGCATCTGCCCAGACCCCCCTGGGGAGCCATGATGCTTTTGAGACCATGATGCTTTTGAGACCACTAGAAACCTATCAGTCTTCGCTGTTAGGTAAAAAATGCATACGTCCGAGCGATGCCAAGCACTTGCCGTCGCTTGGACGTCACACTTGCCGTCGCTCGGACGTCCAGCATTTTTCGGTCTCGTGCGTGTATTTTTTGCTCGATGGTCCAGGATGGTCCTCGTTGGCTCTCGCCAAAAGAAATGCACACGTCCGAGCGATGCCAAGCACATGTGCCCACTGCACGGGACATCACCGCATCGCCCTGGGCCAGCTGCGCCCGCCGCCGCGACCGCTCTCGGGCCGACCGCCGTGGCGCCGTTGTTAGGTCGGGCATGTCCTCCCAGAGGGGGCATCTGGACGAAGAATGAAGAATATCACCAACATGCGCAATCATAGTCAACAGATCATCGAAACAAACATCGTTTCCAGACTACCTTTTTGGCTATGTTCAAGGGGCCCTGGGACACACAAATAAATACACACAAATAAACAGATGTCCCATATTTTCGTATATTTTCTGGATTTTTGTCTCCCCCCCCACTTCCTATATTTTCTTATATTTTCTTATATTTTCCAGGGGATCGTCAATTAATTGTGTCTGTGTGTTTTTTTCCCTCCTGCCATGTTTGAATATTCCTCCTGGAGAGGGACATGCCCGACGTGACGCTATTGCCCCCACCCCTCCCCCCACACCGCGCGCCGGGGACGAGCGCCCCCCCCCGAGAGCGGCCGCGCACTGCTGCTCCAGGCCAGGCCCCAGGCTGGGCGCCTCTCTCGATGCGGTAGGGAACTCTGCTCGGAGCGCGCCGCAGCGCGGCGGCCCCGGCGACGCGCTGCTCCGTGCGGGCTGCTGCACTCTTCGTCGGCGGCGAGGCGGAGGCAACCCGCACCAGCGCGGGGCTACTCGGGGCAACCGATCAGCAAACTTTCCAGCGTGCAAGAGGAGAGGCGAGGACGAGGGCGGCCGCGCGAAGGGTGGACCGGAGGGCTCCAGAGGGGGCTTCTTGGGGAGGGGGGTTGTGCTGGAGGGGTCCCCCAGGGGCTTCGCACCCCCTGTTTTGACGAGGCTCCGAGGCCCCTGGGGTGCTCCCTGGAAAGCCCCCTCCCTAAAGTCCCCCCTTTGGAACCCTCCGGGCGGAGGGGGCTGCGCCAAACCAGTGCAGCGCAGATCGATCAGGAAACTGTCCGGCGTGCAAGAGAGAGGCGAAGGCGAGGGCGGCCGTGCGAAGGGTGGAGGGGGGCTCCGCCAAACCAGTGCAGCGCGGATCGAGGAACGGAAGGGCACGGCCACGGCCACGGCGAGCCTCGGCCACGAACGAACTCCCCATCATGAACCCAAGGATTAGGTCGGGCCTGTCCCCCGACAGGAGGATTCGGGGCGAAAAATTGAAAATACAATAGAAATACAACAGAAACTGTAACACAGTAGTCCAAGAATCGTCCCCGGACTATTTCTGGACCCCCCTGGGCGAAAAATGAAAAAGATACTCCCGAAATGCTCCAGAAATGATCAACCGTAACTAGTCCAAACATCGTCCCCAGACTATCTCTGGACCATTTTTGGAGATCCCCCCGGTGGAGGGACAGGCCCGACTGAACCCAGGGAGTGGCCCGAAGGCCCGAGCCCCTCCTGAGCTTTTCAAGCGGTCCTCACACACGCACACACGCACACGGACACACACACGCACACACACACACACGCACACACACACGCACACACTCACACACACGCACACGCACTCGCTCTCGCACACACACGCACACACACGC